>JAWWMP010000002.1:380446-435674 GCA_035047865.1 Dendrocincla tyrannina
AGTTTAAGACAAACTTTTATATCACCATTTGCTTAGCAGAGTTATGGCTGAAAAATAAACCGGCATGTGCCATTCACAATATCAGGAAGAATACTAAGACATCCAACTAATTTACTGATTTTTCCCCTTTTAAAACATTTTTTTTATTTAAAACCAAGGAGTTTTGTTGGAGTTTGAACTTTGATATTTCGTTACACTGGCACTCTATTGATGTGAGTTTGAAGCATCCTTGCCTCTTGCTTGGGTTCATGTAATTATATTGTTTTACTCTTAGTCTTAGGCTGTGACTGTCTCTCTGTATTGATGAATTCATTACATGATAGTGTCATTTCAGGTTTGGAACAAGTTGTATGGGACAGATGTAGATCTAATAATTTTGATGCATTGGGTAAGTGGTACAAAGAGGCTTTTGGAATTTAGAAGTCAATGTAGCAGTTTCATCAAACACAACTCTGCAATTTTCTGTGAACAGTCTTTGCCATAAAAAAGCCTTTTACACATACATGTGTTTGGGACAGGGTTATGCAATTAAGTATGATTTTAAAAAAAATCACAAAGAAAAGGAAAAAAAAAAAGGTAAAAAAACCCCAGGAAAAATGCAGCAAGTCCAATAAATGATTTAATACTTCCTGATTTAAACTTTGGCTTCCTGTCAAAGTTAATTTAGAAAATCTTTCTTTGAGGAATTTATTTTCCTTGTACTACACATTTATGATCTTTAAAGAGAATCAACTTGCTGTGTATTTTCTTCATGGCAATCATTTACACATTTTATTTATGCCCAGATAGGGGATCTGAGGTCAAAGCACATCTTCCATTCATTTTGTTTTCTTTAAAAAGGGTTTGCCTAGACCAACCACCTACTAGAATTTGCAAGAGGAATGTTTAAAGCAAACCTGATTTCTCTTCCTTTTTTTTTTTTTTTTTTTTAATGTTTCTGCACTTCACAAGGCATTCTATGTGTAAGTATTTCTTGAAAAGTTCTTCTGCTTTAGAACAGAAAGGAATACTTTGAGACTATTGAGACACATATGCATATACTGTATTCAGGTTTATATCTGATTTAGATTTATCTTGACTAAGCCGATCTAACTGCTATTTATTTTTTCATCGTGACAGGAGATGCAACAGACAAATGTGCTGCAGTACAATTTTCCATGGCATTGCATGCAAAATGCATAAATTCAGGATCACTTGGCACAAACTTTTTGCTTGCCTACCTGGTTGAAAAAGGTTCCAACAAAGTCAAACTTTGCTAGTGTTAAACTTTGCAACCATTTTTGTACAGGTGCCTCCAATGGTGGAACAGTGTTATGGTCCAGTGATGCTGAACACGTTAATAAATGTACTTGGTCTAAAAAATAGGGTGTACAGTGGGCAGAAACTTCCTATGTATCTTTGCCTTTTGGAAGGGAAATGGTTCAGGGAATATAATTTCTCTCTGAAGTGTCTCAGCACATTCAGGAAGATAACAGCTTTGCACAACTTAAAGTGCAGTTTGACTTCTTGACAGAAAAATCAAAGTCACTGCTGAAGCTCATTTCTTTCTTCAAAAATTACATGCATGAATCATTAGCACCTTTAACAAGCTGGAAGGTCTCCAAGTCTGTTTGGTCAATAACTTTCAACTTCAAACAGGGGACTGCAGTAATTTCAGGGTCTTGGCAAAATGTCTCTCACAAAGCTGATGAGCATGTTCACAGGCACTCTCACTTCACAGTGAGGCATATGGTATGTTTTGTATTTGTGAAGTTCTTTGATATTATCTCTCTGGCACAACTTAACGTTCTTTCAATGTAGTGTTCTGTTTGGAGAAGTAGAGAATCTTTTAGTTAAGGTGCAGCAAGCGTGTTTCAGGAAAATTCTTTTTAAGAAGTCAGTAAGGGAGATTATGAGGTGCAGTATTTATTCTTGCTCCTTAATGGATAGTTACTCTTTTTGAGGTACTTCCTGTGAAAAATTCAGGCAACACATGTTTGTATTTAAACAAATACATGCATTGCATGTGTATCCTGCTGCAGAACACCTGTAGGAGATGTTTCAGTTCCTTTCCAGGACTGAGGTTCTGTTTTCTCAGCAGAGCTTTTGCTCCTTGCAATAGCTCCATTCCTTAATCATAACTGGAAGTGGTGAGGTTCCTAACAAGGAAGCAGCCCATTGCTGCATTTATCATAACCCTGTGGTCCAGCTCTGAAGCTGCAGTCAGCAGGTAAAACCTCATATGTGAGAGTAGAATTGTTCTGATTTCCTTGGATTATGATATGGTCTATATGTATTCATTTTCATTTGTCTTCACTCCATGGTGAAAAATGGCCCTGGAATTCTTCACAGTAGTCCCACAAGTTACTTCCCTCTGCAAAGTGTTACATTTGCTGAGGATTTTATTTTTTTTTCAAGGAGAAGGGGCAGAATTACATGTTTTGAGAAACGGTCAGTGAATAAACATTCCTTTGTGAGGTGAGGAAGAGTGCAGCAGACCAAAGGGTCTAAAGTTCTTGAAAAAAAATTCACTTTTGGAAACAGTAATCAAGAATATTGTCAAAGAGGAGAGGACAAAAAGATGCTAAAAGAAAAAAAAAGGGAGAGGGAAGGGGAGGGGAGGGAGGGGAGGGGAGGGGAGGGGAGGGGAGGGGAGGGGAGGGGAGAAGCTTCTCTGCTGACAGAGAGCATATCTTACAGTTTTTCCCATGCTTTTGTTTTCTCTTTGCCTAAAGTAAAAGTCATAAAGGGTGAACTGCATAGTTACTCATATGAAAAGCTTCCTAAAAAAAACCCCAAAACAGTAAGGGGCAATTGCTCAGGTTCAGTGTTGTCATTGCAGTGATCAAGCAGCAATAAAATTCTTCTTCTGTGATCTTTATTGTCAACTGCTGATGGGAAGCTCCTGTTGCCACAGGCTTCTACACTTCCCTTTTAGTATTAGACCCAAATTATGTGCTAGATACAAAACAAAAGAAAACTTGGGGGACAGTAATAGAAAACTGACTGATTTGGGACTTATTTAATCTTTTAGTAAAATCTAACTTTTGAACATGGAACTTACTCTGTTTCTTTGTGGAGTTTTTTTTTTTTTGGTTTGGTTTTTTTGTTGGTTGTTTGGTGGCGGTGTTTGTTTTTCTCTTTAATGACTTCATGAATGTTAAATACATTACAAAGACAGGAGAATTTTTAGGGTTAAATAAAATATAGTGTTTTGGTACAGATCTCGTACGGAGGCTGGTGACCTTTCACTCTATGAAATCACATTGCTTGTATTCCCTGTGTACTATTGAATACCAAGTGTTTAGCAGGAGATGAAATATACCGATGATACCACGACTGATGGATGTATCATCAGTTCTGTGATTCATAAGGACATTTCCCCTTTCAGACAATTTTTGGAATGTTTCTTGTGTCCTGTAGTTTAAAATCTGAATCACAAAACTCCCAGGAACTGAGCTGATCAGGCTTAGAGGCTCCAGGTCAAACACAGGAGTTCTCAAGTAAGACTGGACAGAGGACAAGCAACTGAACAGCCTGGGAAGGGATGGAAGCAGTGTGGAGTTTTTTGTACAATGTAAAAAGCTTCTGATAGTCTTTCTGTAGCCTGGATTGCTTGAAGGCTGAGGATGCTACATGCTCTGTTCCTAGACAATTCCTGGAAAATGTTCCTCTGAGTGCAGATGCAGCTTTAGGCATGTAGTAGAAGGCGGCAGTGGAGGTTCACTTCCCTAATGTTTGCAGCTGACTCGAAGCCATGTACCACAGGAGGATCAATAGTGCACCTTCTGGTGGACCTGCGTTGTCAATATTGTGTCTAATTCTTTGTGCTCCTGAGTGCCCTTGGCCAGTGACTGCTGGCTTCAAAGGTTGCTGTTGTGCTAAATGGCTCCTCTAGGTTATGCACAGAGATGGCCAAAAACTGATTAAAAACTCAGAAGTGACTGGTGCAGACAGGTCTTCCATGTCTTTATTAGCATAAAAATTGATAGCAAATGAGACTGTCACTTCCATCTAGTTTGAAAAATCTGTACTTACTGGGCCATCAGCCAGGGACTCTTGGATCTCAGGATGATTTTGCAACTTGATGTACAATAGAGCCTTTGCTAATGCGTGCTTCTCTAACGAACAGAGTGCATTTCTCAGCCTGTTACCTCGGCTCTGCTAGACCTCGGGCCGGGAATGGAAAACAGGCAAGATCAGCATTATCCTCTCACAGCTGCCCTGAAAAGACTTCGGGTGTAAAAACATCCTGGTGCTAGAAATACATAGTTCAGGATTGGGATTTTTTTGTTGTTGGGTGTTTTTTTGGTTTTGTTTTTGTTTTTTTGGGGGGGGAGGAGGGGTTGATTTTTTTTTGTTTGTTTGGGTTTTTTTAAAATTAATTAATTTAAACAATTTCTTCAGTTAATGCAGACTCATTTTCATGCACATGAAGGAAATCTATCTCATATGAGAAATTATTCCTCATAAAATACAAAGTTAACTTTGAATGTGGAATTATTCTTATGACTCAGTGGATTGTCTCCCTTAGGTTTTACTAAATTAAGGAATGTGTTTTTAATTTCCTCCCCCCCCGCCCCGCCCTCGCCTTATGTGGTATTTTCTCCCCCACGTCCACTCATAAATGTCTTCAGTTGTACTTTAGAACAGTATTTTTATGTAAAGTTAATTAAAGTAATTTGTAATGAATGAAGTCAGATGTTTTCCATACTAAGACTACAACAGAGCAACTGGTACCTTTTCAAATGCAGTTGGATTAGTTATGGGGATGAGTTTTCTTAGAAGCCAGGTTGTCAACAAGGAATTAGCTTCACAAACTTGAAATAAGTAAAGGGAAAGTGATAATGCCTCAAATCCCACTGACAAAAATGCAGCAGACCTTTACTTGTGTGGGTTTTTAAAAGAGAAAATATTTAAAGTTTGGACTAAATGTAGGAAAATGTTTTCTTTTAAGTGGTGAACAGCTGTACCAAGCCAGACTGCATTCTGTAGTTGTTAATGGTGTGTGTTTTAGTCTTAAATTTCTTAATTCTATTTAATGTACATTAAAGAATATTTTGATTATGAAGTAACACTAGTACTAAATTAACTTGTCTTATTGAATAAATAAATATATTGGTGTGAACAGTTTCAGAAAAATCATGCGGTGAACAAAAAATTCACATTAGAAGTGTAGTTTGCATTCAGATTTGCTAAATAAAGACCTGAGTGGTCAAAAGGGTGACAAATTGGGTGTTAGATGGAAAGATTTTACCTCTGTGACTTGGAAGCTGTGCATGTTGTTCATAGCACCTGCCTCTGTATATATGAATATGAATGAATTTAAACAAAATTTCATTACCAGATTTGACAATGGAAAACTATTGAGGTTCATTAGGGAGCCTGGGGCTCTGAGATTTCAAGTGGTAGGTGAGATACTGGCAAATGTCTACTTACCACTTCGTTTGGAAAGCTCTTTTTATGGATCAGGTGCAGCTGGACACATCTAGCAATTAGAGTGGTAGTCTGAGATTCTTGAAATTGCCGTAATAAAGAAGAAATTTTAGCCTACACTGGGAGGCTGTGTTGTTACCTGTGTGCTACACAATAGTTGGCAGCATACCTGGAGACTCAGCTGGAAAGCATCCGTGTGCAAACAAATGAAAAAAAATTTATTAGTGTTGTAGAACTTATTTTATACCCTGTTGTTTTGGAAACTTTTCTGGAACACATTCATTTTCATACTAATGACTTAGTCTTGAAAACATGCTAATGGAGCAAGCATTAAAGGAAATAGTTTTTAATAGAATAAGGAAATAAATTAGTCTGGGGTGCTGTTCTTGGCCTCTGGGTTTGATCTAGAGCAGTCTGAACAGTTGATTAGTTGTGCTGTGGGAGGGAAGAGGAAAAGTCACTTTTAAACAAGTTCACTACATATACCAAATGATGCCTTACTGGATATTCCCTAGGAAGGATTAGAAATGTTTTAGAGCCACTGTGTTGTCTGTCGGTGCTTGGTTTGAGCAATGGATTCACTGAAACTGTCAACATTGAATGTTTCTGACCTGATTTCTGCAAACAGGCATTGAAGTGCCTAAACGCTGATTCCCAGTGTACCAACCATCCTGTGGGAATGTTACCAGAGGTTTTGAGGTTACTCTTGGTCTCACCACTTAGCACTTGCATGTTTCCTTTTGTGGATTGAAGTTGTGCTGTTTTTGTCAGATTTTCAAATGTTTTTCTGTAGTGCCCAACAGTATGTGTGTCTGCTGAAACAGATACATATTCCCTGAATTTGATTTCTGATAGTGTTTTTATTTTTATTACTGATATGTGACTCTTTGGCTTTAAAAAAAATGAATTTAAAAAAAAAAAGAAAAAGAAAAATGTTAAAAATACCCCTGCCAAAACAACCAACCCACCCAGTATTTAAACTCAATCAAACTTTTTAAATTTCCTCTATTTATCAGAGTTGGAAAGTACCGATAGGAAAAGCAGAAGCACTTGACCAAGTCTGTCAGTAAATCTATGACTTAAACTTGCTGGTTAAGTTTGAGATAACAGGTCATTCTGAATGTGTTCCTAGTTGAGTTCTTGAGCAAAAACTCTTCAAAAGTTAGATGAGTGAGAATTTTACATGACTTCAGGGAATGATAAGAGTTTTCATGCAAATCCTGCAAAGTAAACTTGAAACCCGCACAGATAAACTGACCAGACCTATTGATCTGTTTGATCCATGGGAATTTGTTGTATAGGAAATGTGTTATCTAGACACACATGATTACAGAAGCATGTTTTTCTATCAGTCAGAGAAATAAGATAAATAATTGCTTGGCTTGGTTGACTGAACTGGTTGGTTATGATTAGACTGGGAAGTGTACTGAGGGGTCTGGTGGGATAGGGAGGGCTTGGTAAATCCATGTCTGCCGCATCTCATTTGCACTAAGTTGTTTATAGAAAGTTGGATACAAAGTTTGGGTACAAAGCTGCTCATCTGTGAATACCATTTAGTTGCTCTGTTATTTACAGTATTTTAATGAACACAAACTTTATCACTTACATTTTTGTTAGAGCTGTTCACATACTTTACCTCTGCGTGTGTGTTTGTGTAGGCAGCACACACATTGGCTCTGGTAGATCATCTGTAGAAACAAAGCTATTCATGAAGCAAGTGTGGACAAATATTATATTCCATGGAGCTGAGTAGAACTCAGTGAACATTGGATTTCTAATTTACAGAAAGTGGAATAAGGATGTCATGCTGAGCAAAATGAAGAATTATTTAGGATCCAGTTAATACTTCACTTATATTTCTTTTTTCATCTTACTAATTACACAGGTACTAAATTAGGTATTTTACATAAAAATATTTGTTTGAGTAATTTTCCTTAGTAAAGAACATTTTGAGGAAAACAGGCAAATTGTTTGGCTGAATAATTATGTATAAGTGAAGATCTCTTTTAGGATAGAAAACAGTTGTCCTGCTCCTAAATTGGTACTCAGCAAGACCTTTGAACACAGCATGTGTGCCACTTTTGTGCTGATCACTTTAACAGCACCGGAGAAGAAAAAGGAAGAAAAAGGAAGAAAAGGAGGAAAAGGGGGAAAAGGGGAAGAAAAAAAAAAATCTTTGAAGAGGGATTTTTCAGTTGCTATGGCTAATTCTGTCTGAAGAGAAGTCTAAAAATCTCTGTTCTAAGTGATCATTTATTATTTTGCGGGGATGCTGGGACAAGATTTGGTTGATATACATCAGTAGTGCTAAAGATAATTTGCATTATTGATGACATGTGGCCAGTAGTCACAATAGTTAAATTAAATTTCTCAGGGAGAAAATTTATTCTGTAGTTTTCAGTAGAACAAAAGTGTAGGAGAAAATGTGCCCTGTTTAGAACCAGCTCCTGCCTGAGATTTAGAAAAATGGTGTTAGAATATGCAATTGTATTACTCAGCAAAAACATTACATTAAGGCTCCAGTTAAAGCTGACTGAAATTATAATTTTTTTTCCCAAATGTTATACCATACCTGAATTGCAGGTTTTTAACTATGCCACACTTTTCCATGGAAGTAGTCTGGCAGTGTTGAACTGAAGAAATTTCCCTGCTGCATCACCGAATGTGCTGAGCTGAGAGCCTCGGGAGACACTAATGTTCTTCTCTGGAATTTTTTTGAAAAATTTCAAGAAGTGTCACATCTCTGCTAGCCTTCAGTAAAGTAATTAAGAAGTTATCCAGCTCGAACCCAGTTAACTTACATTATGGAGTTCATTCAAGCGTTATTTTCTTGCACTCCCTGGGATCGGCAGGCACCAGGATAGTCTGAATTCGTAGCAGTGCTGTGTGCAAGGAAGCACTTGGACACATATTTATAAAACTTCCTGTGAGCTTGGCCTTACTTCTATATTTTTCCATAAATTATTCTATATCTTATTTCACTTCTAAAAACTGCACAGCAGCTATCAGAAGTCATTTAAAACTAAATGCAACTAAATGAAATGTATGAAAACACCCACCAGCCCAAATGCGGACTGTATTTTAAAATGCAGGAGCTGTGCACTGTCATGACAAATTACCCCTGTCAATTGTTAGCAAATCACATTTCTCATGTTGTAGTATTCAGAGATCACTTGTTTAGCTCTTTCTTGCACAATAAACTCTATGCTTATCTGCAGTAGCCTCTGAGTCCTTGTATCTGTCACCAAATCTACATCTTTACTGTACTACTGCTGTAGGTGTTGCCATTAGAAAAGCTTTCTGATGACAGGGGATGGTGATGCTTAATCGAATTGGTGTGACTCTGGGTAACTGGCTTAAAACTGAGCCTAAGTCATAGTGCAAGAAAGTGTACAATAAAACACTTGTGTTTTGCTGAATACTGTTAGAATGAAACTGCAGTTAATTAAGGAAGGAAAAGGAAGCAACTGAGATTGAGTCTTTTTATTTTTACTTTTTCTTCCTCCATATCTTAACTGTGAGGATGAGGGCAAGAAGGAACCTGAAAGCAGTGGTAGTGATACTGCCAGGAGCACATCTCAGAGTTGACAACCCTTAAAAATAAAAATTTACTATACAATAGTCCTTGCTATTCTTGGTTATGAAGGATAAAAATCAAATCTTGCTTAATTTACTGGATAGAGCCATGATGATTCTGTACACTTTCTATATGTAAGGAACTAACTTGGGAAGCTTGTTTATAATGGTATATCTGTCAAGGCTAGGGGAAATCTGTCCAACTTCTCAGACTAAGGATTTTAGGTTAGGTAATGCTGGTATGCTTTGAGTAAAAACTACTGAAGAAATAACAGAATTCATCTCCACCTGGTTTTGTTGCAAGTTCATAATAACAGCGTGTGTAACAACATCTCTGTTCCTTGGTACAGTCTCTTCATGTTCTCTGCAAATAGTCTGATTGCAGTTTGGAAATACCCAACTGAGAGACTAAAATTGGCTTGTTTTACTTTGGAGCACAGGGTAACTACTGTTGGATGTCTTGTGTTCTGTACCCGTGCCTAAGTTAAGCATTTGAGTTAAACAATGAGTTCTTGAATGTGTGCATGAAGTGGCAGTGAAAAGGTTAATATTACCCGATGATCTTTGAATTATCAATGCATAACAACTGAGCCAGAATTACTGAGCAATTGCTGAAACTGGTCCAGCAAGGACTGAGCATCATCATAATCTCACAGAACCAAACACCAACATATTCAAAACAAGTTTGTAGAGCCTTAATAGAAGGAAATCTGAGTTTAAGAGGAAAAACAAAGCAAAGAAGATGGAGAGGGTTTCAAGAGTGTGCACACCCATGTGTTCTCCTGGGCAAAACATGGGAGAAGGGCTGTCTGGCAGCTGACTCCTCCCAGCCTGTGTATTCATGAAGGAAAAATAAATGAGATGTTACCACCCATACATCCTGAGCTGCTGTGCCCAAATTGCTGTCAGAACTCTCAAGGCCCTTTCTTAAGGAATGTAAATAATAATGCAGGTTTGTTTTATGTATTATTTTGAGTTAAAAAAAATCCCAAAATATGTATGCTTTTCTTTTTAAACAAAAAAGCCCACCAAAAACACAAAACCAAACCAAACAAAACCAAACCAACCAACCAACCAATCAAAAACAAACAAACAAACAAACAAAAAAAACCCAAAAAGGACAAAATCATCCCTGTGCCAAGCAAATTGAGACTCCAGAGATAGGCTTGATTTTATCTAACTCTAATTTTTTCTCTCTTTTGCAAATCTCAAGTTCCATGCTTTAAGCAAAGAACCGAAGTTGCAGTCATCAGCAATATTACATGGTCCCTATGTGAACAGGTCCCTACGCTTACAATGGCAAATTGATCTGGCCTTGTACATTGTTTTTCCTGTGGATTAATTTTCTAAAACTAGAACTTTTCATTTGTCAGTATGGTCTTCGATGTATACATTAATGAAAATATAAAAACTGAATACATATAAATTATGAAAGCTACTCTGCATGTTACAAACTGTATTTTACTTAGTTAAGTTTAATGAATGTTTCTTAAAACTATTACTGTCTTGGCTCTCCATGTGTCTCATTTGTCTTGGGCTACATAAATCAATTATGCGTGTCTTAAGCTTTGACATAATCTATGAAGATACAGTTTCCCCAGGTAGAGCATATTTATCTTCATTTTTTAAAGAGTACACCTAGATATTCTGTTACCTAGGGTTTTCAAAATTTGTATGTTTAACCATTTTTATCCCTCTGTATCTCCCCCTGACCTCAGTTTAAATGGAATATCTGTCACTTTTTTAATTGCAAACTGAGAAGCCTGAGTATAAATGCACTTAAATTTCCAGCCAATGTGCCTGTTCATCTGTTTACCACAACCTGATCTCCTTATCTGTGAGATCAGCGTGAAACTTTTAGCAAAGTGGAGCTGTTGTATTAGACCTGTTTTCCCTTGGTTAGAAAGGTGAGAGATACTTTGCAAGTCTTGCAGTTACTGAAAACTTACTTAAAATATGATGCAATGTTTACTCTTTTATTATCAGAAGACTAATTTCTTGGCCCTTGCCCTCCTTTCTCCTGCCTTCCCTTGTCACCGACAGTCTTCCATCAGCAGTAGGCTCAGACACTTGTGCATGACTATTGGACTCAAACTGGTACTGGAGTGGTTATCCGCAAGGACAAGTGCATTTTGTATCGTTAGTGAGATTGTCAAATATCTGATGATGAAAAATGATCACACTAGTTGTACCATCCTCATCAAATTTAACTTAAGAGTCTGGATTCAAGCACTGGAATAAAAATTGGGTCTGGTAGAAAAAAATGGAATTCATCACCTGAATTCTGTGCCTCTAAATCTGTTGATTGGAGGAAAATGTGGGATTTGGTGGGAGATGGGATCCCTATTCTGTGAGACTTGTAAGGTGGTGTTCCAAGAGGAAAGTTAGCAGCGAGGGCAAGCCTTGTGCTCCTGGGTTAGCATGGGCAGGAGTCAGGGCATGGAGATCTCCCCCTGGATCACACAGTTGATGATGGGCCTGTGCAGTTGTTGCTGCAATGGGATGAAGTGCTCCAAGAGTAACTCCTGACTGGAAAGGTGAAGATACTAATCCATTTTCATTCTCTGGGTATTCCCAACACTGCTTGTCTTCTGGCAGCCATGGCTCCGAGGCCTCCTGAGATGACACATGGCTGCAACATGGAGAAGCTGAGCTCCTGTTCACAACAGAATTGTAATACAGATGATGATGAGGGCAGTACAGGTTGCTTCATGCACCTTAGAGGAAAAAAACCCAAACCCACATGTTTTTATCTAATGCTTGAACTCAGTGTGATATGGGCCCAAAATGCCTCAGTTCATAGCTTAAACAGACTAGCAGAAATTCTGTGTCCT
Source organism: Dendrocincla tyrannina (assembly GCA_035047865.1). NCBI lineage: Eukaryota > Metazoa > Chordata > Aves > Passeriformes > Dendrocolaptidae > Dendrocincla > Dendrocincla tyrannina. The sequence goes on from JAWWMP010000002.1 coordinate 392,272, forward strand.
GCCCCCAGAGTGCTCCAATACCTGAAAGAGAGAATTCCTGTTTAGCTTAAATGGAAATGGATGCATTTTTAGAAGAGATACCACTTTTATTGTCAAGAAATACTTTATTTTCTAGACTTTTGTTAATAGTCCCAAAGCTGCTATATTTTGCTCAGTTTTATCCCAGTCATGATACTAACAATGGTAAGTATTTATGCATGTGAAGTGATGCATTTGCATTTATGGTATTATGTCTGGTGACTTTTGGCAACAGCAACACTGCCATTGGCTGAAGAATACAGTCTGATCTCCTTATTATGAGGGTGTTGGAAGCGTCTATCAGTGGGACTTGTTTGGAGTCATTATGTTTGTCTGCCTTTTTGTATGCAAAACAATTAGGCCAAAGAGCTCGTTGACATATTTGATTAATGATGAGTGAACCCTCCTTAAACTGAAGCTGAAATTACTTCAGTGAAACCTTAATGGTGTTTGAAAAGTTCTGATTAACTCTTCTTTTGGGGCAAGTTTAGAAGTGCTTGTCAGTATTTTTTGCAAAAACAGTAAGAGAAGCTGGAATATTGCACTTAAAATTCTTAGAGCAATTGCTTTTCTTGGCTTATTTTCAACAGAGTAGCTCTTAGAAGACTGACTTCTTTTTGTTGTGACTACTTAGGACTTTGAGGCATAACAAGAACATGTTAACCTTTGCTTCTTGTTGCAGTGATGTTATGTACAGAATTTGCATCAAATATTGGATCTTAAAGTGAGGAATTGTGGGAAATAAAGTTGAACCAATCTCAGATGACAAATTTAAAATTTCTTGGCTGTTCCTGGAGTGATCTTGTGTAAATCATTTGGGCCATGTCCTAAGAGATGACAATGACCTTCTGAGCACCTTCAACTCCTGTGATTTCAATCATAACCAAAGGTGTTGCGGATGACTTTGACCATGTTGGTCCACCTGAAAAGTAATTACTATCACCTTGCCTGAACCTCCTTTAGCATTTCTTTCTGCTGTACTTCTAATTAGTGTAGCTCTGTCCCTTTCTGTAACCCCTTGGAACCATATCTGACTCTAGGCCTACTGATTGTAAATTACAAACTGTTTCTGTAGTCCAAATACTTTTTTTTCTTTTGTCAGGCTGTAAATTAAGATGTTGGCAAGGCCAGACTAGTCCCACTGACCTGAAGAGCAAGAGTTCCCCACCATGTCTTTGGGCCCTGGCTTTCAGGTTCAGAGTTCTGAAATAACCCATGCATGTTGCCACTGTAATGTAATTACCATCCTTAAACTGGTACAAAAAAGGCAGTGAAAATGAGGTAGGCACATATTTTGTTTCCTGTACCCTGAAGCAGTCAGGGCACCATTCACAGCTCACTGAGGATCTGCTTGCTGTAGGCATTAACAGGGAGAGGAGCCTGGCTGAGCAACCCAAACCTGCACGAGGGAGCTGAAATGCCAAGGATCTCACCCGTGCACCTCAAAGCCTTTATTGCCTATAACAAATTGTCATCAAACCAAGTCTAGCTGCCCTAAACATGCCTGTCTTATTTTATACGATCTCAGTAAAAGCTTTATTAGTCGTTTTGAATGGCAGAGCCCCGTTACTTTATTTGGAACTCAGACTGATAGGGCAGAGGTTGCCTGATTCATCTCACTTACTGGTTTTATATATAGCCACAGCTTTTGGAGTCCCTCCAGTTTTACAGGAATTATTGAAAATCAATTCTGTATCTTCTGATGACTCTCTTAATTTGTACTCTAAAGATTTCATTTTAATCAAGAGCTTTCTAAGTCACAATAGGAGAGGGAAGGGATTGCATCAGTCTTGTGGTATGATCAGTCTAGCCTAGTTTTTTTCCAAACATATAGTAGGAACATTTGTCGCTTTAGGTCCTAGTAATAAGACTGTTGACACTTTATATTTTACCATTACTAGTATTGTCCTTACTGTTGTTTGACAGACTTTTATATCAGAGTTTGGTCTGGGGTATCTTGAATCTCATATTTCTGACTCTTTACATGCTTTTCAGATTGTCTTCCCTCATTTTATAAAAATCTGTGTTTAAGTGGAAGCCAGGCAAACTAGAAATCCAGTGCTTCCACTTTGGAAGTTGAGAACCTCAACTTCTTTTTGTATAAGGAAACCTTCTTAAATCAAACAAATCATGTTTGAAATTGTGATCTTGAGATGTTAAAGTGCTGGACAGTCACAAAAGCTGGGGCTGAGCTGGGACTGTTTCCCTGGTAAAGCTTTCCAGGGTGGTCCTGAATCCTGGGCTCTGGGCAGACAGCACATCATGGAAGTCAGAAGCTTTTGAACAACTTAAGCAAGCAGAAAATTTGGTTTTCTCAGGCCTGCTTGCTATTAGGATAACAACAGAACCTGTTTGTCACAGAGTGCTGTCAGTCTGTAGTCTGTTTGTATCTCCCAAAATTTACAGGACAATGTACTCTGTAAACTTTATTTCATGGGCTCCTTTGGTTTGAAAAAACCCACCCCAAAACCATACAAATCAAAAGAGGACTCAGTCCCCTTCACACAGACTGTTTTGGCATGTGGGTTCCTCAGTTCATTATTTGGTTAATTCCCAAATTCATTATGTGTTCCTAAGTAACTCATGTTCCAGTGACCAAAACATTTCCTCTGTTTTGAGGGGAAGGTGCCAGATCTGCTTCAGCAGCATTTTGGGTAAGCTGGAGTGTATATACCTTCCAGCTGGAAGTGTGATGGATACCAATTCTGAGGGTCAGTGGATCCCAGTTGCCATGCAGAGGTGCACTGCAGAGACACCCTTCCTGTCCCCTTGTGCTACTCTGGCACAAGGGCACATCTGAGAAGCAAATTATAAAAATTTTATTATAAAAATCAATTTTCCGATTGGTAGAAATAAATGAGATCATATTGTACTTGAATGTTAGAATACTAGGGTTTAAAGAAGATAAGATGATTGATTTTATTTCATTTCTGGAATAAAAATATTATCAGAGCAAAACATTGCTCCATTTTTTAAATTTTAATATTTGCAGTCTCACAACTGCATTAGTTTTTAATAACATTGCATTAATCTAGCATATACTGTATAAAATAGTGATAGTGGCACAAAGGAACTAGAGCAACAAAACTGAAGGCATTGTGATGGACAGTATATATATTAAATTATCTTTTTGCCCCCTGTGTGTTGGTTTAATTAGTCAAGTGCTCTTGCAAGAAGTGCTATGTAACAGTGAATTAACTGTTAAAAAAACCCCAAACAACCAAAAATCCAACACCACCACCAACGCCCAAAAAGAAAAGAAAAAAACAAAACCTAAAACCAAACCCAAAAAATGAAACAGAGATTTGACTTTGTCTTGCTCTGATGACTGATTGACTTTTAGTTTAGTTGGTGGCCTGTATGTATTGTTTGTGTGCCCCTAAAGCCAAACAAATAAAACTCTTTGATGTGTGATGATTTCTTTTCAGCTAAAGAAGACTTCAAAATAGATACCTGTATAGAAACTTTAAAGATGACTGTATTACAAAATCAATTTTCTCAAAACATTAACTTTTCTTTCCAAAAATGCCCAAACAACCACAATGCTCCATTTGCTTCCCAGCAGCTAAGTGGGCATTGTGTATCTCAAAATTTGAAGGATTTTTTTCTCCAATCCAGTTTTTTAATGAAGCATCACAGGTTGGGTGACCACAATTTAATAGTTCAGATTTGTGTCACTTGTTGAGAGTTGGTGAAAAACTTGGTCCTGCACAGACACAATATAGAATTTCAAATATTTGAAGTGAGATTTTATGACTTGTGTCGGAGCAATTCCATGAGCTGTGTTACACCTGAGTCTTTCAAAGAGAAGTATTTGCTTTGCTATTCCTGCACAAAACAGGCATGCAATGGCAAAGCAGGAGGTTTAAGAAGGGAAACTAAAAAAATCTCTCGTACTTTTTTTTCCTTACAGGCACTAAAAATTCTTCTCACTGTGAAGGAACTGATGGAAGTAACCTTGCCTACAAAACTATCTGAATTATCTGAGAACATGTAACATAAATAAGGTATAACACACACTGATTTTAATAGTGCAGGTTTCTTTTGTCAGGCAGCTGAGGACTACCAGACTCATCTGTAATGTTTATGTGTAATGTCACTAGAACTGCAACTTCTGGTAGTTTAACTTAAGCCAATAGACACTGATGCAAAAAGAAAAAAAAAAGGAAAAAAAAAAAGGAAAAAAAGGAAAGCAGGAAATTAGAACACATAGTAGATGGTTTGTGTTTTCTTAAAATACAGATGATGTGTTGAAAAGGACCATGTGAATGGACTGAATGTTTATGAGTGAGATACAATGGAATGATTTAAAAAAAGCAACTTTTTAAAAGCAACTGAACACCATAAAGCCAGAAATATTGGAGCTCAAAGTTTTCTCTTTGAGAGTATATTTTTTAATGTCCATTACAGTTAATTAGACACAGACTATGAATTGATTTGGTGTAAAGGGGGTTGATAGGGCTTGAAAACAGACTTTTTGTCTTTTTCTGTTGTCTTCAAAAGTAGTTGTTGCACAATTATTACTGTAATGTGATATTTAATTAATTTCATTTGACATACTTATTGCATTTAATAATTTAATTATGTGCGCTATAATTAACTTTATAGATAATTTTGAATGTCCTGATTCTTTCTGTAATTCAAAAATAAGTAAATTAAATACCTTAATCACTAAATAACTTAGAGGCTTTGTTTTAATTCTAATTTAGATTCCTTTAAGTTTGGATTATAGCCTGTCATTTCTTTCATAGTATCAGCAAAGGAAGACTTTTTAGGATAAGTAATTTTTTCCTTAGGATAGGCATCTTCTCTAAAGTACTTTCTTCTGCTCAGTGAAATACCGGAGGAAGGCAATAAAAGCATATATTAGAATGAATTCCCAAGATATGGATGCTCTGTGGAGTTGCTAGTGGGGTTGCCAGTCATACAGTTGTCAGCAACTCTTCCTTAAGGACCTGGTAGATAAATAGGAATTTAATCAACACGCTTTTTTAATTTGTTTGAGGAGAAAAAGAAGGCACCAAACCCTCACATGTAGCTCTTTCTGTAACAGTAATGGCTACACCACACAGTTTTAAGGTTGTTTTGTCAACCCTGACCTGAAATGTTGCCTTTGTCTAAACTCTAAGCTAACCTTAGGTATGCAAGCTGTGTTTTGAAACTTGTAAATTTGGGAGCTCTAATTTAATTTTCTGGGTGTGTTTTGCTGTCTTGGATTGCTTAATCAGCTGTGATCACCAACTGATGCTTTTTTAGCAAGACGGGAAAATCTATTCTAATGGGTTTTGCTGCACTGATTGTGCTGACTCAGTGATTCAGTCTGCAAAGTTAATTGGAGAGATTCATTAAATTGGGTGGAATTTGAAGGATTTTAGTGTTCTAAGCTTCATCCCCTCAGGCTTCACACAGAATGAAACACATAATCAGCTTTCAGTAAGCACTAGTTTTCATTAATCATAAACTGTAGGCAAAGTTGGAGCTTGCAAATTTAGGTCTTTTATTGTTGTTTCATGTTAATGACTATTATCTCTTTTTCCTATTGTGTGCGACTCTCTCAGCAACTGTGTTAGCACAGATGGCTAAAATCCCTAGCAGAAAAGTAATCAGCATTTGTGAACACGATGCATTCAAAATAAATGACAGAGGAGGAAAATGCATTGCTTCAGAAATTAGGAAGCAGATCAAACTATAATAATGCATGTAAACACATTCAGGAAAGCAGGCTGCAGCTTTGCTTTCTGCACAGCTCTAACTCCAATATATGTAACCTTCTGTCGAATTTATTGATGGTACAGGAAGCAAATTAAAATTGGAGAGCAACTGGTTTTATATAGTAATTTGGAAAGTTCTTTTTTTAAAGCTTAACAGAATGTGATATAATTGGCATAAATTATATAGTAGAGTGAAGAAAAACAAAGAGTACACTATCCTACAGATCCCATTTTAACTGAAATGTGACTGAAAGGTGAAGCTGTTCACAAGTGCTTCCATTTGATCATCATGTGTAGCATATGAGCTGGAGTTTCCAGCACCCTTACGTTTAAACTCACTGTGTACTCTTCCTAAATTGCAAACAATAGCCTAAGAATAAACTCATAGTGGGGTTATGTGTTGAGATTTTATGGCACCACAGCTGCCACCATTCTTGTGAAGAACTAAGTGACTCATGGCTTGTTTCTTCAAATCATGAGACCTAAATTGCAAAGATAATTCCTGAATGAGTAAGTTAAATTATTACAGCTTCTCACCTCTGATTTTATTAGCCGTGGCCTAAATTAAAAGCTCTAACTGAATTCATGCTCTAAACAGTGGGCTCAGTCTAAATATCATTAAAGCCAAAACCAAAAACATCCTTTTATTACAGATCATCAGCTCTTTTCCTGTGCTCTTCCCATGGAGGTTCCCTTCCCCCTCCACCCCATTTTCTTCAACATGTGCTTATTGCCTTGGTTGGTGTTAGGTGTGAAACCTGTTGGTCTGGAGAAAGCAGACAGCAAGTTGGCAAGGAAAACACATGAAGAAGACTGTCAGGAAATCCAGACACTTCCCCAGGGGTGGAAATGAGATCCAGGAGTTCACATTTGCATTCCTTTATTAGATGAATAGTAATGAAAGCTGTTAAAAGCACGATCTTCCCTTTTTTCTAGCATTTATTGGCACTAGTCTGTCGCGATAGCAGCCAGAAGGTGGTGCATGGGTATGTCTATGGTAGTTAGGTGTGTATGTGCTGCTCTTTGCACTGACCTTCGCCTGCAGCTCTGCAGAGGATGAATGGTCTGTCTGGTAGTGGGTCAGCACCCAGTGGGGATCCTGCTGTGAGCCTTAGAGCCTGGGGTTTTGATGGGTATAATGCTGTGAGTGAAAGGGGATGGTTTCATTTGAAGGGCTGAACTTCATCTTGGGCAAATACTCAGACTCTTCCTTGCCTATGTGTTTATTCATGGGTGAGTTTCTGGCACTTTCTTCCCCTCCCCCACCAGCTAATGAGAAGTTCATTGATAACTTCTCTTTTGGGGGTAGAGAAATTGAACCTTAGGGATGACTTTCAGAACTACAAAATTCTGCAGTATTTATCTCAGGCTGTTGAACTCTTCTGAATGTACTAAAGACTTTGAAATATACTAAAGAAGACTCAAGTGCTCTTGAATTTAGGCTTCACCTTCTCAGAGTTGCATATAAAAATTATTGTGTAGCCATGGCTTGCTCTTCTGCCTCTAAATGGGAGATGATATCATGTCTTTATAGATGAAAACTGTCCAGAGAAGGCATTTTTACTGCAGGAATTGCATTTTTACTGCAGGAATTACATTTTTGCTATTTCATCTAATGCTTTATGGGTTTGTGTGTGTGTCTGTCCTTTAATTATTGAGGAATCATACTTGAAATGCTTGTGTGATTTTTACCATTTAGGCTATTTTTTATGTCCAATAATGCCTGATCCAGAGGAGAGAATACAATTGATCTTATTCATGAAGATTTCTGTAAATTGCAGTTCAGGTGTGCTTGATCACTGACAAGAACATGACTGCTTTTTAAAATAACCTTGAAAAACAAAAGTTTCTAATCAGATTCCTATTCAGTAGTAACCCCTTCACTTCTGCCACCCATAAACTTTTTCTGTAGTAGCTGCACTGTCTCTTGTACAGCTTCTTCTGAGATTTTTCACAGGACTTGTTGTCGCAATCACTTTTGGCCTTTTCATACCCCTGAACTGCTCAGATGCCATATGTCACCATGAAAGAGTTAAGGGGTATTGCAATGATAGGTTTAGTGTCCCTCTTGGGATTTGGCAACATGCAGAGTTTTATAGGAAATATTTTTCTAGCAGAAGTCTCTGTTTTGACTATTATGCCACTACTCAAATTCTTCTAATAGTTTAGTATCATTTTCCAAGAAACTAGAGGAGAAAATAATTATTAATATGATATTCCTAAATGATGTCTTATAAAATACTGGTTTTAAATAGTCAGTAATTATACAACAGAAATTAAATGGATAATAGTTTGCGGATTTTTTTCCTCTAATGGATGTTAAGCTGTAGTCCTGTTCTCTTATTTTGAAGTAATGGCATTGAATTTTGGTTTTAATTCAGAGCTGGGCTTCACTTGGCAGCTCAACACCAGAAAGTTTATTTCCAAAATATGTGTGATGCAGTTTAATCCTTTCTTTTGGGCACAGGCAGGCTATCTCCAGAGTGTGAGACTATTGCAGCAGTGTATCACGTATGAGCAGCTATGTTTGTTTGTTTCTTGGTTTTTTGCCTTTTTTTTTTAATTGTTGTTTTGGTTTGCGTTTTTTTGTAAAATCCTTTCAAGGCAAGCTTTTTCTTGCTTCATGCCCACAGTGTCCTTCCTCGGGGGGTTGCTTTGTTTCTACTGTGTGCTGAGAGGTTCTGCAAACAGGGAATGTTTGCGAGTCTAAAACAATTATTTGTTGGCTAAACATGCAGTTGAAAGCTGGAACTAAACTTGCTGCTGCACTAAACATCCCAGTGAGGCTGTTGGTGAGCTTTTGCCAGATGACCTGTTGTCAGTCAGGCGGAGCAGTCAGTCCCATGTTTCTTGAAACAGGCTGAACCTCAGTGAGATCCCAATTTGATAGGGTTTTTCCCCACTATGTGATACCATACCTGCTCATGCTGGTGTTGTTTCTTTTTGAATTCCAGAGGCACTATCACTGTCTCAGCAGCTTCACCTCTGCCTGAGCTTCTTACCTTGTTAACCTGCTCTGTTCTGTCTGGTGTTTCATAGATCTTTCTCACAATTTAGCAGCCTCCGGGCATCTGAGACAAGGTTGCACTGCAGACCTGTATCAAAACTAACCCTCAGCTCCCAGACACCTTTGCCCCTGGGTGCAGGTTTATAAAACGTTCTGATAGATGGGGTGAGCTGTTCTGCTTGTTTTCCAACAGGGAATAAGTTAACTGCTCATACTTCCCTTACTGATGTAGAATTTTTCCATAGGCAAGTCCTTCTGTAAGTCTCCTCTTTAAAATTTATAGCACTGAACAAATTCTTCTGCCCAAGACACCTGAACAGTGATAACAAAACTAACTGGTTTTGTTAAGAGGTTTGTCAGAGCTTTCTTCATAATTTGTGTGTTGCCTATCATGTATGAGTTTTTAGGGAAGGAAATGGTTTACAAGCTAGAGTCATTTGGATCAATAATGCACCTCTGTAGCAGACTGTCAGTAATGACTGAAACAGCTTTAAGTAAAAGAATTATATACAAATATGGTAAGCCCTACTGGCTCTTTCAAAGTTGTCCTGAGGAAACATTTTAGACAGGGCTCTCAGACAACTTCGTAGATGACAAAATCCACTGTCATGTGTTAATGAAGGCCTAATATAGAGAATTAATCTCTTCTTTTTTTTAAAGTAAAAAGTCGTATGTTTATTCTCAGTAGTTTATTTTATGCCAATATTTCTATGATTCTTCCCCACCTCTAAACCCCTAGAAAATCTCTCTTGAAAAATGGGACGTTAAAAGGAAAAGTAGATATTAAGGTGCATGAGCTGTGATTTCCATGGAAGTTCTTTAACCCGTACTAAATTGAGGTAAAACATAACCTTATGAATCTGAAGACTCCTAATTTCAGTTCCTTTACATTTGTCTGGAGAGATTTAAGAGAGATCATGAATTGGCATATCATATGTGACTGTTCTACACCTGTGAACAAGAGGTTGCTTTATGTAACATTAATCGTTCACTGTATAACATATGATTTTTGTCTTCTGGTGATCTTCATTGCCTATTACAATTTCTCTAAATTCAATTATCAAGCAAATTGGTTTAATTTGTTCATGGGTAGACATAGCAAACTGAGTATGTAATCTATATATGTGTTCTAAAAACTACTTAGAGCTGGTTTTGTGTTCCAATATCAAGCTGGATTAAAAATTTGTTGAGGGGAAAAGGTTTTACTGACTTTTTTCTTTTTAGTTTTTTTGTGATTTGATAGAATGTCTGTCCAGACTTGAAAAACTGATCTCTTTTAATATTGCAGATCTTTATTATTTAAATCTTATCAGCCCACTTAAATTGCTCCTTAGATTTCAAGCTCTTCAAAACAGGACAAACAGACGAAGAATCTGCTACAACAGAGTAAAGCAATGCTTTTTCAGGGAAAATAAATACACAGAGAGACCTAGAGAGATCATATGTTAATAAATAAAAGCATATTCAACAAAAATACACATAGGAGTGAAGGATGCAACCTTGATTTCTACTTGGGCATTCTGGGTTGATCACAGATACTGTAGCAGTGAAATTCTCCAGATGCTTTTAATGAGGGCTATGAATTCTGTGTTCTCCAATGACATTAATTGTCCAGTACAGAACACAGATAACTTGCCCTTTGAGAGAAGCTTGTTACAATCCCTGTGAAATACTTTCTGTCACTTATGCAACTGTCTGTTTATCTTTTTCCCCCTCATTTCTTACTGATAATGGTGTATAGCAACCTGTAAACACAGCAGATCATCACAGGATGGTTTGGATTGGAAGGGACTTAGATCATTTAGTCCAACTCCCCTACCATGGGCTGAGATGATCACATTAGTATCCTCTGCTTCTTTTACTCTTGTGAAAAAGATAATATCCTTTTTATTCCTTTCATTGGAAAACAGTGTTCAGGGGGTTTATTGGTTGTTTAGGGTTTTTCTGTGTTTTTTGGGGTATTTTTTATTAGAATTAAAAGTAAGACAATGGAAGATTAAACTTTAAGAACATCCATGAGAGGATGTTTATGCTGTCTTTCACTCTTTTCTCCACAACTAAGTAACAGTGGTACTTACATGGGGTATGAATGATTCCCACTTTGCAAAAATATGCTTCCACTTCCACATGGCCCATCTCTGTAGGCACATAGTTCTTTTCAGAGTTGATCTACTTTAGATTAGGGAGAAACCCATTTTTTAATTCCTTCTAATGAAACTTTGACAACCCCATGGGATTCCATAAGAAATGCAAATATCCATTCAGTTGAACAGAATTCTAATAATATGGTGCGCTGATGGGGGAAATAGAGCCCTAGAAGGAGGTCCCTGGCAAGTGGGACCTTGGGATTCAGTCTGTATTTCAGTGGGTGTTTAATAGACATCCATGAAAAACCTAAACAGATACAACTGGGACTACTTGTCACTAGAGTATCGTAAGGCATGGAAATCAGAACATTATCCTTGCAGATAGAAACCCTAGGAGGATGCAGGAGTTTTGGGAATTGCATCTCAATATGTAGTACTTAACCACAGGGTTATTGATTTTTAAAAAATGAACACTATGGCTTTATCTGTCTCACTTCACGCATTTTGCATTTTGGGCTTTTTGTGGCTCAAATCACAAAAAGTTGCAAGTCGACAAAAATGTTCAATAGCAAATATCAGCGAAAGCTTTGAAGATGGAAATGTTCTAAACAAGGCGCAGTTAGAAATTAACAGTCTAGTGAGCTGTATATTTGCAAATGTACACATGTTAGTGAAGTCTTTTGCAAATCTCACAGTGAATACTGGCACAATAAACTCCATGTAATGCAAGTGGAGAAGCTGTTTTCAGTGCCTCTTAATTCATTCATGCAGCACTAGAACTTTAATTTAAAATATTAAAGGTTCACATACCATTGGCATTATAGATAAAATGAGAAGGCATTAGTGATTGCGTTGCATCCTATTTTGATTTATTTTGTTTTTCATTTCATCCAGGATCCAGAAGTCTGTTATAGTGTGTGCTGTTATTTTTTGCTTAAACCCTCTATGGATCAGATTATGGAAAGTTGAGTTAGTTTTTGTCACAGAACTTTCAGTTTGATTGAAGCTTTTACAAAAAATAATAAATAAATTATGAGAAGCACACATGAAGGAAACTCCTTGTCTACTATTCTAGATACAGCACATGGAGAATCTTGTTTGTAGGACTTCCTAATGATTAAGGATGATGGGGAAACTTCAGACTGCCACAGGTGGCAGTGTATTTGCATTTTACAACTGCTCAATATTTGCATTCTCTACAAAGGATAAACGTTTTTAATTTTGTTGATAGTCCAAAAATACAAGACTTCCTGTGTGTGTTTTTTCATTAGTGGGAGGTTGGAGCTTAAAAGTCTACTAGACTGACATACTGCTGACAGGAACAATTTGAGGGTGATTTAGTAGAGCAAAGTAGCCAAAACCAACAAGGTATGAAGAATAAAGTATTTTGAATTGGCAAGCTGCTTAGGAAATTTTAGTTCAGAGGAGGCTGAACAGTCTATTAGAATACATCTGCTTAATTAAGACTCAGAAAGAGCAAATCTTTGAAATCTGCATGAGTGTGAAGCCAACTCTTCAAGACATTTTAGAGTGCTTTGAAGGTAAAATACTACGTATCCCCAGTCTAGCTGGGTAATCTTAATAAGATCTTGTTTTAAACATTTGGATTTAATAGTGTCATACGGTGGATGTGAAAGGCTGACTTGGAAACTTACATGACCTCCTCTAAATGATACGACATAGGATATTGTTAAGCCGGTCCTGAAATGGTGTTAAATTTATATTGGCTCCTGTGATGGGCTTAACCACATGAAGATGGGATGACAAATCAACTGGGTAATTCCAAGTGTGTATTAACCTTTGCTCTCTGAACAGCTTCCTGAGAAGCTGTTAACAAATTGAGAAGATATGCCTAAACACTATTTAATCACAAATGTATTAGAGCAGGAAAATACTCTTGTATATGTTAAGATATTCAGCAAATATATTTTAGCCTTGTTTCATTGAATCCAGTCCTTTTTTCACTGCTGATGTCTTCTATATGATTACTAATATGTAACTACCTATAGATGTGTGGTTATTTTCAGGTTTTTTCTTTATTTTGATTTTCTTGTTTTGTTTTTCCTCTGGTAATGAAGTGTGTTGTGCTTTATAAGGTTCATGTAGCTTACTGGATAGATGGCACTTGGCTGAATAGATCCTTATGGATGTGTGCTGCTCTTGGATGCAACGTAACCAGTGGATTTGCTTCTTCAAGGTCTTCATCAGAAGAGACCATTTTTAGGGAGTTTGACAGCATTTTTTCTCCATCTCTGCTCATTTGCTGTATCAGGACAGCTGCCCACTGGAATTTTATGAAGCCTTTTGTAGGTCCTGGGTTGTAAGGGCTGGTGTGTGTAGGTTACTGAGTGACATTAGCTGGATGATGCTTCTCTCAGTAAAGACTGTTGTCCATGAAAGTGACATATCCCAGGAAAAAAGGTTGCAATGTTTAGTTTAGGTCCTAGTTAGAAAGGTCTCTTCTTTGTGTCAGCCCTCATGGCTCCCAGACTGGCAGCTTCTGCCTTGTGTAGCACGTGTGTATCCTTCCCTTCCACATCAGTGCAAGAGCCCCCTCCTCCAGATCCAATGGAATGACAAATAAGGTTTTCTCTCTGGAATAACCATAGTTCCTTGTAGTTAAGAGCTCATGTAATCACCCAGTTTTGTCTAATAAAGGTGTAAACTCTGCATTGGAAAACAAGTGTAGGACTGTTAATGTGATGTGCACTGTCAAGGTGCTAAGAACAACATGAGAACTGCAGCAGGAGCAGGCACATGACAGGGGTGCAGAGTCTGCACAGGTAAACAGTCACATTTACTGAGGAAAAAGCAGGGTGTGTTAATGAAAGGGAAGCTGAGAGAGAGTAGAGACTGCTTGTCTTCTTCTATCAGCCTCTTAGAGAAAACAAAAAGTGTAGATGCACAGAGAAAGGTCTCTGGTGAGAATTTCACTGGCACTTCTGTGAAGTGCTCCATCTGAAGTCAAGACTTGAGCTCTCAAGTCTTGTGAGCTGAAGGTGGGTGCACAGCACTGTAGCCTTCCAACAGACAAGGTACAATTTTTGCAGTTTGTGACAGCTGCAGACAGCTCAGCTGGCAATTAGCTACCTTTGTGTTAGACATTAATAATGAAAAAGCTCCCTGTACTGCCGAAAAAGTATATGAGGTGTTCAGCAAAAGGGACAAAACAAAAGGAATCATCTACTGAGAAAAGTTCATTTAATTGTTTTGATTAGTTGTTTTGGGGTTTGAGGTTTTTTTTTGGTTTGGTTGGGTTTTTAAATTTAGCATTTTAACTCATGTTGACTGGATAGAAATTTATTTGTTCTGTGTACACCTGTCTGACATGGAGCATACTATCAGAATTTTTCTGATCTTGACCTAGAGTGGTGGGAGTCAGAAGCATTTTCAGAGGTGTTGAAAGTGCTTCTCCTCTTCATATTTATTTACACAAGTATTTCATGGAAGTTTGAGTGGCTGGATAAAGCAGAGGAAAAACATTCTTAACTGAAAGGCAGAACTGTTTTCAGAGGAAGCAAGAATAGTCTAATCTGATTTTCTCTTTCTCCTCTTCTTGCTGGTGATAAACACAGAGGGGCAAGAAAAATTTAGCTCCATTGTGTATATCCCTGTATAGCATCTTAGTTGTTAATGTTGCACTTAACAACAGGATAAAATTTAAAATCACTGCAAGATGAAGAAACATTTCCAGTCTTTTGGAACCAATGCATATAAGAAATCTTGTGAAACAACAGGGAAGACTACAACTGCATACCTTCAAAATGAACTGATGTTCTTCAGAGAATGAATATGGTAAACAGTGCTTGTGGGGTGGGCTGGTTTAATTTTGTTTGGTTTGTTGCTGAGCACGTGCCAAGTATGGTGGTTCTCTTGGGCTATTAAATTATTACCTCTGCATAGAAACAGTTTTGATTCAGTTAATGATGGGGAAGAATTTCTGCCAGAATTGGGAAGGATGTTTCCTTCTCCAATTACTTATTTTGCAGATTCCCATTGTCCTGTGGCAAATAATTAGTCACGCTGAATCTACACAGGCATAAATAATTCTCTGTGCCAAGACATCTTGTTTCCATACAAGCCAGCTGTTTGAAAATTGAAAGCCATAAACATCCTCTTAGCTTATTAGTTAGAGCTTCCAAATACAGACTCTGTGGCTACCCTTTAATTAAGAGAGGGGATTGAATCAGCCATATGCATTGTTCCCAGTTCCACTATAGCTAGTAGTTCACAAATATCTTTTGTTTCTAGATGGCATTTGAAGCCAGAATTCTTATTTAGAGTCTTAAGCATACTACATACAGAATTAAAGAAGCAAGAAGGCAGTAAGACCCCATAATGTTAGATTAGCTGTCCTTGGAAATAACCTTTATATTTGAAATAAATTCATGTTTTGAACAGGTTAGTAGTTGATAGGGAGTTATTCGCTCCTCTGTGGCCTAAATACAACAGATAGGATGGAGTTAAAATGGACCAAGAAAGCTCTCCAGAAAGATAATTTTCAGCAATCTAAACTAACTTGAACTCCAGATTTCCTCGGAGTAGGATTTCTGAGTATGTCATACTTGAAACTGCCGGCAGCACCAAAATTACCACTGTGAAAGTGAAGGAAACTGGAGAGCTATTTGTTTAGACCTTAAGGCATGACTTGGAGTCTCCTGTGGGTTGACTAATTGTCATTAAATATGGAAAGTAACTATTCAGATAAAACAGTGGTTTTATCATTCCTAGCAGATACTCATTTTTAACTAAGTGTGGTCAACAGCCAGAGGTCACCATCTGATTGTTTGGGGGTTTTACCTCTGAAATAGCACAAGTATAAACAGAACTAAAATATTTGGAGTAAGATTTTAAAGCCAGGTGAGACTCAAAATATAAATTGAGCAGAGGACACATGATTTGTTCAATAAGAATAGGAAAAAATAACTTCTCTACAAGTATAGTCACACAGATTCCTTTAAATACATAGATGTACCAAAAAATGGTATGGCTCTTCTGTACAATGAGAAGAAAATCACTTAAATCCCTTTCTCTTCTACCAGATTATTGATTTATATTTTATAAAGAACTCACAAATAACATCCAGTATATCCTGGTGCTTTTGCGGTTTTTGTTTGCAATTTATGCAGTCAACTGAAACATAACTTCTAAAAATCATTAAAATCCATGTGCAAATCTACCCTTTGTAAGAGAAAGTTAGTAATAGATCTTACATAATGGCAAAAAAAAAAAATGTGATTAAGCAATCATCCAACTTGCACTTGCCCCAAGAAGGACACAGCTGCTGGTGCAGTGGTCTGATCTGTCCTGTAATCCTTAAACCAGGGAAAACTTTAAATCTGCATCATAATTCTTTAGGTTAGTTGTCATGGTGATTTCTATCACTGTTTTAGGAGATAAGATTTCTATGGAAACAATTTTTATGTACTCTTTTGCTCTGAGCGCTGTTTGTCATACCTTTCCTAAATAATATTTTAGTCTATTGGCGCGATTTTACCAAGGTTATCTTTCAGGTAATGAGTTTTCAGCACCTTGTTGTGTTGCATCTTACACTTTGTTATAGTTTGTTTTAAAGGCACAGCTTATTTTAAGAGATGGTGAGAGTAAAGTCAAGTCTACTGGCAAGCTCACACTTCTTGTACAGATCTTTCATTTAAAAGTGGCAATCTGCCTGCATGGTCCGGTGGAAGGATGTGTGTAAAGTGGAAAGGAGCAAAAATACTCTGCTGTGACTCGCTGTTTGTGCTGCTATGCTTGTGTGGAGACTGATTTAGTGCCCAAATGGGCATATTTATAATAGTCTCTAAACCACAATGTTAATGAAGATAACAGGGCAGTTCAAAATGCCATTTAAAGTTTATTGGGTTTTTTTCCCCAGAAGTGAAATTGGTCTCTCTCCAGGAATGAAGTACCATTAAAAGAAGAAATGCTCTGGTGGTTTTGACAAGGATAGTGTGGGATGGACAACCACAGCAGACAGAAGAGCATGGTGACTGATAATTCAGTTCTAGTCAAGTCAGTGAAGTCTATTCTGAATGATCAATAGTGTTAGGGGAGCTCTGGATGCTCTGTAGCAGCAATCATGTCAAATTTTAGCTTACTTTCTAAACTGACAACTAAATCTGTTGATAGGTTAAAATATAATTGGGCTATAACAGGGTGCATGAAGACAGTCTTGGCACAAAAAAAAATAATTTCTGAGATTCACATTAGTGATGACACTATAACGGAATCATTTCTATCAGTTCTAGTGATTCTGACAGCTGATAGTGTCTCCTGATTATGCAGTTCATTAGCCCTGCGATATATAAGTGCAACTTGTTTTTAAAGAATTATGTTGCCAATCAAAGCAAGTCTAGAATGCCTTTTCCTTCCTTTAGTTTTACTGTGTATTTTTACAGAGTCTTTCAAGTTTGGAACTAAGCAAACAATTTATGTTTGGTCAAGCAACAACATAGAGCTGTGCAGTTGTTCATTTGGAATTGCCAAATGACAAAACATACATTTGTTCCATAAGAATATGGGAAACTGAGAGCTCACAGAGTGGTTGAGCTCTGTGTTATTGAACTTGTCAAAAATTATGTTTCTGAGTGAGTCATACCAGATTCCTATGGAATTTAATATATGTAATTCAGAAATACTGCGTGTATCTCATAGATTTTGATGGCCTGACTTGGCACAGCCTTCTTACATGTAATTTTAATAAAACTGGTTTGTTTGTTTTATGTGTTGTTTTGTGAAAACAAAACCATACATACACTCCATTTCTATCTCTTAATTTTAACCTGCTTTTCCCCAAAGTTAAATAGTGTCACAACTCATGAGGTCTTTAAAGTAATGCTCATGCTCTTCTACGTAGAATTTTAGGAAACACTTTTTCTGGGAAAATAGAGGTAAGTCAACTTGCTGTAAGAGAACAAGGCAACCCTTAACTTGCCAACCACAAATTCAAACTGAATTTTTTTGTTTGAAACCAGGCAAGATTCACAAAATGGAGAAATAAAAATCCTATAACTTGACATCTAAAATAAAAGTGCACAGGGAGTTTCATAAGCAGGTCTGTGGCTTTTTTTTATTATTATTCTTAGGTCACAAAGACAAACAGCTCATGTGATCTCAATTTGACATGTTGGTTTCATGTGCAAGTGGTTGAACTGATTTCAGAGTAGTCACACTCTTTCTGCTTTTGGCAGTTTTATTTCATCTTTAAAGATGATCCTTAAAGATCTCTGCCTGGCCAGGGCACTGACTGGAAGAGACTTGCAAAACATGGTCCTGAGCTAGTTCTTTCTGGGTTTCACATTTTGTATCATTTACTTAGGACCAGCCATTTCCTCCAAGTCTGGGTGCTGAAACAGGAAGATGAAGCCCTGTCTTGGGCATCTGCATCTTCTGGTAGTACCTGTGATTGGCCAGCTGGGAACAGTTTCATGGATTTTTGTTACTTAAGTGTTGCAGGGCATGACATAAATTGCTGGGCTTTGTCTAGAGGTGTAAGTGGTCTTGCAATGAGAAATTTCTTCTGTTGGACTCTTCACCTATTGTTTTCTTTCTGTGCATCTAGACATAAAGCAACTTGTCTCCATGCTGTATATATTTGGAAATATAACAAAGCACACACGGTTCCTTGTGGAAACAGCTTTTTGTTCCTTTATGTTAACAGGCAGCATATTATTCAGTGCCAAATGGCATCATTTCAAAATGTAAAATGAGGAAACTGTCTCTGGAGTTGGTGTAGCATTGTAGCTGTCAACAAACTCAGCAGGGTACCAACAGGAATTGGTATAGGTTGGCATAGATAGAAACAGCATGAGGGCAAAATGCATTCTGGAATTTCATTGTCCTCTTTCTGCCTTACGACTTGTTCATAAATTTATTTTTATGAATTCATACAAAGGCTTCATATTGAAGATAAGCACCAGAAATGGAATACTTATCCAAAACTGGGAGAAAGTAAAAAATAGGATAATTAGTTCTTTATTTTAACACCTACCTGATATGTCATTTATTTAGAAAACAATACCATTCACTTATACTCAGCCTTACTGAGATGGGGTTAAAAGTCTCTTCTGTTTTGACAGAGGTGTTCCTCTCCCTTCCTCAACCCCCAAAATAAAGAGACTCACCAACCAACCTGTCCGTTGATCCCTGTGCTTTGATCCTGTAATCTAAAACTGTATTAATTAAGCCCTTGTATCAGCTGATACTCAGATCATTGAATTGAAGCTGAATAGTTTGTCTTTGGTCAGACAGATTGTACTTGGTAACTATTGGTTTGAGAGCTGGAAAGATCAGATCAGCATCTTAATTCAGTGTCTGTGTGAAGATTTCTTCATAAGCAGGAACTGATCAATCAATTGCCCATAAATATAAACTTATTGCCATCTTGCACAGAGTTTATTTCCATGTGGGTCCCAAATGTTTGTCTTAAATTTTACTAAGAGATCACATTTCCTGCAGGGAAACAGAAAACAATTTGACTTGGGATGGCATAGACAAATTATTCTGTTAAAAAAAAAAAAAAAAAAAAGAAAAAAAATTTCTGCAAACTTTATGTTTACCCTTGAATAAAGGTATTTTTTTTTTTAACAAAGCTTCAGTTATATGGTTGAGTGTGTTTACCTATGCCACTGTTATAATCTCCAAATACATTTTTCTTCTTTCATGACACATTTTGAAGAGAGATTTTAGTTAAGGCAAGATGAATATTCTGGCAAGGAAAGAAAAGAAACATGCAGAAATAATTTCTAATTTTTTAACATCTCTCTGGACCCTGCACATCTAAAGCTACCAGGGGAAGTTGAGAGTTGTTGGGGCTGTTGTATAGCACTAACTCTTCTGAACTGCCAAAAAATTCAATTTAATGAAGATATACTGGATGTTCCTCTTAAGAACTTTAACTTGAAGTTTCAGCTACAAACACTGATCTCATAAGATGGTTTTGAAAAGTCCCAAAGGCAAAAAACCCTGCACCCCAAACTCCCATCTTTAAGCAGCTGACACTTCTGAAAGGATTCTCAAAGGCTTAATGTTCAGGTTGTGGCCAGAACTTCAGGTTAATACCAAGTATCGTACTTTTATTGTGTTTGGAACTTACACAGTTCCATCACAATAGGACAGTATTGCCAAAATAAGAGGCAAACTGTATTGTTTTACTTCACCTGAGTAGCCTGGCTTTATACAACTACAGCACTTTTAAAATTCTTCCTTTCTAAATGTAGTTGTGAGAATTTAGACAGTGATCTGCAAGTCAGGAGTTAAATAAAAGGAGAGACAGTAAGGAATATAGTAACTGCTGTATCATGCTAATGTTCTTGATGAAAAATAATGACAGACTCGATTTACCAGTTATTAATAGGTGTTTCAGCTGGGATATAGTTATTTTTATACAGTGGCAATATTGGCAATAAGATACTTTTTTCATTCAGGAAAAGCTGTGTCATAGCAGTTCTAAAAATTAATTGAGCTGAAACTCTGGGTAGAAAGAGAGATATGCATGTTCTTGATACTGTAAAATGTGCATTTTCTGTGAGAAAGGAGTTGCGCACATGAGCTGCAGTGAGCACTTTGTTAGGAGCTGTGATATGGGGGTGTGTGATCCCTTCGCTGGTTCCTGTGACAGCCTGCATAATAAATCATATCAGGTGTGTTAGGTGGGTTTGAAATTTTCATTGGTTGGTGAAGAGAAAGATGGTTAATCTTTAAATCTTCCTGTATCCAGTGTGTGGACTTTCTCCTTGAATCCTCTCTTCTGTCCTTCACTGGGTTGCTTCAGCTTTATTCTTTATATCACTTTTCAGCCCCAGCATCCTGCTAAGAAGCAATGAGGGTGGAGATGCAAGGTGTCAGGGTGACAGCTCTATACATCTACTGCTCTCAGATGGCTGAAGAAATTGATTGTTTAATGCTCAGGAGCTATCCAGTGGACAGCCATCAGGGGCTGTGTAGGCATGGTAAAAATAAAGCTCAGAAGTTGTGGAAAACAATTACTAAATATGGCAAAGAGTTTATCAATCACTTTGATAGAAAGTGTTTGTCAGACTGTTGTCACCAACAGCGTAGGGTTTTGGCTACATTCCCAACTGCTATTAGAGGATCACATAACAGCAAGTGTCCAAAATAACCTTTTACCACCTTCCCTGGAATATGAGGCTCTGACAGCATGTGTACCTGGCTGCTGTGGTTTGTGCTTTTGTCACCTGAGAATTGATTTGTCACAGTATCATTTATATTCGCTCAGAAACAGAAGGTAGTTCAGAAAGTATTGAAATCTAGCCGGCAGATCTTGCTGTAAAAGCAAGACTTTAAAGGTCTGTTTATATTTTCTGTGTATATCCGAGGTAAAAGTGGATACTCGTACATTGTGTGAACTACTCAGAATACCATGAGTGAATTCTATCTTTACAATGAAATGAAGGGGGTGGGGGGGTGCTCATACCCATCTGCGTAGTCCCAAACAGAAACACTCAAGTGCTGCATTGTCTCTTCAACGCTGCAGCCACATTACACAGTGACCTTTCAATAAGCATGAGAGAGCAAGTCCTAAAGGGACGAGAACACAAGTAAAAGAAACCTCTCGACTTGCCCATCATCAACAACAGTTGTATCACAGATCACTGGGTGATTTGTCTTGCCTTTCCAATTCAGAGGCTATTCCAGAACTCAGCACTACTGACTGGCAGCCTTATCATTCACAGCCTAAATGTATTGATGCCCCTCTAATAGCCATTTGTTCTTGTCTTGATACTGCCTTTTCCACTTCTTGATGTTTATCTTCCTGAAGCATTTGTAGTAAGTGACCACCTCTTTTCTCTATTTCATTTTCAGATGCCAAAACTCATTCTGTTTCTGCAATATTTTCTCATTTTTCACTTCTGTTATTTTGTACTGTGGCTACTGGCAGGACATCAATACCATGAGCAGATTATTTGCAATGATTTTTTAAATGATAATAGTGAAATCTCGTCTGCAGTGAGGGGAGAAATAGCATTCAAATTTCATTTATGAGCTTATTTTTTTTTTACTCTGCATCAGAATTGTAAGCCCAGATGAACTGAGAAAGTACATATGACATGAGATTAGTGTAAGGCAATTGTTAGCTCCTGGAATGTACTGGTAGACAGCACTTCCAATAATAAAGACATGGATGGGAGCAGAAGAAAGTTGAGATCTTGGATACACATGATAATTATTAAAATGCGTTTCAGAAAGCCATACAAAACACTGAATAGACACACGTCGTATTTGTGCTCTGTACCCTGAATGTCCCCTGTCTGGGACTCCTGTTCAGATGAACAGTGTCTGCCAGCTCAGGTGTGCTCTGGGTTTGCTCTGCATGGAGCTGCAGCCAGAGGAAGAGGTCCTGGGCCAAGGCTGGTCCCTGTGGATGGATCTGGAAGATACTCTCAGCTGTACATATAATAGCTGATCTGTGTGAATCAAATCAAGAATGAATGCCAAAGTCAAAACTAAAAAAAATGAAGCAAATAAGAAACAGACCTTATTATTAATCATTTTAGAACTAAGGTTTCTGAGGAAGGGACAGTCAGTGTGTGTGTAAATCTCTGGGAATAGTTCCAGAGTGGCTGAGGTACAATACAGTGAAGTTCCCTTCAGTCCTAACATTGTCCTAAGGTTAAGAACTGCCAAAATGATCAAAAGTTATAGATTCTTTTTTGTCTATGTTTTAATGAAAAAAGTATAGGTGCTAAATTTCAAAAATAACCCTGTGAGTACTATAGCACTGACTGATGGAATAACATCAGAAATTAAGCACCTTCCCTGCATCTGATGATTTCTTCTTTGACTGAACCCAGATTCCATAACATCTGGCTGAAAGATAATATGTGGCAGTTGGGAGCATTCTATTATATTGCTCAGTATTGTCATAACCCACACATGTATTCTGAAAAGCTTGGTAGTCACAATAGAGTATTATTTCTCTCTTAATTATTCACTACTTGAAACTTTATGCCTGGCAAAGGAGAGCACTATCAGTACATTGGAAAAAATCTTGAACTGTCTCAATGAAAAGAAAATAACCATCTCTTCTCAGTGTAAATTTTTCCTTCATTCATTTGTGAGACTTTGGTTTGCAACCTGGTTTTTTATGTATTGGCAAAACGTGAAAATTACTTGAGCCAGGGAAGAAAATTCACTTGGCAATGGAAAAACTGTTTGTCAAACGTGCTTTCTGGGGTGATTTGTGGAGGGATGGGCTGAGTGTCAGAGGAGGATGTTCCTGCTCACTCTGTTAGGCAGGATGTGGCTGCGTCGCCTGGGCTGGACCTCTTTAAAGCAGTTACAAGAACTAACAGGACAAAGACACAGTGCAGTTCCATTTACTATCTAGACATGTTGAAGTTGCCTAATTAGTGAGTACCCTCTGATTAATTAACCCTATGAAAATCATAGCTTAATTGAGCTTAACGTAAGGACCTTAAGCAGAAGGACCTTGCTGTTTGTGATGCAATTCAGTGAGGCGACATTTGGGAAAGGTTATGAGCAAAGATTCTCTGTAAGCAAACAGCTTGCACGCCTGCTCCTAGAAAGCCATGACTTGGAATCCTCAGCTTGCGAGGCACTGTACTGTTCCTTGTGCTCAACCGTCCATCCCACACACAACAATTAGCCTGTCCAAATGAAAACATCATTGTAGGATATTTTCCACAGTCTTTCACCTTTGACTAATTATTTGCAGGAGAATAAGAAGTCAGATTTTCATTAATTTGAACTTGTTTTAGAACATTTGGGAAATTTAACAAATAAGAATATTTTTCCCCATTCCTGAATCATCTCTGTTCTTACATGTTCTTCCTGAGAGGAGGAAACATATTAGGACATCAGTATACATATACAAAAATATCTATGGTAATTTGACCCCATGGGCATTGGTTTACAGGAACTTGGATATGCCGTAGAAGGGAATCACAGTATCCTGCAGAGGGGAATTTTGTTTGGTGGTCATGAAAGTTTTGGTCTGTCTCACTTTTTGGAAAGAGATAGGAAGTGAAGTACTGAAAGAGTAAATGCTGTACCTTCTCAGTCCCAAGGTATCCACATGCTATTTCTTCACTGTATTTCCACTTACTGTTTGTCACTGTTTGGGTTTTTTTTTTAAATTTAAGAAGGTAATCTGTAGAGAAATAAAGCATCGAAAGAGTTGGCAGGAAATTGAAGTGTGGAACAAAAAAATTGACTAAAAGAAGGTAATACATATTTCAGTTTTTCAAAGCTCTGGTTTTGAAATCTTCGCCTATATAGGCATCACTACCTTCCCTTAAAAAACAGCATAGATGATTCACAGATTTAATGAAATCTAATTAGATCTTCGTAACAGAACATTGTAAATGTGTTCAGAATGCAGAGGGAGCGTCTGTGCTTTCAGACATGCTTGCAACGCAGGTGGTTTTGCTACTTGTTTGCGGCTAAGACAGTAGAAATTTGACAAATTCATGCTAATATGTATTGCCTCTCCCTGTTAAAGAGGCTCAGACTTCATGGAAAAAAGAATGAATGATATCTCACTGCTTAGAATGTCTGAAAAGGACAATAGATATAAGCAGGCACAAGTATGCAATGTTAAACTGAAGTAAGTTGTGTGTGTTGAAAACACTTTGCCTGTAAATTTTAATTAAAAACTTTAAGAATTATGTGAGGGTATTTTGATGTGTGTTCTGTCTGGCCTAGCAGTGGATGGAAATCAGTATTCACTTGATAATGACTTCAAATAATTCACAAGCAGTAATCTGATTTTTAAATAAACATGAAAGTATACAAGCATTTCTAAAACTCTTGTCTCCACAACTGCAAGAAAGAAGGGAGATACCATGTCTCGTATAGTGTCGGCTAAAGTTTGCTTAAAAAAGTGTAACTGTACCAACTGGAATATTTATGATGCCAGTCTCCAGAGGGATTATTTGTTGTGGAAATTAAACCTGTAAACGAGGAATAAATGACTTTTTATGTCATCAAAGCCTCCAGAAAGGTTTATTTTCTCAGATGGTGATACTATATTTTTCTGGCAGATTGTATTTGGAACATACTTACATTTTTGAGGAGCTCTTGAGAAGCACTTTGAAAATGGTTCACAGAAACTAGTTGATCTTTCTTCAGAACTTTATAAACCATGGTCAAATTTACTATACCAGGGTACTTTGTACAAAAGATTTACAAACTTATTTAGAATTAATACTTGTAAAACATTTTGACATTTGGAAGGCAAATACTGACTGTGATAAAAGTCCAACGTGAGGTAAATACAGACCTAATTCTTTGTTACACTCCAGTGTAAATTTTTCATCACTTTAGCTGCATCTCATTAACTAGTAAAATCAGATGCATGTGTGTAACCACATGGAATTCTTCTCTTGTCCGGTTCCTGCACACTTGCCTCCCTCCCATGCACATGTGTCCCAAAAGCCTGGCAAAGGTCTTCAGTCTCTCGCTCTGTGTAAATACTTTAATTAGTTATGGACTTTGCAGGAAAGCCCACTGAGGCCAATTGTCTTTTTAGTGAGAGACAGCTCTGCCTGCTCATCTGTTTTATTGGCCTGCGATTCCAACCTCGTGCCAAAACTGTTATTGCTGTATAAATTAATGAGAACATGTTGTTGCTTCAGCTTCTCAAAACTCCATAATTGCAAATGTTAGACACTTAATTGAAACAACACTTAAAAAAATTAGTTACCTTTCTCAAATCTTTTTCAGGCCAGTGCCATTCAGAATAATTTCTGAAAATACCAAGAGCTTCCGTAACAAGCTTAGCTTTGAGCAGCTTCTGCTTTGCTAATAGAATTAACCTAGATTTTGATTTTATTTTTTTTTTAATACCAGGAAAATACATTTTTTATTTTCCAGCTATGCAGGTTAACAGGTTAATAGAGGCAACATTCTTTGAAAACACTGGAAGCACCTCTGTTTTGTAGGCGTTTCTTCTTGATGAAAGAATGGAGTTCTGTGCTTTGCAGTACACTTCTTGCTCTCTCATCAAGTCCTCACATTTGTGTCCAACCCAGCTGGCCTTTAGTTTTGGTGCCATCTTTTTGACACTAGCGAGGACAGTTCAAATTACTCTATTGTGCTTTGCAGGAAGAAACCTTCAGTGAAAGTGTCTTTTCTCTACTCTGGCCTTCAGGTTATCCCTGTACTTGCAGTGTACAAATAGCTGAGCAGTCACTGAAGTCATAGGACAGGTCAAATATCCCCAGATTTAAGGGTTTGAAAGTCTTTTTATAGCAACAGGTCTAGAATGCAGCAGTGACGCCAGAACCCTGTGAGGTTTGCACTCCCAGATGTTACAAAGGTTATAAAGCATGGTCTGCAAGTCATATCAACCTGTGCTGAATCAGAAACCAGAGGAAAACGCCACAAAAATAGCACAGCTCAGGATATCCTTCTCTCTCTGAGACATAAGGAGAAAGTGTGTGCCACTATTGCCCTGAGCCTGCAAAATATGTTCTCATTTTTCTCACTTGGATGTTCTTGGCCAGGATGACTTGGCCCTCCCCACCAAATGCTGCTTGGGATTTTTCATACAGTCATCCTGCCTATTTACCCACTTGCAATTTTTCTGGCCAACAAAACAATTCAAGAGCAATTTTAATGACTTTAGAAAGCCATGGTTAGAAAATTCTTTCATGACTCTTGGCAGATTTAACATGCCTACAACAAATATCCAGCACCACTTGTGAAAGCTGGCAGGAATCTAAATAATAATTGATAGACCTTGCTGTATAGAATTATATTAGAAATGTATTGTTAGCGGCAGAAATAATTACAGACTCACTTTCACATCACCGTAGTTGAAGATTTTTAGCAGTTTATTTTTATTTTGCTTTGTGATTTTTGTAACTTGAGTGTTGAATGTTCCTTGATGGTGACTCGTGCAAAAGGGGGTTTCTGCACATGAAAATGTTTGTACAAAAGTAGGAATGGAAATGCTGCTGTTTGCATTTGCTGATTGCAACAGTTGCATAATTATTTTTTTCCCCCAATTCTTAAGTGACGCGTGACAATTTAGGAAATCTGCAGCCAGGAACTGTCATGAAAACTGAGTAGCATTAGGTTGCATAGAATTACATGTACAAACACTCAGACACCATAGAGAAGATCCAACTTTAATATATGAATTAACAGTCTAAATTTAAGAATAATTTGAGGCCTTTTTTATGCTAGTTCTTTTTTCCTTTTTTTTGAATCTGGAGATTTTTAAAAAATTGAGAGCAAAGTGAAATTTTTAAGAAATAAGGTTCCTAAAATGACACAGTGAAATGTTCAAAGACATCTCCACCTAGACTGAGTAACCCTAACACGTCCTTTCACCAAAAATAAAACATTAAAAATGACACTTTCCTTTTGAACCTGTAAACTCTTGTGCTTTAGTGTATATTAGATGAAATCATTATTGTGACTTAAATGACCTTTTCCATGGCTGTCTCAGGGTATTTTTACTATGTTGCAGTAATTGATGGGATGTGTGTGTTTGCATGTGTCTTTTTAAAATGAAGATGTGAGAACTAAATCCTCAGCCATGATTATGGAATGCTGTGGAACTGTGTTAGTCTGAGGTTCGGGATGAAACAGTTAATTTGAAATACTGCTTGAAAATTAATAATTCTTGTATAGTTAAATAAGAGATTCAAATATAATATTTTGTCTACAATTATGAAAAATATCTGAAAGTGTTTATGCAAATCAAGGCCATGATACACTTTTCTTGTTGAGTTCTCCAGTGCTGGCCATGGAAGGGTTGTTAACCATTGCATTAGAATTCAGTGCATACAGTTGTTTTTAGCTGTAATAAATTCCAGCCTTCTTTAATATTTTATATTCATTTATGAGCTCTATTAATATACTGAGGAGCTGACTGTTAGAACCAGCATTATACTGTCAATAAAATTTAGAGGAAGCATTTAAACAAAATCACCAAGGAAACAAACTAAATAGAGTATTCAAACTAATTTGATTGAAGGAATTGTATTTACTGCCTATGGTTATTCCCTCTTTCCAACTAATGCAAATCTATATGGATGTACGTACTCAAGTGTCACCATTTTCTTTTAACTTTTAATAATGTACAATTGATACTGGAAGAAATATCAAATAACAAATCACTGAAAAAGAACACTGTTGTCAACACAGTCTTACATAATTCAAACAATGGCATAGGAAAAGTAATTAGCTTGACAGTAAACCAAGTTAATGCCTCTCAATATTTGCTCTTAAGCTGATAATGAAATAATCAGTAAATGAATGCTTGAGAACCAGAGCTGAATGTGTGTGTTGTTCGAGTCCAAAGTCATCAAAATGGGCAGAATGATTTGTGACTTGATGAACAAACTGCTTTCCTCAGGAGCCATATGATGAAAATTGGTCACAGGTGAAAAAATGGTTAGCTTGGAACCATCTTTAATGCTTGGAGAAGTATTTGAAGCTATAGAGACAAAAAAGGGCAGCATTGCCATGAAGGCTTAGAGGGGCAACTTCACCATTATCCTGGAATATAGGAGAGGGTCAAGTTTAGGGGCAATCCTCAAATACTGTGGTAGCAATCTTGGTGGCTGATGTAACACTCTGATCCCAGAGCTGCAGGTTCACAGGCTCAGCCAGGAGTTTTACTTTAAAATATAGAGCTCTTTGATACCTTGAATTCACATCTGGAGAAAAAGCCACACACTTTTTTCTAAGATATTTAGTGAGAAAATTGTGGCATAAAGGGTTTACAGGAGCAATGTACAACCAAGGAAAATATTCCAAAAGAGCATCACACTTAATAGGAACACAAGGACTTCCCTCCCTCCTTCCAAAAAGCATTCTGAGCTCTGTTTTTACACCCTTCCAAGGGTTTTATCAGCCAGCAGGCATTGTTGTGGAGTAGGGAACCTACAATCCATTTTAAGTTATCCACAAGAGGAAGAAAAGAGTAAAGGAAGAGAGACTGAGAGAAAAAAAAAAAAAAGAGAGAAAGAGAGAAAGCTGTAGTTACTGCCAAGAGGTCACATCTTGGCAGCTTCCAGGGGGAGCAGCCCAGGGCGCTGTGGAGACCTTGTGCATGTGTGTTTATAGGCTTTGGCTGCCGTGGCCACTCCCTCCAGGCAGGACATCCTGGCCATTGACCACTCAGTGCCTCCCAGTCTCAGTGAGGGGGCAACCACAACCAACCAGATGCTGCAGGGGGTGTGCTGTGGGTGGGTGACGAGGCAGATCTCATTGACTGCGAGTTGCCCCATGTGGCTTCCATGTCATGTGTCTTCTGACTGTGGAGGCCAAGTTGGCTGCAGGCCTTGCCAGGTGCCTGCCTAGCCCTTCCCCATCTGTGCCTGCAGGCTCAGCCTAGCCCTTCCACACACACAGAAGGTGGTTGATTCGACCCATCAATAAAACAGCCCAGTGAGACACTTATCTGGACTCCAAGAGTGGAATACATTCGAATTAGTATTAAAATACCCCCTTCCTTGCCTTTTAACTCCTGGCTCTTGTGTAAGGAAGGATTTCTACCTGAGTCTGGTGAGTTTTAATTATATGCAAGGTTTAGGAATGTTCTAGCAGAGCTCTCAAAATGTGATGGTAAAGGGCCTGTATGATGACAGATACTACAGGTTTTTTTGATCTTATTAAATGGCAAATACTGGTACATGTGTGCAATGTCAAATATGAATCTTGTATGTGTTTTAGGAGTTTAGGGGTAGACCCTTGTTGGGCTTTTTTATCTCTTACTACAGGCTTAATCTATATTTTAATAGATTTATTTTTTAAGATGTTGATTGTTGTAGTCAATTTATAACTTTTTCACTGTGTCCTACGGTGACATGAGTATGATGGACTTTAAATTCATCTTGTTTTACTCAGTGCTATATGGCTTTGCACATTGGGTGCAGTTTAGATTTTAAAACATTTACACAGCAGGTTAAAAAAGATGGTTGTACACAGTAGGCTCTTACAGGAAAATAAGTTATACAAATTATTCTTATGATGTCATGATTGTCACATCTGACATAAATCAACACGGCTTTTTCATTTGCATAAGCACATCTGATACTGCTCACATACTTCATAACAACCTATTGAGGAAGCCAAATGATTTCCAATCCACAATTTGCCTCATTTCTGATAGACTTCCACCTGACTCATTACTGAAAAATCTAATCAGAAATCAGACTTGCTATGTTGTGCTAGTCTTGCAAAAGGAGTGACTCGGAGGTTTTTCATTAAATTTCCAAAAACTTGTCCCTTTCCGTGAATCAACCTTGATTTCCCACAGCTAATCATATTCCCCTGAAACTGCAAATGAATACATTTCAGGTGTGAAAAGCACCCTATTCTGCCTCCCCTTGGAGCATTAAGCAAACCTAGCTCAGGTCCCTCTGGTGCCTTTTTACTGGTTTGGCTGAACTCTGGCAAATTATCTGTTCCTGTTGCTCTGAAGATCTCAAGCTGTATAACTCAAATAACTTTCTGGCAGCTGTTTCTGGGTGATTTGGAGCCATTTAATTTCTTTGGAGAAAGCAGCTGTCTCTCTACTCTGTTCCTAACCAGCATTTCATTACGGGCACTGTCACGTGCAGGCAGCGTAAGCTCCGTGCACAGTGACCCCACACCTGATGGTGACAGCTGTGCATTCAGTGACATCTGCACAATTGCCATCTTGCCTAGTCCTCAGTTCACCTAATGAGCAAGATGTGCCTCTCCTAATGTACGAATCATGTAGAAATGGTCCCGTTGTTTCCCTTTGCGGCAGAACACCATTCTTTTTAGATATTCAAATATTTGTATACCTGACAAAGGCATTGTTATGCATTGGGTGCCCTAAGAATTTTTCTGCAGTTTTTTTTTAATGGTTACTGCAAGTGTCTCTGTGTAGCAGTAAATGCCTCTCTTTTGCCCGTTATGTCTCCCTATGCTCCTTTCCCCCAGCTGCAGATTTGGATAGAGTTAGAAGATGCTTTTACAGCAGAGTACAGCCTTGATATGGAAGGGAAAATAAGAACTCTGGTAAAAAGAGATTTTATACTCATGTGATGGCACCTGTTGGAGAATTTTGCTGTCATTAAGTATCAAGATGAAAAAAAACCAGGCAGAACCAGTACTTGCCATGTTTTGTGTAGTGTTCAAAATTTTCTTTTAATTTTTTTTGGGGGGAGCAAATAAAAGAGTTGTTTTACTTATTTTAAGAACCATTTTTGTCTTGTTAGAGAGGTAATTTTCTTTAGAATATTTATTTTAAAACCTTACAGAACTTAATAGAATGATGAAAAAAAATTTCATGTGACTGAATCAATTGCTTTCATTGTTCTATTATTCAAAGGAGTTAGTTTTATATGATTCTTCCATGGATAACTTTTCTTTTTAAAAGCTTCACAAGAACCAGCAATAAATAATAGGTGGGCTTTTTTTAGTGGCTAAAAGAGAATAGACAAAGTACTCCTGCAAGGAAAAAACAATTTACTGATTTCTTTTGTGATTAAATAGCTTGATATATTCTGTGTTAGTGCAGCATCAGTACAGCTGATGAGATGCGTCATATCCTTATTTTCACTGATATTTGTATGTCTTTTGAAGGTTTGAAAAATAAGCCCTTATAGCCCACGTTTTGGGAATTCTGAAATTGGGACAGATATATTGCATATTTATTGTACATTCATAAGTAGAGATTAGATACCTTTAAAGAAAACTTGAGCTCAGAAACAGAAGTTGGGCCTTGTGACACTGCATTTCAACTTTTAGATCAATGCCTGTTCCCACAGCAGTGTAGTATTGAGCTGCTTGGTGCAAGCCTTTTGCACATCTTGAGGTGAACTTTCACTTGTTCCTTCCAGACTTGTTCTACTTTGTCAAGTATTGGATTTTCTGCTTGTCTTTACATCGTGTTCTTCAGTTGGCTGCTGACACTGTTAGACCAGAACTGGTGGTGTGTGCTTTTCCTTGGTGCGATGAGCAGCCAGGTGATGAGAGCTTGGGTGCTTGGAAGGGAGAGAAAGTGCAGTGTGCGCCAGAAGCCACTTGAGTCTCATGTTCAGAGTCCAGCTGTGCTGTTCCATGGCTGTAATCACTTCTTCAAAGTTTGGAGCAAGTTTTTGCTTTCATTTGAAAATCTCTGCAAAATTTAAAAACTTGTGCCCACTTTGATTGGAATCATTCAGACGTGATGATCCACTTGGTGTTGCAGAGCATGTTTTGTTTTAATCTGTGGGTTTTAATGGTGTATAGTTAGGAGACAGATAAACAAAAGGAATCTGCAGTTCAAAAACATGGCTTAAATTAGTTTTTCATGTTTAGAAATCTCAGTGAAGATACTTGCTGAAGTCTTTTAAAAGCAAAAGGGAAGCTTGTTTTTTTCCTGATGGGATGTCCTGGGTTTGCCTGCCTGCACAGATATTTATAAACATCCATTGGTTTCTTATCAAACTACCATGTGTCTTTAGAGAATATTTTTATCCATTCGCAACAACTATCACATGGCAAAGTTGGACTATGTGGATATTGGTAACTTCGTATTACACTAATGGTTGCTCAGTGAAAATGTACTATAAGAATTCTGTACTCTTTAAAACATCTCAGCTGGAAAATTTTAAAATGTTTCTGAACTGGAAATTAAGGGAGAGACTGCATGTTAAATGATGTCAATTTATATTGATATGACAGATTCCTTGTCTTTAAAGAGTGGCATTCTGTGCATCCCCATGAGAGAATCTTTAATTCAATCCCATTCAGTTTAAGTCTTACCTATTTCAAATATCTCTGGGTTAATGTCTTCATAAGGAAAAGCCATCCATACTAAGACTTATGTATTATTTAGTGCAACATTTAGCAAGAAATGAGGCTTTTTTTGACAGTTGCATTTGTTCCCTGAATTATCAGTAGGCTTTTTTTCCCTCTTTGTATTTCATAAAGCGGCTGGTTGCTCCCAATCCTTCAAGCCCTTCTTGGCACTTTCCATTATTGACTCAGATTTTCAGGAAATTCTTTGGGTGTCCTAGGGACTTTCCTGACATGGCTTTGTTTGAGACTTTCAAGTACAGCTTTTGGATGTGCTAGGAAGTGCATATGTAACTTGCAGTAAGCTTGTATAGGAGATTAGTTTGATTAGAAACACTGTGTATGTTACAGCTCTCCCTTGTTCTGTTTGGCTCATCAGATTTACTTTCAGAATGGCGTTCATTTAACATGAAGCTTTGTATCCCTGTACTGTTACTAAGGCTGTGAGCCAGACTAATAATGTTATTTAATGTAACACAGACGTTCCACATCTTGCTGCATTATCACAGAGGGTAAAAGCTTGTCTTCACCCAGCAACAAGGGTAAACCACACTCACCCTACTCCTTCATTCACAGTAACATCAGTCTGTGTAGTACCAACACCTTTCTGAACATCACCTGCAGCTGCTGGGAAGATTGACACGAGCTCTGCAGAGATCTCGGCAGGTCTCAGGGAATCCTCTCTGGGATCACGTACCTCTATTATGTCAGCAGATGTTGGCAGCCCCTGAACCAGCTGACCCTCTCCATCACCCTTCAGGATGCCTCCAGGAAGAAGGCTTTTCTCTTTTTAACCTCTTAGTTAACAGTCCTAAATGGGATAATGCTTTATTTTGGTCTGTTTGCTATCTGGATTAAAAAGGGCAAATGCTTTTGCTAGGAGCCAATAGGAGAAGAAATGAGGGAGAAGTTTAAAGGCTATAAACACCTAGCTGTGATAATGACTGGCTTAATTAGTGCTGAGCCAGCCTGGTACTACTCAGCAGCAAAACAGACTACTAATGGTTGAATTGAAGGAAGATAAATGTGTCGGTGTAACATGGTGTTTCTTTTTTCATTAATTTTGTCTAATTTAACCAACTGCTTTCTTTTTGGCAGAGTTCAGAGTGAAAAGAATCTTTGACTGTGTAATTAGTGACCCCTTGTATTGGCACATCTAACAGTGAAATTCAGTGCTCTGCCCATTGGTACCCAGCCCTCTGCCAGCACCTCAGATGAAACTGTTGAGTTTTAAATAAGAAGCTAGGTGATGTTGATTTTGCCAGCATCATCTCCTCCTGTATTTTAATAATCTGCAGAAGTAACTGAAAATAATAACACTAGAAGGCAGTTTTCCTGGGGGAACGTCCACCCAAGGTACCCAAACCAGAGGATGTTATTGCAACTGTGCTAAATGAAATAGAGCCAAAGCTGAGAACTTAGGGCTTGTTGAGAGGAGTCTGTGCAACTGGTGGTTCTGCACCTCTTTCTGAAAAACCCTTTCTATGCCACCTTCAGCCTTTGCTGCTAGTGAGGAACACAGATGCAGAAATTCACATTTAGGTACATTTCATACAACAGGTAATATCTATAGCAAATTTGAGTGATACTGGGAAATAAGTAGATGTAACAGGAAGCCTCTAAAGATGCAGAAATCAATCAAAGTAAACCTGAGTTTTTTACTGTGTTGTAAACTGAAAGTTCCCTTTTTCCCACGCCCCTGAAAGGAAACCCCTTATCCTCCTAATTAGTATGTAAACCCCACCCCAGGTGTGTGAAACCTTCCCTGATTGGTCCTTTTGTATCCCCTCCCTTGGACCCTCCCTGCCGGGAAATCTATAATTGACCTGGTGAAGTGAATAAATTGCTTTTTCTGCTTCCTGTCCTGGGAGCATGCAGACCTGTTTACTGGGACCTCTGGAGACTGCGTGGCTGACCGCATGGTCCTGGGGGGAGGACGGGAGAGGGAGAGCATTCCCATCAGCCGTGTCAAGTAGATGTCTTATATTTGCATATAAGGGATTATATTTCAAAGGTTAAAAAAAGCCTAGATGTTTCTTAAGAGTTTAGTTATGTTTCATAAGCACATTGAGGGATTGCTATAAGGCCTTTTTGGAAGTAAAGTGTGTTGTTCTGTGGGCCTTTGTAACATCAACTTACCAAAAAAGACAAATCTTAAGGAAGTTTATTACTCTTAGTTAAAATCATAATTAGCTGTGTAGCCATAAATTTTGCAGAAACCATTTCTCCAGCTCCCTCTTGCTCAGTTTTGCAGATGTTAAATGAGTACAGAAATTACTGTTCTCAAACTGAAGATAAACTTTAGCTCTCTTCTTTCTATCAGTCTTGCTTTTTTGTCATTTCACAAATTGTTTTCTGTAGGCATTGTGAAAATTTGGCACTGGCTAGTCTGTGACCCTGAGATTTTTGTATATGTCATGAACTGTTCTATGCCAAGTTTCTGTGGATTGCAGGCACTGGCACTTGCTGATGGAGAGCAGGACTGAGGCAGAGTGGAGGTCGACTGCCTGTCTTTTGAGATGCCTTTTAAAGACACTGGTCTCTTTATTTCAGTCTGCAGGTCTCTAGTGAGTTCCATTTGTGAAGCTCTGAGGTATTTCAGGTGGAAAAACTTCTAATTTGTATAAATGAGTATTCCACTAGGAAGCACGGGGCTACCTGTGGTTTTGTAATATTTTCCAGTAGTCTTGTGTAACACAGATTACATCCAATGCCTTGATGCAAAAGTCGGCTGCCTTTCCTGAGCCCTCATTAGGACATATAGCTGCTTTCCTGACATTCTGAAATGAGGGGGAAAACTGCTGCTTCAATCATTATTTTCTTCTTGCAGTGCAACAACGATTTTGTTCAGAATTTCATTTGGCAGCATACAAAAAATGTGCAAAACAAATTCCCTGGCATTTTTGTTACTTTTTGAACCTAATTTACAAGACAGGAAACTGATTTGAATAAACAGTAGTACGTAATTCAAATAACATTTGGCAAAAAACCTTGGCATCAAATAGGAAATAAATTTAAATGAACAAGTCTGTTAGCCTCCTCAAATGGGCCTCTAACAGAAATCTGCAGGCAGATTTGTAAATAGAGAAGCAACATTAGTCACCTCTGTAATGGAAAATGTCTAATATTGTGCATACATTTATCAGGATAATTAGATTGCAAGAAGTTACCAGATGGCATAGAGGTTTATATGGGTTTCAAATGAATTAAGGTTGTGGGAGCCCGCAGAGAGGCTGTTAAAAGGCAATTCTGTACATAAACTGTGAAATGTAAAGAAGTAAGCAAAAATACTCTTTGTTGAGGGAATAGTTAAAATAATTACAAAACAAGTAATGAAACTCTGAGGATCTGGTTTTTTCCAAATATGAACATTGGTATAGCTTTGTTAACAAGCTGTTTTGAGGTTTCTAGTAAAACAGCAGTTGGAAAAATACTGTCTCTTGGCTTAAAACATGGACAGGTACAGAATATAAATAAGTTGTCAAGTGATCAACTATTTCTGTTTAAACAGCTTTGCTCTATTTGATGTCCAAAATTCTCTGTACAGTTCCACTGCTGGGGGTAGTGAGCAAATGCTGGTCTTGTTAAACCTGTTTTACTCGTTACTGAGAGTCCTGTTTCACATCTTTTGGAATGGTAAATAAATCTTGCATTAGTGAAATAGCAGAGGCAGGAATAAGTTTTGACAGCTGATTAAGCAATAAGAGAACATCAGAGTTTTCATAGCAGGTGTGTGTCTTGTGTACATAATACTGCCAAAATGTGACCTTATTTCATTTTGTTTGTTTAAGAGTTGGTTTGAACCTGAATGCAGAGGCAATGGAGGTAGCACTTGAGGGTGAGTCTTTGAGGAAGGCTGAAATGAAAGAGTTGTCCTGGCCTTTTTCACAAGATGCTGCTGATATTTCTGTGTTGCATGAATCACTGCAGTTTATGACAGACTTTCATTCCTGCATCCATAATATGTCAAATAAGTCTGCATGGTTTTTTTGAAGTTGAGCAAGAATTCATTTAAAACAGAGGAAATTCTTGGAAATGTATTTTGTCAAAAATGTCTTGCAAGTACCTTGTTTAATGTCTCTGGGGAAACTTTTTCAGGTTAGGAAAGTATGTAAGTTATTCAGAATATGTTCCAAAATCACAAGTATAAAAAGACATCTCAAGTCAATATGGACCACTAACTTTTTTAAACATTCAGATTCTATTTCTCTAGGAAAAGTAATCAATAATTGCATCTGTTTGCTGTGTTAGAGTGGATTTACTGCAGATTTGTATTACAGGATATGTGAAGGTCTGGTGGCCATACCCTCTCATTTTCAGAGCATCATCTGATGTTTACAGTACCTGTATTGATACAGTGCTGTTATTTCTCTGGTAAATACAACAATTGGGGTGGTTGTATTAGATGGCTGGAGAGACTCCAAGTCTGAGCTGAGAATTAGATAGTGCAGGCTTTTTCCCTAGATTCTCTTTTTATTAGTCTTTTCTATGTCTGCAGACAAATCACTTATTTCTGTGTCCCGGATCTTTCATCTGTTAAAATGAAGTTAATGGTAGTGATTTCCTACATTAAATGCTTTCATATGACTAATCCAAGCTGCTGCTTAAGAGTTAAGTATTACTTATTACTAAATTTCCCACTTCTACAGTGATCCTTGTGCCGAATGCAAGCCTTGAGCTCATGCTTCACTGACTTCCTAAATTGAAATAGACTGAAGCATATGTTTAACTTCTGTTTTTAATTGGGGACCTATAGATGGAGAAGAAGCCACGAAGCATTTCGAGGTCTCTGAATTTTAAATTTACTTCTTTCCAACCCGCACCAAAACTCATGGTTGCCCATCCTCATGGGAATATTACAAAGCTAAACTTCATAAGCTGTCTTTTCCAAGATGAAGAGTGTGCACTGAAAGTTTTATTAGCAAACCCAGTTTGTGAGTATACTTAAATACATTCAGTTAGCTTGCTAATTTCCATATTCTGAGCTAGAAAAATAGTCCTGTACTGTTTATTAATATATGAGGTTTTCCAGATTTCATCCATATTCTTGCCCTTGATTTGTTGGTTTTCAACTAGTGGTTGAGTTGATGCTGGTTTGGCATGGAGGTCTTTTAGATATGCAGTTGTGACAACAACTGGCTCCATTCTATCTGGTCAGCCTCCTCTTATTACATTTTCTTATAACATTTTATATCAGATAATTGCCTCTAGTATTAAATAGGTTGCAGTTTTTGAAGTCCTGAATTACTCTCTGTATTTTTACTGCAGTTTCGGATCCTATATGAGATTGTCTCTGAGAACTGAGAATTTTAGCATTTCACACAACCAAAAAGTAGAAATAGCAGAAAAGTCAATGCAATTTTGCACTCCTCTACACAAAGCAGAAGACAATATGCTTTATTGTCATGGTAGCTACTGTGCTTCTGATACAGCACGGGTTCTGTAGCACTTGCTCAGCATTGCATAGGCTGTTGTGATCTGTGAATTAAATATTTGTTAAAATTGTGCTATTTGGTAAAGGACAAAAGAAAGTTAAAAAAAAAGTCAGAGTATTCATATTCCCTAGGATCTAATGTATATTGAAGGGTCATTGTTTGGACCGCTTAAAAGGTATTCTGCACTCTTAACAATGATTTATTTATTTAACAAATATATTTATGCATTTAAAAATAATTTGCTTATACATATCTCAATGGTTCTACTGGAAAAACAGAGGCCAAATCCTTCTAGAGGCCATGTGGGATCTTGGTACAGACACTGAGATGTTCCTATGAGTGTGCAGCAAATGGAAGCTGAGTTTGCAGAAGCCACTTAAACGTGAGAGAGGAAAGAGATGTTTGGAGTTGTTTTGGTTTTTGTTTTTTTTTTTGATTGATTTACATGTTCCAACTAGATTTATACATAGAATTAATTTCTGTTGTTCAGATGCAATTTTTTAAGAATTATTTGCAAATTAGAACACACTTTAGATATAATCAGTATTTTTAATGATTTTGTGTTGGTACTAGAATATGTTCCAATATGGACATTAAAATAAATTAAGAAGAAATAACTGCATAATGTGTCTTGAGTAGAGCAAGGCTTATGACATGAGGATAGAAATGATATGTAATTTGAATCCAAATTCAGCTAAATCAGTGAAGATAAGAAAGTAACTTGCTTTGAGGAATGGCAGCCATGGTTGCTGTGTTTGCCAGCTTTCATAAAAGGCATTTGCTGCTGCTTTTGAGTATTTTGAAAACACTAATGTAATTGTTAAGTGGGTAGAAATGTACAGACCATCATGCTGCTTACTTAGTAAATGAATTTTTTGCAGGGTTGCTATACAGAAATGCTGTACAATAAAGCTTATTGAAGTTGCTATAATGTAACAAAGAGATTAAATGCATTATCTTCAATATGACAGCTACGTTTTGTTCTCTGGGGAGTGTTTTGAAGCATTTATTCCCTGCCAGAAAAAAAAATCCAACCTTTTTGGTCTGACACATTGAAGTTTCATGTAAAAAAAAATAGTGTAAAATTAGTAGACCTCATCATGAATAATTCAGGATTTTTAATTTCATCCGAGGCTTGTCTTTACAAATTAAGTTAATGGTAAACTTAGCAGTAAATACTGATTTAAATGAGATAATAGACTTTTTTCTCCATGAAAAATTTAAATACTGAGGCCAATTATAAAAATTAGATGAGAGAGAGCTAAAGTTCTTAAGCTATTCATTTTAATTGTACCAAATCATCCAGTAATTGACCAATATGACCAAGAGAAACAGCATTGATTGCAGGGTATGGTTTGAAAGAAGAGAAGAGTATCTGGCGACAGTAAGTAGTCCCTCTGCAATGTGATTATTGACACCACTCAATGGCCTCAGCTCTGGACTAGAGTGCTTGTGCACATGATAGTTACATTTATATAGGAAACTGAACTCTTCAAATATTTCTGTCACATTATATCTGATGTACAGTGAAGAAAGGCAGATACTGAGGGTTCTCCAAACCACACTAGCAACTCCGTATCACACAAGTAATGGATCAGGAATCAGTTAGAAAGCTGGAAAAACTGGATTTGTAGCTAGAAGCTTAAAAATCACTAAAGACCTGTTTCTGGGCCCCTGCTAGGAAGAAATAAGTGGCTTTCAACATTCCAAAGAACTCTAGTTATTTTCAGCTCCAGAATAAAATGTTCACTGCAAATCCAATTGGGAATAAATGTGGCTTTCTGGGAGGGTATTTATTTTGTTTAATTATTTGTCATTTTATAATGTTTAACAGACCACTATTTTATATGTGAAGAAAGGAAAAGGTAATCTATAAATCTATAAATGTCTTTTTCACAAGAAAAAGTTGTCACAGTGGCTGCCTTCTCCCACATGGTGCAACCCTTAGTAGGAACTCCTTCAGGACATATTCCTGTTGGCAACCAGAAGCCTGCTGAGGAAAAGCTTCTCTTGCAGCAGGAAGGCCAGAGGCAATAAGCCCAGAGAAACTCAAGCTCTATGCCTGCTAATATAGCTGATACCCCACTGGAAGACATGAAAAATTCTTTTCAGAATACTAAAATAACCTAAATAAAGCTTTTGAACTATTGCAGAAATATGAGGTCAAGGAGGTTCCTGTTTCGTGGAGGATCTTTATTTTGGTTCCATGTTTGCCTTTTTTTTTTTTTTTTATTCTGTCAGGAATTAGTTGTCTGCCTTATTCTCTGATCTAATTTAGTCAGCGGAGTTAAGTGCAGAGCTAGGCTCCCAGGGAGGTGAAAGACATGTCACTAGGCTGTCCCAAGACTGGTATTTGTTAAGCTAATAAGCACAAGTTGCATGTAGAATATTTCCATGCCCTTTGCTACCAATACCCCTCTCTGTAAGAAGGTGATCTGCAAAACCCAAATATCTTCTTGTACAGGATAATGTTAATGTTGGCATATGTAGCAAAAATGCATGATTTTAAATGTGGGGGTAGTTCAGTTGGTAGTTGATAAGATCAATTCTGGATTTAGGCCTGTTTGTAAAAAAACATTACCTGTTTAAAATGCCCTAATTATTGGGTAGGTGTGCTCATAAATATTTATATACTCATGTTAATGCACATACATATATAAACTTTTATGCAAATCTAACTTCAATATATTAATACCTAATATTAAAATGAGAGAGAAAGACCAGAAAACATACTGTCTCTAAGTAGTCTGCACACCAAATGTGCAAATAAACAAAAAAACAGACTGAGAAACCTGCCGGCAAGTAGTTGAATTATCTTTAGGATCTTCTAAATTCTGAGCATGTATCTGTAGCTTTGTTTTTTATGTTCTCAAAGCCTTGTGCATTTTAGTACCCAGAACAGCAGTAAATTGAGTGTCTGACAGCTCTTGAAATGCATGTTCTGTTGCTTTCGGGTTGAATACATTCTGAAATCAATGAAAGAAAATGTACAATTTTTATACATGTTTAATATATTTCTACAAGAGAAGGTCAAATGAAGTGGAACATTTCATTTTCAGTGATCTTGTTTTTGTGGTGGCAGATGAGAGTTACACTGATCAGATCAGGCTGGAAGGCTGAGATGCTCTTGCAGTAGGCTGGCAGGTTGGTGCCTCAGTGAGGGAGGGAGGCACAGAACTGCCATTTAAATAACACGAATACATTAACCTGTGCATTTAACCTACTGCTTCTAGATTCAATATGCTCCAGTTAATTACTTTATGTTGAACTAGAAGTTTTTCCTTTGAAACAGCCTAAGTGTTACAGCCCTGTTTTCTGTTACTTGGGAAGTACTTAAGGTGGCTGCAGGGGGGTGTCTGTGCATGCATAGATACACACACTCGTGTTCCTAAGGCATCTTCCTCTGGATGGCAATAACATCTAAAACAACTGCGTCTTAACATTGGTGAAAAATGTATCAAGTAATCTGATACCTAGTGTATGCATGGAATCAAATTGACTTCAGCAATAATAAAAAAAGTGAAGGTAACTAAAAGCTACTCTGTAATATTATACCAACCCATCAAATTTACACATTGGAAATTGGGTAAGCAAAGACAGTTGGGATAGTTTACCCTATATATACACAGGGAGCCACATCCTCTTAGGAGGGGAAATGGAGTTTCTCTGACAGACCCAGTCTGTCAAAGTACTAGTGTAAAAACTACCTTTATCTTCAGTGACTGTTGTGGAGACCTGTGGCCCCTTTCTTTCCTGCACCAACAAATCACTTTATGGTGTTGAACAGATGTGACCTATGGAGTGGGAGGAATAGGCAAAAATCCATAAATCTCAGATGGAATCTTGCCATTTGTTACAAACATAATCTGACTTGTGTATACTGCAAAAAGAATTATTTTGCTTCTTTTGATACAAGTTTCAGCAGGTGCAATTTTTTCAGTGTGAGAGATGAATCATCTGATCTGCTTTGTTGCACTGATACAAGGCCAGAACCTGTCTGTTACCTGAATGGTGCTGGATGCTGCAGAGAGTGGAAAAGCTGCCAGTTTCAGCCAAAAGATTCTTATTTTTGTCTTAACTGGTTTTTTTCTGCCTGACGAGTTCAATACATCCCAGCAGATAGTTTTGCCTGCTTCTCCTTTGCACCAGGGTGTTCACGGTGGCTGCTTTGAGCCATGATTTAAGAAAGTGTTCAATCATGAGAGAGGACTCTAAACCAGGAGTAACCAGCTTCTGAATGGTTATTACCCCCTTTTTTCCTCTCTTTGGACATCAAATATGAAGACAATACCACGTAGGTTCCAAACTTTACACCCAGATCGTTATTTTCCATACCTCATTTAGATATCATAGAAAACATTTAAGGTGCAGAACACACTGGGAAGCCTGCCATGGAGGTATTATTCATGATGAGTCTGCTTAGGCCTCTCGGTGCTTACTGCTTCATTAATGCTCCATGTTTCCAGTTTTTGGAAAGATTATTTGGGATTGGGCTGGGTGGGGATTTGCACCCTTCCCCTATCCTTCGTACCCAGACCATCTTGGCACATGGAGCCCTGAAATTGCTGTGCAGCCCAAAGATGTTGCTCAGGTCAACCCAAGCTCATTGGTTTTCATGCTACCCGGGAGGGCTGGTTTGGCTGCTGAGGACGAGCACAATGCTTCTGGAAGCAGGACAGCTCCACGTCTGGCATAATAAATGCCACGGACTGAGTATCCTTACCATGGCATCTCCTCCACTAGCCATGAATATAGGTGATACAGTAAATGTGGTGTAACATAACTGCCTACAGTAGGCTTTAGTCTAAAAAGCTGAATAATACAGCTCTTATTTATTTGGATGGTGATGAATTAAGTTGAAATTTGTGTTAGCTGAAAGACAAAAAGCAAACAAAAATGGAAACATACTAAGGGAATCAGTCATGACCAACCAGTTGTAACACCACCAGGATCTCTCCAGCTTTCTGCAGTTGATCAGTGTTCTCATTGTGGGGAAAAAGAGGGCTTTAAAACAGATAAACAAACAAACAAATAAATAAACATAAGATCAAATAAATAAATAGATAGATAGATAAATAAATGTGCTTTATAGAAATTAATGTCTGACCTGAGTTCTACTTGTAATTGACTTTTCAGGACAGAATATGAACTACAGTCCAACTGGCACAAAGCTGTTCAAACTATCACTCCAACATATGACCTTATTGAAAGAGTCTGAGCAACTTAGAGAAGATCCTTGTGCTGGTTTAAAGGTAAACCGGCAGGAGAAATGGACACACCACAAGAGAGATTATAAGTCAGAGTCACAATTAAATGAAAGATATTACAATAAATACACTGACACAAAGAGAAAAACTGCTTTCAACTCACCAAAACCCAGCAGTATAAC
>JAWWMP010000002.1:435774-471599 GCA_035047865.1 Dendrocincla tyrannina
GAAGGTGCTAACTGCTTGGGCAGCTGCTGCAAATGGTCCATTGTCCTTGGGAAATGAATAGAGGGGGTAGAATACATGGCTTTGATCACCCCTACACAGTGATAACTGGTCCCTCCTGCTGAACTAGGACAATCCTTTATGTTTGTATATATAATGTACCTATTGGTTTCATGTGGGTGGGTTAAGCCCCTTTCCTTTGAGGTTAGTCACTTATGCTGCATATAGCTTGAAACTACTGATGGCTTTTAAACAAATCCAAGCCAAGCAACATAAAGATCTTATTACAGGAAGTGAGAACATTTGGTCATCCCACTGGGATATTGACCTCACCATCTTTTTGAGATTTAATCGGTACCTTAATTGCAGCTTAACTGGTGTGAAAGGCTTTGCACTAAAGCAAACCAAAAATTCAATGTATATATTTTTCTGTGCTTCCTTTACCTATCTTAAACCTCTGTAAAAATTCTGAAGGGATTAGCAGGATACTTGTGAAATGCATGCTTGGCAACCTGCATGGCCAAAATATGCAACCCCAGTGTCTCCTCAGCAGATGCAGCTGTGTTGTGCCAGAGTATTCTGTGGGACTCTCACACTGTTATGGCTTGCTATCATGACTGAACTTGAACTGTTAAGGGGTTGGGCTTGATCTGTGATCTGATACAGCTAAAATGAGTTGTGCTGATGGCAGGTGCTCCTTCTACATGCTGGTAGCAATGTGAGGGCTCTGCCTAGAAGGGTAGCTCAGGTGGAGGAAAAATCTTGGGCATCACGTGGCTTAGTTGGGCTTCCAGGATAAGACCAAACTGCTGGTGCAATATTTTGGGAAAAAATCTTGAGTATTGTGGTTCAATCTTTTTCATACTTGGTGACAGTGAGTCTGACTTTAAGGTTACTGAAGGTTGGAGTTTATTAACACTTTTCGTCTAGGATTATATATTTTGTGAACAAGAATGTTTAAAGCACTTAGTTTAGTAGAAGTAGATTTTCATAGGAGGTTATTAATGGTAGGTGATTTTCAGAAAGTAGAGATTTATTATTCTGTCACACTTTAAATGGCTTAAAATTCTGAATCTTATGAGTATGATCCCTGAAAACTTCCTTTTTTTTTTTTTTCTCTCAGCCCCTGACCCTCACATTAGGATGGATAAGGCCTCATTTGAAACAAATTACTTTTAAAACCAAAGCTCTTTTCAGGCCCAGGAGATCTACATGATTACTGAGTTACTAAGCACTTTAATGCAATCACTCAGGCTGTAAGAAAGAAATATATTAATGGAAGGAGATCAGCAAGAATCAATAATTTTCTGGAAGACCTCAGAGAGAGGGAAAAGGAACCCCTCTGGCTTTTAATTTTGGAATCAACATTAAGATG
This sequence comes from Dendrocincla tyrannina, assembly GCA_035047865.1. Classification (NCBI taxonomy): domain Eukaryota; kingdom Metazoa; phylum Chordata; class Aves; order Passeriformes; family Dendrocolaptidae; genus Dendrocincla; species Dendrocincla tyrannina. The sequence continues at coordinate 437,147 of JAWWMP010000002.1, forward strand.
TGCTGAGTACTCATGATCCTCATGAGATTTGCCTTTCCCTGTTAACAGCAAATAGGACAACTTTTTTTTGTTAAAAGGTACATGTGACAAGGACAGAGGGGGAAATGCAGAGATTTAATTTTTAAAGTGATTTGGGAGAGCCCCTGAACTGATGTTTAAAGTTCGGTTGCATAGCCAAGAGTGGTTAAGGTAAGCAAAATGTGAGACATGCAGCTGCCTATTTGTAGCCTTGAATTTTTTGTGACAAACCAAAAAGAATGTCAAGTTTCCTCCTCCCAATACAACGATCTGTGTGATGTAATAATTACATAACTCATGTAGCGTAATTTAGAGTGTTCTGAGAGTGTATTTCCCAGTACTTCTGCAGCTGTCGAGATGATCTGATAATAGAGAATTTGACCTGAATTTTCCCATCTGGGCCTCAGTGCATAGCTGGAGTCTGTCCCATTTGTGCTCTAGTGCAGAGGATCTGTTCATGCAACACAAATGTCTGTGCACACACCTACATAAGAGATCATGGACACACATTTATTTTTAAAGTGTCAGTGGGCTGTATGTTGCGCCAGAAAACCATGAGGGCACAAAGAGATTATAGAACCACTGCACTAAGTTCCTCATTCCTAGCTTTAATATTTTTTGTTTACACCTACATAGTGGCTGCATATGTGATAAGTAATAATTTACCTTATCACCATATTGTGGTTGTAAAAAAGAATTATTCAAGATTTGCAGGTAAAGAAGTTAGAAACAAAACCATTAAGGAGCCTTTTAATTATTTCAAGTGTAGGACAGAGTCAGTACTAAAAAAATAGAATTATTGAGTATCATTTCAGTATTCTAACTATATAATTCTTTCTATATGTCTGAAACTTTATATTCCCTCTTTCTTGAAATCCTCTACTAACACATTAGAAGGATGTTACAGACTCTTCACACTGCCAGGAGTAAGAGAAGTTAGTGAGGTTGGTTTAATCTCCCTTTATTATTAATTTGTTCAAATATACAGTCTGGCTAAGTTTTTTCTCCTTTCTAGCCTTTCTGTTGGATATGACTGTAGGTTGGTTATTCCACTGGAGAGGGTTCCTTAATGGTATGTGTGTACTGGAGCAAGGACTTCCATGAATATACAGTGATTTTTATTTTTTATAATTTCTGGCCGGTTCCTTAGGTTTTACCTGACTTGGTGTGATCTCACTGTTCCTCTAGTAGGCAAAATGATTGCCAATGAAGTAGTTGTTAGTGTACCTAATTGTTCCAGGGAGGGTCCTGAGAGCTGTGGAAACTGAAACTAAGACACTGTTGAAAGCTTAACCCAAACAGTAGTTTTATTACCAAAAGTGGCCAAGTGAACAGGAAAAAGCTGAGAGAAAGAGAGAAAAGGGAAAATAAGCCCCCACGTATAAACACCCAAATTTCCCAGGTGTTTCCCACAGGGTTGTCTTACCAACCCCAGAATGCCCAGACTTCCCAGACCAGTGGCTGCATCCTCAAGGGTCAGCAGGCTCACAGGCGAGTGTCCCCACCAAGGCAACATTGTCCTGTCACGTGAAGTGAGGGAGTCTCAAAACATGAGCCACCTGCTCTTTATCTAAGTGCCCAAAGTGACATCTGCCTGGTCAGGTATGGCCAGTACCACCCAGGGACAGATGCCCTGGTCCCTCCCCCCATTATGTAAGTGCGATCCTTCTGTGCATGTGTGAGAGCATTAGTTTCTTTGCGCCTGCGTGGTATATTCCAGGGGGTCTTTATTAAATGGGTCTGGGGGCTTGCTTCATCCTCCTCCTCCTCTCTTTCTCCTTCAGTTGCCCTTGAAGGGCCATCAGGCAATAGCGAGAGCCCAATTAATTTTAGTTCACACAAAAATGCCGCCTTCAAGGACAAAGTCTGTATCAACCTGTTTCCCCATAACTTGGCAGGACAAGAATAATCTCTCACAGGTGGCTGGGCCAAACACAGACCAAAAATATTAGCCCCTCCTTTAGCCCAGATACACTAATGTCTGCAGATCTCATCTAAAGGTGTTTAAATGTACAGGAGATGATGCAAAATGACTTCAAAGTGTGTGCTTAGGATGACCTGGCTCCGTGATACAATGCAGTCAGCTGGGATGTGGAAGAAGGCTGCCCCTAACCTGGCAGAGTAGTTTGTGGGTTTTACTGGTGGCTCAAAAGAGAGCCTTCTACATCCAAAAGTCCAAGAAGGATTTAGATGGAAATAGCAGATAGTTAGCTGGACTTTGGCTTGGAAAATGTTATAAAACTCACAACTTATTGAAATTTACTGCACAACTTCTGGCTAAATTACAGATTAGAATAATACATTAGAAAATTCCTAGTCTAAACAGTTGTTTTTGTAATACTCAAGCACTTCAAGGTGGTAACAGGCTAGACTGGTAACCGCAGGATTGCAGAGATCCCGACTCCTAAATACTGCAGCAAACAAACTGGGTCCATAGTAAGTATGGACAGAGATCCCACTGACAAAAGGCTTCAGTCTCCTCTTTGGGCTAAGCCTTCTTCTTCTCAGTGGTGATAAATAGACCTTCCTGTGCATTCAACCTCAATTCTCAGCTATAACCACTAATTTATTCATTTATTGCCATATGGAGAGGTTTATTTTTGGAAAGCAGAGCATAACTAGTGTTCATTCTTTGTATCCTGCTGTCATTTTCTATTTTAGAAGAATATTCAGTTCTATTTTTGGCTTTCTTTATGGTCCCCTATGCTCCAACTGTGGGTTTTTTTAACACCTAATATCACTTTGCATTACACTGGGATACAAATTGGTGTTCATCCTGATGACCTGCATTAAGCCTAATGACCCTCTTGTAGCCAGAGAAAATCAAATCACTATAAGGACATGAAGGAAGTACAAATTCCATTTTACACTTGAATATAATAAATAGAAACAGATGTGTCACAGAGGTTACTGAGTCAAACTTAAACCTACTGAGCAAAAACCTGAAAGCTTCAAACTGAGTCTTACAACAATTTGATTCCTAAGGAAGTGGAAAGAAATCAATAGAAAGCTAGTCATCCATTTTCACAGAGGCCCTACTTCATTTCAGTTTCTATCTTCCTGGCCAAGTTCCTGTCACTGTCAGGTGGATCACACTGGCATTTGTCTCTAAACATAAATAAAAGTTGTTCTTTCCCTTGTATCTATGAAAACTTTGTCTTACACTATGTATGATTTCCATTTTGGTGTTCAGACAAACAGTCCACTTTTTCATTTAATGGATGCTTTAGCACAAGTGCTTTTTTATATAATATAGTGAACAAGCACTTATTTTCTCTGTTCTTTCTCACTATGTGTATATATGTTCCCTCTTATCCACTTTTTCAACATGCACACAATGTACATATATCAAATCCTTTGTGTATTATAATAACTGATGAGATGCTGTGATGTCAAGACCTTAAAAGTTTTATCACTGCATGTGTTTTGGCTGGCAAACATACACTGGGAAAAAAGTCCTCTCTGCAGAGTACAAGAGCCCTTTTGGCAGCAGAAGAGAGTGAAACTAAGTGCAAATCAGCTAAACTGTGGTGATGAGGCCATTAATGGAACATGCTGCCATGCAAAATCAAGCTCTTCTGTAGCCTTTCATGTGCTGAGGTGTCGGACCAAGAGAAAGGTAAAGAGCTACAGGGTGTGTTGTCCCACCCTGTTTTCTGACCCGGCTCTTCCCTCTTCAAATCCATGGCTGGTTTCTGCTGCCTTGAAACTTCTTTATACAAAAAGGTGTAATTGAGAGGTCACCAGATTTGCAACCAGCTATATGAAGGCTCTTTTTTTCTTCATTTTTCTGGAGGTAATGAGGCCAGGTTGAAAGTAGCTGGATCCCCTTTCCTATCTGGTGCTGGGAAACCCTCTGAGTCCTCGTGAGCTGGCAGCCTTGTGCACCCTCTGCACATAGAGTTGGAATTCCTTGAGTTAATGCTCTCTTCTCAGTTTTATCATTTACACCATCAGGTTTGGAATAACTTTTAAAAACCCCTAAGATTTCGGTAGTTAAAATCATGCTTTTCAGCATCCCTACTCTTCTTAACCTGAGATTTAATTACTTGCTGTGATGTTTTTAGTGTAAATGTTAAAGTTTTTGTGTGCGTAAAGAAGGAGCTTTGAGCACAAACACTATAAACCAGCAAGACAAATAGCACTTCAAGCCAGAGTAAAGGATGAATTTCATGCTGCTGTTGCTATTATGTGCTTTCCAGGCTTCAGTACCCAAGGTAAATTTTCCATTGCAAATCCAGTTTTCAACTTCTCTAAAGAGTAACATAGCCTATTCCAGGAGAGGGAAAGTACTGATGGTAGGTTTAGGGATCAGGTAGAGATTTTTTGCTCCTTCGCTGGCTTAGTTTGGTTTTGATTAGTTTTTCTTCTTCATTTAATGAAATGGTGGGGAGAATTCGTTCCTAATTTTTTTGCTGGCTTTTTTCTTGTGGAACTTGTACTTTTCAAGATTAAGCTCTGGCCATCTGAACTTTATGTCAAAATGTGGAATTTTAAAAACCATGCCTTTCCTTTGGAAAAAACCTTAGTTTTAATCTAAAATAGTACAGGCTGATGATTCCATGGTTATTTTATTTGCTCAGAATATAATGTTGTTGTTGATTATTTAGTGTTTGCTTAAAACTTTGTCTCATAATGAGAAGGGCTACATTTTTCCGAAACAAAAGACAGTCTGATTTCAAGTTTAAACAGAAAATATTTAATACCTGTAAAGTTAAATGATAGCAAGAACTAAAAAATGCCGTTATAGGACTTTGCTGTGCAGTGTAGCTGCACTGATCTGTAACTGTTGTTTTATGTTGTACTGTAGCAGTATTTTGCACTGTCCTTGACAGTGCTTTGCTTTGTACATTGGTAAATCTTAATAATACTAATACAAATATTTCCCAGAACTCTTCTGAAATCTGTGATTTAACAGACTATATTGCTCATCCAGGCCTTTTGATGGCCAATATTTTTTGCTTCTCCTAGGCATTGGCACATCAGTTTCTGATGAAAAATAACAGTGAACATTAATTATATTTTTTTTTTGTTTATTAGAACAAAACAAAGCAAACTCTGTGGGGCTGGGGGAGGCATTTGCTCTGTTTTGCAGAAGCACACATTACACATTACATATACACATTACCTTGTGTATACTTTTCATGGCTTATCCTTAAATTGTTGTGGCAATGTATCAAAATGTCTTGACATTTGGGAGATTACTGAAGAATGATGGATTTTTCCCATTTAAGTAACATTAAAAAGCTGTAGCTCCATTTAAATATCAGACAAACTGACCTTAACTTAACCAGTTGAACTGCAGTGCTTTTAGGAAATGTAAGAATGTGACTCTCATTCCACATGTAAAAAAAAAATGTTGATAAAATGTGGTGTTTGAAACACATTTGTATTTCATATAAGATAAAACTGGGTATCCATGGTAATTTGCCAGAGCAAATAGATATTTTTGATGGAGAGGCATAAAAATGATATTGATAGAATTTTAGTCTCTGAATTTTAAGTTGCTCTTTATGCTCTTGGTATGCCATTCTGAGGTAATTTCAGAAAAGCACTGATTTTTGTGCTGCAGACAAGTTAAAAAACCTTTGAACTGGAGAGAGGGATATGAAGAGCCTGATACAGCACAATGTGATATCTTCTAGTAACTTAGACTAGCAAGTCCCAGTACTAGAGATCTGCAAACACGGGATTATTTCCGTTCTTTTTTTTTTTTTAAATCAAACTAATGGTTTTAGACATTCCATTACCTTGGAACTCAGTGGTTTATGCAGCACCTCTTTCTCACAAGTTTGTAAGGTTGATATCTTTTAAGAACAGCAGTTAATCAGTGTTTTCTATCTGACTAACCCTTTAACTCCTGTTAGATGCTATTAAGATCTGCTATCATCGTCATCATCTGTGCCCTTGAAAATCAATATAGTTAAACAAGACCGGGCATATTAAGATCTCTAGGTAACTTCTCTGATCTCTATGGATCTGAATGTATAATTGTCATTAATATTGATAGAAGTGATAGGCTTTAGCTCAAGGACATAGGTCCAACAGAAAATTAAATATTCATAAAAGTAGTTTCAAAATTAGCATTCCAGGCAGCATGTTATTGAAACTTGGTGACTGTTTAATCCGTCCTTTGCATGTAATGGCAATCTTCATTATGTTGTGGGATGGATTCACTGGAAGAAATGGAAACATAGTGGGAATTCTTAAAAAGTTACGTCTCTCTTCATTCTGTAACTCTCAAAATAATTAGCTCTTTCCTCTATCCATTCATCGGGTTGGATTGCTGTAAAGATTTCTTTGCCCTTAATCCACTTGTTTGGTTTTACTAGGAGGGGAGAAGTTCAGTTGTCTGTGATTTAAAAAACTGTTTTATGGTTTTTTTTGAGGATGACAAGTGTGCAGTAGCATGATACGTGATTTTAAGGCAAGTATGGAGGTACTAGGTTGTCCATGACTGATTGATGCCATAGATCAAATCCATGCCACTCTCACCTTTTAGACTGACTGGTTTTTTAGTAGACTGTATCACAGCTAAAGCATATTTTGTATTTTTCAGTAAGTTTTATTATTTTAAGTACGGTTGTAATAGCTGGAGTTTGTACAAATTATTTTCAGTCAACTCATGTTTGTGAACAAGAACATTTCATACTTGATCTTTTCCATTTTGATCAGTATCAGCATGTCATCTTTGATCTGCTTCTTTCACGCTTGCTGGTAGGGTACTACATAGGTCACTGTATGTGATATCCATGGAATTTCCTCACTGCTCTTTTCAAAATCAATTTATGCCTGATTTGTACGAGCTCAGCTGTTTGGAAAACGTAGGCGAGTGCATTGAGAGTCCCCACGAATCTTGCTTTGCACAAGGTGGTGAAACAAGAGCACATAATCTCCTTGGGATCCTGCTTGTTCTCTTTAGTCTATCTGACATTAATGTAAGCATGTCATTTATATGGTTTTAAACTTTGCCAACCTGTAAATTATTCACCAGATAAAATGCCAGTTTTACATTAATACCCCTAGAGGTAATTATACCATCACAGAACAGGAGAATAATAGAAAAGTTCATTATAGCGCAAATCACCCAAATGCTGGAACAAATTGAGTTCTCCTCTGTGTAGGAGCGAACTTGGTTACACCCACAGGTTTTCTTTCCCTGTTGTTCTGTTGTGTGAACTTTCAGAAAAACCCAACCGAGCACTCTGTAACTTGTATAATTAAAACTGTGCAGATGATTTTGTAGGCTCAGGTCCTGTGGATGGGTAGAGTTCAGTTTCGATTTCATCTAACTCTGCAAATAAGAACTACTTAATCTAGAAAGAAACTGTTCTCCGGAGTTTGAGTTTTGGACCCTTATGAAAACACATTGTAAAAGAAATTTGCAATACAGATTGTAAGATTTGTATGAATGAAATATGAATAGAGAGGAAAGGTTGTGGAAACACTAGGCAGAAACATGATAAATGAGGCAAGGTTAGATGGCATTTAGAGCAGCAAGATCACAACACAGTTCCATAAAGGTTTTCAAGATGCTGAGATGGGAAAGCAAAGGACGGAGTGAAATAAAGGACAGATAAAAGCTGTGAGGAAATAATGATGGGAAGGTAAAGAACAGAACTGCAATCACAAGATATCCAAATAAAGAGACAGGAGGCAGCAAATATATGAAAAAGTGCAACCATAACTTCTCCTTTGTAAGAACAGCCTTGGAGACAGAAAACATTGATAGCTGGTGTCTCCTCTGCCCCATGGCAGTATAGTTGTAATGGACAGAGTACTTCACTGCATGTATTTCTGTGCTTGCAAGTGTGTCAGTGTGAAAAAATGAGTGCAAATGATTTTATAATATTTTATGTAATTCGTTATTAAGTATTATGTTCTTCCTGTCTTACAGGGCTTTTATATGTTCATTTAACTTTGTTGTCAAAATACTGCTTTGGTATTCCAAGCAAACATTACTGTAGCCTCAAAAGTTGCCCTGATCGATTTATACATAATTGCAAATTCTGCTTTACTGCTGGGGAATCAGTACAGTGTAGACAGCCAAACGCATCTGGGGCAGGTTTAAGAATGATGGCTCTGTAATGTCTGTAAAGCATTTTATGTAGTTATATCACAATTACAATTAAAAGGTGTGGAAATGTCAACAGCTTGGTATTTCTCTGAAGGCCAGCAAAAGACTTATTTCCCCTTCCCCCCTTTCTGTTTTATTCAGTTGTGCTATTTGTTGAACATCTCTAATTACAATGACTTTTAAAAGTGCACTCGTACAACTAATCTCCTGGTTTGTAGCATTTTCCCCTATTTAGATGTGTAACCACAGAGCTCTTCCTGCAAAATGTATCAAATATGGAATTGGGCTTTGCTCCTTGATTATAGTTCTCCAGTTACATGATAATTGCAGGTTATGATTACAGGTATCAAAATTAATTACAACATTTCAGCTACACTGTTATATACAACGATGCTGTTATTTACATGACATTGCGCAAATGCTGGGAAATAGATTGATAGAAAATACAAGAAAGTTTCCCTTCTCACAGAGTCTTTGACTGGAGTTTTGTCAACATTTGAAGGGTGAAGGATATTTGAGGAAAAAAGCATAAGAGCATAGTAGACAATATATGATTCAGTGCAGCTCCTGACCAGAGCAATGGCATAGTGCTTTTTGTTGTATGTACAGAGCAGTGGGTTTGATAATGATGTTGGTGAATGAAGAATTGGGCAAGATGAAAAACTTACTTCAGAACTGCCATTTTTTCGGAAAGGCTGGGCTTGCCTTGGTTACCTGGAAGTTTGCCAGGTTCCCTTCTCCAGCATCATTAGGGGCTCTTTTGATGTAACTACAAATGCATTCCATGTAAACACAACAGATGGGTGTGTACATAGTCTCTCTTTCTTTTCTGACTATGTTTATTCACTTTAATGTTTAAGTGTGGTGAGGACTCCCATCCCTGGCAGTGCTCCAGGCCAGGCTGGATGGTGCTTGAAGCAGCCTGGTCTAGTGGAATGTGCCCCCGCCCATGGCAGGGGGATTGAAGCAAGAGAGTCTTTCAGGTCTCTTCCAATACAAACTATTCTGTGCTTTTAAGACCATATCATCCCTATATTTAGCATTTCATTTATGTTTCATTATTTGATTGACTTTTTTCCTTTATGTATTATTGTCTTATTTGCATGTGTTTTTTATATGTCAGCTCTCATTAAAATAAATGAGCGTACTTTTGCTCATTTGAATGGCATTTAGTGTCAAAACAAAATTTGTTAGAATCTATTCTACCTTGTAATGAAACTTGCAATGCTATATTTGCTGCATAACCAAGAACATTATGAAAATTAACTACTGCACCTGCTCAGCACTTAATATTCATTCTTGCATAAAAATACCTGGCTCATTTCAAATATTTTCCCCACAACACCCAAAGACCTATTCTGAAGATGCTTGGTAGACAAAGTCTAGTCATTTTAGTTTAGGACCTCTCACAGGGAGCAGAAACTGCCTCAACTCAGGTTACAGTCATGTTTTGTGAGGTTGCAGTATGCAAAGCCATTTAATGAATTTCAATGTTTTTCTGATACCTTGTACTAAACTTTAGGCTGCTGAGATCTGAATCTGTTCAGACAGGGACTCTGAAAATCTGTTTATAAAGCAAGCACCAGCTCAACCTTGCATGTTATACTGCTGCTATGAAAAAACAGTAGCATTTTAAGGTTAATGAATCTTTTATCTAAATTAGATGTCACTAAGCAGATATTAAGTATACCAGGCTTGACAAGTTTTTATATATTTTAGTCCCAAACCATGGTTACTTGCAGAGCATTGAAGATTACATAGCATTTCTAAATACATCTAATCCCCAGAGTCACTGAAGCTTGTGACACATTATCAGTATTCTTATTAAATCTGCTGTACTTCTGTCTAATTTTGCTTTGCCAGACTGTGCAAGCAGATAACAGTTTGGAAGGGCAATGATATGTCTATAAAGAGTCTGTAAGTCTATGAAGAATAATGCAGAAATGAAGGGATAAATGATGAAACAGAGATGCTTTTGGACCATATTGGTCTGTTGGCTTGAGGTCAGATTATGCACATTTCTATGTGTAGTGTAGAAAACCTGAATAGTATTACTGTGGCTGACTTGTGTGTTTGAGATGAACAGAGTGCACAGGCATTTGCAGCTCAGCAGCCTCCAGTGCAGTTTGGGGACAGACCAAGATGAACAGTGTCACAACCCATTTAGCAGAGCTGCTGCCAGGCACAGGGTCTTGCCTCATGATAGAGCGCATCACCCCGGGAAGATATCTAGGTAGACTCTGGAACAGACAGATTTTTCTTTTAAATAGTGCCTTGGAAGCTCCAGGAGCACTGACTTTAGGTTCACTGTGCAGCTTCCTCCTGACTCCATTTTTTTGTAATGACAACACAACTATTTTTTATTATTAAGGTGAAATACCAATCCTTATCTAGCATTGCTGCTGACTACTCTTTTGTTATGGATTTGTGTGTGCTGTAGGAAGGATAGTTTCTTTTCATTCTTCCACATGAAAAACAGTTGTTAAATTGCCCAGTTACCCTCAAGAATGCTACTTCCCGCCTTCATTTCTCAAAGTGCTCTTCAGTTTCTTCTGGTTTGTATTTTTTTTCCTTTTTAAATCTGGTAGATATAGAGCATCTTGCATTCCTGTCATCTCCCTTCAGCTTGGTCAGTGATTAGTCCTCCTAGGACAGTTTCTATACACAATTCTGATCTATGGCTACATGCATTTACTGTTGCGGCTTTTAGCTTTCAGTCAAATTGTGTGGAGAGCTGAGTTCCCTTTCCACCAAGGTTTGGGTTTGCTGCTATACAGCAGCCTTGGCCTTTTACCATGTTAGCCAGTTGGATCCCTGGGCTTATTAATGTTAATTCACATCTCCCAGCACTACAGCTGAAGCTTGCAGTAGTAGTAGCACTAATATAAATTAAATAATCAGTATCAAGGAACCCATGTCTTCATATCATCATCTAAATTGTGCATAGAGCAACTTCACTGATTTTGCTCAGAATATATTGAGATTTTGTACTCTCTTTTGTTCTTACCATTTAAATGTTAAGCTTTTTTCCCTCTCATTTCTAATATTAGTAAAGGCTTGGTAGCCTGTAGCATGGATATTAACTTTTAATTAGCCTGTATTGGGGTTTTGTGCAAAGCCGTATTAGTCTGTTTTTTATGTACATGGATAACAGAACCTGCAGGGAGCTGGTCTAACACCGTACACAGCAAAAAATGAACCCCATTGGAACAGAGCAAACAGGTACATTTTGTTATGTACTCAGATTAAGAATGGGAAGCAAGGCTGGGATTTGAGGGGTTGCTCTGTGATGCTGCTTGAGGACTTTTTGATAGCTGGTGGAGACTTTTCTCATGTGTGATTCATAACCAAAAGGCCACAATTATACTTACGAAAGGAATATCCACCTGAGGTATCACCTGTAGTATATTGACTTTTAGGAAGCTAGAAAATGAATATATGATAGAGAATGGCTTAACTTCCAGCAGGGGCATTTCTTAATTAAATAACTGGACTAAATAACTTAAGGAAAGAAAGGGGTCTCTTTCCTGAATGTTTTCTGAGTCCTGTGTGAAGATTTGAATTAGTTTTACAGTCTAAAAAATGTTCTTTTTTACATAAATGGAAAATATTATTAATGGAGTGAGTAGAAATTCTGTAAAGTTTGTCCTGTTTGTTCATATCTAAATCTTTATTCTTTCAATAAATTTGTAAAGCAAATTAAAATTTTAGGATATTATGATGCTTATTTCTTAAACCTAGGAAAACTTCATAGTAAAACATATGTTGCTTTATATGGAGACACAGACACAAATGTGCGTGTATAAAAATACCAGATAATGTGTTTCATGCAACAGATGATATTTGATTCAATATCAAAGCATTTATTTTTTTTAAAAAAATCCCACAATAACCTCTGAGAAAGAAAAAAGAAGTACAGTAAGGAATCTAGTAAGACTGTTTACAGCAAAGTAACTATCATGATAACTTTTAGATGTCATAAAGTTTTCTGTAAAAATCTGCTCACTTCTATTTCATCTGTTTAGTGTTCTAAGGGAACTATGTTTTAATCATCTAAATAAAAGTCCCCCCTCTTTTTTGTCAGTAAAGAAAGCATGGAACAAAGCTAAATATGGCTCAGGAGTGGACTCTGTACCATCTGCTGAGCCATAACTAGATTAGGAAAAGTAGTCCTCACAATTGGAGGGTTGTTGTAAGACATGTCCTTCGCATAGAATTAGTTTTTGCCCAAATTACATTATGCACATGAAGAATGATTATAGGCAAGCCCCAAGACTAAAACGATTAATTATGGACCTATTATTAGAAGCTTCTTTTGCATAATCCTATTAGTTTGATCATATGTTCATTTTTCCCCATATGTGTGGGAACGTATTTACTAATTTTATGTAATGAATTACACGGCTGTTTATTTGGGGGGTTTATGTTGGTTTATTTTAGCTTTATTTGCCAACATAATTTCAGTCCCTTCTCCCTCTCCCAAGATGGATTTGCTTTAGGTATTGTACAGAACAGTTACTTATGAGAAGCAATTTGCTACACAAAGCATTAGGCCTCTTCCCCTGGTAGTGACTTTCTCTGTTGGTACATCTGGGTTATTAAAAATCAAACAAGTGTAAAAGGCTGAGTTTGGTATTGTGAGATTTATCACTTATGATAAATGAACAATTGTCACTATGTCATAAATGTGATCAGCTCCAAGTTCTGCCTTCAAGTGGAAAGTAATTTATTTGGCTGACACAGTCCATTTCTTAGAAGGTATGCCGAGTTCCTCTTTTAAGAAATTAATTGTACTGAACACCAATTTTTAAGCGCTTGGCATTCTCAAGTCAGGGTTTTGAATCTGTTGTTCCTCCCACGGTTGGCATTCTCTGGCTGTCAGGCTGTAGGTACGTTTCATGCAAAACTCTCACTCAAGATGCCACAGCTCGCGGCACGTTAATGTACCAGAGACAGATCTTTGTTTGCAGAGAATACTAATGGCAGCACTGGGGGGAAAATTAAGAAAGTAATTGTTTCATATATCCAGTGCAGCATGTGGACAGAAGCAACTGGACTGGTCATTAGCTTGGAAATCATTTGTTGTGGGTGCTGACTCAAGGTTTCATGGGGAAGGGGACGGAATGATCAATTGTACAAGTGACGAGTAGAATTTGTGTTGCACTAATCAAACTATTTTCTTAGCTTTTGATGGCACTTTGAACCTTAATCTGGAATTCTTTTTTGTAAGTAAATACCAAATTATATAAACTGGGAGCAAGGGCATTGACTCCTGAGTGTCACTCCTGAGTGACTGTCACAGTTTGGGAACAATCCACGTGAGCTGAGGTCACTCAGGAGGAGGGAACATGCACAGGTTGGGCTGGAGATATAAGCAACTAAAGAGTTGCTGCCTTTTTTGTGTCTTCCATCAAGAACAAAACCATGTGTGGAGCATCAGCTCTGAAGTCCTGTCTGTGCAACAGCTGTTCCACACTTAATATGTTGAGCTTTCCAAATCCCAATCTGCATAATAATTCTTTTTACTTGAAAGCGTTGTTACTGTTTTTGGTGTAAAATTCTCCCTTTGAGAATAATCACAGTTCCTGGGCTGTAGAAAAACTACTTTGTTCTGGTGCTTTTTCTTTTCTTGGGACTGAAGTAGATAATACGATGCAGAAAATAGCTCTGTGAAACACCTTTTCTCCCCTCTGTATCCTTTCTTTCCACACACACAGTTGGCCTTCCTGTGTTGACTTAGTAGAATGTGCCTACTTGCAGATGGGAATAACAAAAGGTATAGCAGGATTGATCACAATGTAATATATCTGTTTCTAAATGATTGTATGGTAGCCAGATTTTTATGTCAGACAGAATAAAGCCATAAGTCACTACCTTTTGAAATTTCAGTGATTGTTACATAGTAAAGTAGTAACTGGATGTTGTTAGCCTTGGAGTAGTTAGTTTCCCATGTGCACTCTACTATTAAAAAAGAACAAACAAAACCCACCTTGCTTATTGTAATCTAGAAATAGTTTGCAGAACTCACCTGGCTATCCATCAAACCAAGAAGCTTTTCTGTTGTATTGCTGGTGAATAGAAACTGTTGGCTCATACAAACAGGTGAACAGCATCTCCCCTAGTCCCCAGCAGTGAAATTGAGCAATTCCCAATGTAACCTCTCTCTTGCCCTCTTATCAGTCTTCTCAGCACCTCTAAATCACTGCTAAAAGAATTCGCAGCTTCTCACCTTTTCCCAGTCTATAATTAGAGGTATGTCTATAATAGTTAGCTATATACTGTCAGTATAGGTAGGTACTGTCTATGAAACTTCTTTCTTAAGGCAAAATGTACATTTGTTAATATAAAATGAAAAAAAAAGGAATTGCACTTTGTCTTCCAGAAATCTTTTTTCTTCTCTAGAAAGGACTTTGGTGGGTTTTTTTTGTTTTGTTTGGCTTTTATTTGTTTGTTTTGTGTTTTTGTTGGGTTTGTTTTTGTTTGTTTGTTTGTTCTTTCTAGAAATCTTTTTTGTTCTGCATTTGTTCTGATACAATGTAGTGCCAGTTCCACACAGTTCACGCTGATAATGGCATGAGCTGTTCCATACAGAAGTACATGCTTATCTGTAGTTCTTTAAACCAAAAGTGTTGCTGCTCCCCCAAATTGTGGGGTTTCTCCTCTAAAGCAGTGTCCTCTAAAAATAACACCAGATAAAAGAGAGCATTTTAGAGATGGAGGGACCATACTGTGTCTGGTTTTGGTGATGAAGCAGGAGCTGTCACACAGCCAGTGAACACAGTAGCTGTTTGGTAGATACCTGGTTTTCAAATACCATCTTCAGCACAGATCCTGTTTAAGAGGTTGAATTTCCCCAGGCAGCTGGAATTAGTGGCAAGTAATCTTTTGCCATTTCCATCTTGATCTTTGTGGTCAGGGTTCCTGCTGCCTAAAGGAATGTTCCATCTGATGTGAGTGACTGACTGTGAAATGAAGGAGTGCCGTGCAAAACACTAGGCCTGTCAGCTGTCAGTGTTTTGTCAGCTTTTTGTCCTTTTTTTTTGTTTCTGTCTGTAGTCTTTTTTCTTTTTCTTTTTTTTTTAATTTTTTATGCTGAGTCAGGGGTTGATTTTTCATTTCCACTTTTTGTCTTGGAAACAAAGGACTTGCCTGGGCTCTGCTTTGGACACCTGGGGAGGACAGAGAGGCTAGTTGTTCCCAGAACTCCTTGAGGACCAGTTGGAGGTCAGGTGAAAGGTTTCTCTTGGAGTTCAAACAGAAGGTGCTGTGTGTGATTCCTGGGTGTGCAGTGCTGTTTCTCTTCATTTCTATATGCTGCTTGGGTTTCTTTTGTTTGGTTGGTTGGTTTGTTTGTTTGTTTGTTTTCTGCTTTGGAGTTGTGTGTATGAAAGCCAAGACTATTGTTTCAGACAGTCCTTAACACTGGATTCTCACCTCAATGGATAAAATGAAATTTGATGAGACAAATTATTGAACACATCCATAAGAGAAGGAACTCATTCTTTTCTAATTTCCCTGAGTTTACTGTTCTGAATGAAACATTACTGCTTATCCTGAAGTGTCTCTGTCTGAAGCTTCTTGAGTTAAGGTTTCAAAAAGATTTTTCTCTTCTCCAAGTCCTACTATTTTATTTCATCATAGTGGATGCCTTGATTTCTTTTCTGTCTGACTGGTAAAATCACTGATTGAGAATGATCTGTCTTCAGATTGCCACTCTTTCTCACTATAGCAAAGAAATTGCTTTTGTCTGCTGGCTTTTAAACATATGCACACACCTGAATGTATTACCCACTGTATCTGGAAATGTCATTTTAATACATGAAGCCATATGAGTATTAACATCAGATGAGTGAGGATGTGGTACTGTAGCATAATTTTTAGAAGTCTGGAAATGCATAGTCATCTAAGCTAGCTCTCTACACCATCCCAAAAGGCCCTGGATAAGTGACCCAGAACAGTTCTTGCCTGTATGTTGGTCCAGAGCTCAGCAGTTTTGTCCATAGACCATAAATGATCTCTAAGTGGACTTGTAAAACAAGCCAAAACTGGAGGGGGACAATGAAGCCCAAGACAGAAATGGTAATGCTGTCCCTGGCAGGTCCAGCCTTGGCCTGAGGGAGAGAGGTGTGTATGCAGAATAGAAGTCCTGCATTCCTGCATATCCAATAAATAAGTGTGGGATTATTGAACAGTATATCATACCTTTTACCTCTTACTTTTTCAAACGAAGCATGTCCTCAAAATCAGTATTGCTGGAGGTGCTGTGCTGGAGGTGCTTCCTTCCTTTAATAGTCAGTGTGCAATAGAGATATCTGTAAAACAGTTTTGTGCTTGCCTAACCCTGGTGGGACTGGATAGCTCCCAGGCATAATTTAAGGATTTCTGGGAATCTGTTTCAATTTAATTTAAGTATTACTGTCTTGTTAACTTCTTCAGCAGAATAAGAGTCTTTGCAGTATTGCATGGCACATGTGCCCAAGTCTAATGTACCCTTGGAGGCTGTGATTCTTCTTGAAAGTTATTTTCTTACTTTAATAAGAATGCTTAAATAATTGCAGTATTTCAAATGGCACATTTTAAATATTAAAGTTTATGGGCTGTACTTTACCTTTCTCTCCTCATCTGTGACTATGGAATTCAAGCTAAAATGAGCAGGTGATTGAGGTTTTTTTGGGTTTGGGTTTGTTTATTTTTTTTTAATTTGTCAGTTGTATTCATTCAATAATTGAAGTGAAGATAAAGTGTTGAATAATGATAATTCAGTTTCCCTGAGAGAAGAATTAACTCTGTCAGTCTGAAAACAAAGTCTTTTGTTATCACCAAAGAGGAGCTGAATCTTCAGACTGAGGCTGTTGGGAGGCAAATCTGAGAGTGTGTGGAGCATTTATGGAAGAGGGAAGCCCACCACAATTGTAAATAGAACCTTTGTAACTGCTTTACACAGCTGTCTTAAGGATGTACATCAAAGTGAAATTTGCATGAGATGAAATAGTGGGGCATTAGGAGAAGTGCAACTGCCATCACTAGAAAAATTCCTGGAATCAATAGGGATCTACCAGCACTGTTTGTTTGTTCTTTTTCAAAGTTGAGCAACAGTGGTAGAGGAAACCTTAATTAAAAGTATCCTCAGCTGAATCACCTCGTTGTTGATATTATTTTAATGATTTAAGAGCATTCTAGATATACTGCTAAAAAATACCAGGGAGAACTCACTTCCCTTAATGCTACTTTATTTGTATCCTTGCCTTGCCTTGCCTTGCCTTGCCTTGCCTTGCCTTGCCTTCCCTGTCTGTGGTGGGGGTGAGCAGGTGGTGTGTACCTTGGAATTTTTATAGGTGCTCAACATCATGGTAGCACATTTCAGTGAGAGTAGCAAGACATTGTCATAAAAAGCTTCTAGAAATCTCATTTTCTGTCTACTGTGAAGTTTCCCGAGCTCTGTCCTGCAGTCAGTCCTGTACAAGGAGTTTTTTTCACACCCATGCCATAGAGAGTCCCTTATACACAGGCTTGGTCCCTTTGCTGTGCTTGTGTGGGTCCCTTCCACAGCAAGGGGAAACAAAATGAGAGAAAGGGGGACTTTTTTTTGTGAAAATGATTTAATATGGAAGTGTAGTTGAGAAATTTCACTATTTAACATAATTTGTATGTTAATTAGCATAATCTGTAGATCGTGAAATAGTATCTCTGTTTTACAGGATTAGATTTTAGGTTGATATATCTAAAGGATTTTTTTTTTCTTATTGCTGGCACAGTAAGATATAATTGACATTAAGGTAATGGACGAGTGAGTAGATTCTTGTGTTGGAGGCAGCAAATTTTGCTAATTTTTACTGCAGAAACCTTCATGCTCTAAAAACTTGGGCTAACACTATTTGTGAAGACTCAGCTTGCTTTGAAAGTCCAACTACAGAAATGTATCAGCTTAGAGAGCCCTTGGAGATCTTCCAACATACCCATCAAATAAACCTTTTATTCCTCTTAAACCAGCTGTTAGGAAGCAGAGAGAAACACGATGTTTTATGATGCTGATTAAAGCAGTAATCTGGTGACTGCTTTATTCAACATATAAAGATGTGCTGATGAAACAGTGATAAGCAGTCAAATTGCTGCCTCAGGTTAACAAACCTGCAATCAGTTCTGGATATTTTCCACCCTTTTAGTGGCAGTTTTTTCTTAAACTTCTTGAACAACAGTATTTTAGTCTAACCAGATGTTTAATCATTTTTTTTAATCATTGCTAGATATTCAGTGACGAGATTTCAGTGTTTAATGGCCTGGCCTTGAATTCTTAAAATCACTGATTTTGATACAAACTTGGTGTGTAAGGCATGATAACTCAGATGTTAATCATTATTGGTTTCGCATCTGTGAACCACTGTGAAGTCTTTAAAAGTAAGTTGATTGCATTTCACACAAGTACAGTAATCTGTCCCAGTGTATGAAATTGCAGGCTCATGGCCACAGATGTTTTAATTTAGTACAGTATGGCAGAACAGTTTTGAGGTTCCTCCTTTATGTAAATCACACTGTAGCTTTGGGTTTTTGAAAATCTGTCAGTAAAAGCTGCCCTTTAATTGATTTTCTCAAACAGTATTTGTGCTTTGATGTAGCTACTATTTTTAATGTACATCAATACAACATAAACTTCTGTTATATTCTCTTTTAAAAGTCACGCAGAAAAAAATTAATTTCTCTTTTCATTGTAGACACTTTTCATGCAGTTGCTGTTTTGTTGATATATGTAGTTAAGGTACACATAATTGTTTGCAGAATTCTGTATATTCAGGCCAGCAGAGGTGCTTCTAGATACTTTTCAGCTTGCCTTTTGAATAAGAAGTTTGTATGAATGAATGGCGGGACACTGCCAAGAAGTACAGCTGAAATGTTATTTACAGACAGTTTAAGACTTTGAGTGGCCTAGCTGGTTCAGCCCAAGAGCTTTCTCCCAACCCCACTGAAAAGCGCATTCCATAAGTTTCCAAAGGAACACCATCAATCCAAATCCATAAAACCTGACTTTCAAAAGAAGAATTGGTACATCAGCTGCAAATATTCTAATTAAAGCTTTTTAAAAGTCTGTTTTATAAAATGGAAGGAAGGTCATGTTTGCAGGCATCTGGACAGCAGAATGCATAGCAACTGTTGAGCTAGGCATAGACTTCCACTGGTGGAGTTATCTCTGGGTTGTGAACTTGTCTAGGACTATGAATTACGTACTTGTAGTTTACGAAATAGCTCATAATTCTGATAACTTCTGAAGTGGCTGTCTGAACACCTGGGAGGCATTTGGTCATTGATGAAGTCTCTTGCTGTGGGTAATTGATTATTGGAGTCTTCTGTGCCCCAGCAACATAAAAGACCTAGTCTAAGAAATGGATCAGGTCAAGGTGTAGTTCAGTTGTCAGAATTCAGACATGAAGGCACTTTCTCTACCACCTCCCATCCTGAGCACTATAGATATGGTGTCATAGTCCACACTGGGTGTGTATGTGTCTGTGTATATAGGTGGCTCAGGGACAATAGTGCTGCTTCCATCAGTGGTCATTTAAGATCTTATTATCCACACAGGCTTAAAGAGGACCCTCATGAGGATAATTGGTTTCCAAGAGAGAAGATCAATAAAGCTCTGCCAGTTCTTTAATAACATCCTGTTGATGCCTTACAGTATGATTTATTTTTTAGCAGAAATGAAAGAATACATGTGTTTGGGACCCTGAAGTGATATAGCACAGGCAAATGCTCTGGTGCCTGGTTCTATTTTTGTTGGAGGTCAAAAGTTTGGAAATACAATAGTGAGGTTTTTTAAGGTAAGGGAAACTAATGTGCAGGTTTCCTAAGACTTGAAAAATTGTTTACAGCAAAGCAAGAAATGCAGTTCTTGTTCTCAAGGATGCTGGCAGCAAAAGCAGTCCAGCATGAGAAGTCAGGCTGTGCTAAATCCTTATAGATAGATGGCACATGTTTTCCCTGCAGGAACTTATTTTTATATGAAATATTGGTCATATTTGCGGTAAACAATTTAAATTGCAGTCCTTTTCAATGTAGACTATCTGAAAAAGTTTAAAAGATGAGAAACTTGACTGAGGCTAACTGAAACTTTTTCAGTATAGGCATTTTTGTTGTGGTTTGGTTTTGGATTTGTTTTTCTTTTGTTTAAAAGCATTACATTTTTTTTGAGGATTAATTTTACCTTAATTAGTTTTGGAAATATAACCAGCACTAATTGCATTATCTAATATTAATGAAGTTTCTGTTGAGACTCGGATCTTCAAATCTTGGTAAGTAATTCTAAGCTGCAAAGTTAACATGTAGCAATTCCAAATGAAATAAATGGATAGTAAGGGTTAAAACAACTTAGTTCTCATTTACTGTTCTAATTTCACACAGGGATGAAAAATAGGAAGGCATGAGGGATAAAATACTATTATCTGAAATCAACAGGAATTTTGTCTTCATGATAGTCTTCAGAAAGAATCCCTTGAACTGTGGTGTGGGGGTGACAGTAGGGCATCTCTCCTGCTCCCCCCCACCCAGCCTTGGCGAAGTGGTCAGATCAAAATCTCTGCTGAGTGTGGGTGTAAACAGTCCCTGCGGTTGGATTGTCCCCAAATGCTGGAGAGGTGGGTGTAGAACTCCCAGAAGAGGGGCTGCTGTGAGCTTGTAGCCCACGCTTCCTGTTGGGGGATTTGTGAGAGCTCTGTGTGTGTGTGATTAGTACTCCTTTGGATTAGATATAGATGAGTATTTGGATAACTAGAGGCTTTAACATTTTGTAAATGTTGAATACTGTGGTTTAGCTGTTTTAGTGCAGATACTGATCCTGAAGGTACAATTCACCAATTCCACTTAATTAGGTCATTAATGAATCAATAGACTGCTCCAATCCTGACTGGCCTTTAAACCCTGAGAACAGAGCAGTTTTTCCCTTTGGCACAAAGGAATCTTTCATTAAGTTTAGATAATGTGCACATAATAATGTTTCTGGTTTTAGAAAGGTGAAAAACTACTAACACAAATGTTTATTCTTTAGCTTTTATAACTTGGCAATTGGTTTGAAAAGAAACCAACAAGTTCTAAGCATCATCTACTTTAATGCTGCATCCTGTAATCTTCAGGAGTCCAAGGACAGTCTTCAGTCAGGCTTTTCACATTTGGTACCCTGTGTGACCAAGAAAAAATAGGAAAAGTCAGTCACTTGAACAGACCATTCAACATGGTCATTTGTTCAGAGGGATCCTAGAGCCCGTTGCTTCAGCTGTATTAAAGTGTGCAGTGTGTGTTAAATTGCTGTGAGCAGTGATGGTCACACTAGGAATTAATGGGAACAAAAATAAATGAATTTAAATTCCAAATTTTATGGGTCACTAGAATTTTCTTCCTATCAGGGCAAAGTTACCTAGCAGTCATAAAGTTTAGACATATTGAAAAGAGGTGAGAATAAGCACACAAGAAAACACATACATGCAAAAAGAGCAGTTGTTTCTTATGCTGGCACCTGCTATTAAAGGGGAAAGAACAAAATCCTAAAAGAAATTCATGAAAAACTAAGCTGAAAAATTTCTTTATAAGTAAAATCTTGGAAAAAAAGCCCATAAAAAATTAAATTGTAGGTAGGAGCAATCAGTTCTGGTCTTGTAAAAATGTGAGCAGTGAAGGATGGCCAGAAGTATCCACTGATCTGTGCTGTACCTATCCCTATGTGATTACTTTCCAGACTCCTAAAAAACTTAAATGCCTGGTGGAAAGTCAGTGGTCAGAACAGGTTTTTGTGAAGGATGAATATTCAACAAATGAAATGATCTATCACAGACCTTAGTGACTCTGGGTGGTAGAGGTGTCATCCTGCCGGGATCCTGCACACATCCAGTGGAAACCCTTGGTGATTTGAATTCGAGTAATATACATATGGTGCAAAGATAAAGCAAAATGCTTTCTTCTTGAAAGACTTTGGAGGAGCACAGATCATTGATAAATTGATGATTACACACTTTATTTTCCTTTGTAGGAATTCATATACACAGAATCAGTTTTGTAATTTTAATTTTCACTTGAAAAGCTGTTTAAGAAATTCACGTCTCATATGACTAGAAACTAAATTAGTGAGCAGCTTGTACTGATGTGGTCATGTGCTAGTATTTTTCAAAATTCTAATTATTTTTATTGTGGAATATAACATACCTTTTCACAGATGTGATTTGAAGTGTTCATACAAGCGTAGGAACAATCTTTCCCACAAACCATTCTGGTACCAATATCTGTTGATAATTTTTTCATCAATATAATAGGTTCTTTTGATTTTATCTCAATTAAAAAAGCTGAAATTATGTATGAAGCAAAAATGCATCTTACCTTTAAAAATATTGTGAAAATGGAACCTAATTTTTGAACTCTTTGTTTTTGAAAGTAAGGGATACTGTTTTTTTTGACAGTTTAGTAGTACTCTTTCCTGAGAAATGAACAATCAGGATATTAAATCATTAATAAGTGCCTTCTCTCATAGTGATAAACAGCTCATGCCAGAGGGTTTGGAACTGTGCCCTTCCCTTTAAAATATAGCAGCAGAATATGCTGTTCTCTGTTCCATAAAGGCCTGGGTTTGTTTTTACTGCTGCACAGACCCTTTAGAGTGCAAGGAAAGGTTTAGATTCCTTTCTTCACTTCCCCTCAACCTTTTCAACTTTAAAGATACTAGAAAATAAAAATAGATAAGGTAATAAGAGACTCCATTAGAAATGAATTGGTGAACACTTAGCAGTTCATATTTACATGTGATACCTAGAGTGGAAATACTCTTTAGAAAAGGGGTTAATGACTTTTTTCTCCAGTGGTCTGCTTAGTACTTCTTAAAGAAAAAGATTGCTCTCATCTCATGAAATAGTTTGTTGGTTCCCAAAGCTGACATTTTGTGTTATACCTCAAATTTCATTCAGTTTAAGAAGTATCTGAATATGAAAGACAGAGGTCAAGAATAGGCAGTTTTAATTATTTTTTGCCATTAGTATCTTACAAATCAATGAGTAAGTGCTAGTTTCAATAGCATGAATAAGGGTCATTTTATCTAAGATGGGAATGTTATCTTCCATTTAAAATACCAAAACAAAATAAGCAAATTTTTGAATTTTTTACTTAATATTAGAAAAAAAAAAAAATCAGCTGGGTCTAGAATCTCTCCTGTAATTACAGATTACTACATACTGCCAATTGTCATATGTATAAAATCCCTTCAGCTTATTCAGGTTAAATTTTCCTTAGAAATTGTTGGCTTTGCTGTTGCAGTACCTTAAAAAAAAATGAAGCTGTCTCTCTAAATGACTTTACTCTTTTTGATAATCCAGTTGATGAGGCAAATGTATAAAAATCCCACTAATGTAGGCTGAGACATGTCCCAGAGTAGCTTGGTTCTCTAGTCAGGAAATCATAGAGCACTTAATAATCCTTCAGCCTTCTCGAGAAACGTATAACGATATTATGTTTGCTCAGACAGATTTTATTTAATCCCTTCAGAATATTGCATTAGGCTTGGAGGCTGTATTTACTCTTGTGTGTTTCCAGTTAGCAAAGGATAAAGTTGGAAAAAAGGAATTTAGGTTAAATTGACTTCTAATAGGAAACTGTTCTGCTGAAACTCAGCAGCACATCTGGGTGTGATAAAGGACTACTCACTTTGACTTCCAGTCATGTAAGTGACTAAATTCTTCTTTAAAATATAATTAGGGATGTGTTACTCTCACAGCAGTTTTTTTCCCCTCCCACAGGAAGAAGCAGTGGTTCTTCAGACTGTGTATGTGACTCCAGTAACTGCTGCAGTGCTGAAGGGGAACCCACCCCGTGGCAGCCACATCCAGAAAACTCACATGGGGAGCAGGGAAACATGGAGCAGTCCAGAGCAATCTTGTTAGTTTAGTAATCAAAGCTGGAATCAAACTGTTGAAGTCTTTTGATTCTGCAGAAGGGAGCTACATATCCCAACAAAGCAGCATATGCAGTAGTTTCAGAGTGAATTATTATTTTTCTGTTGACCTTAACACCATGTACAAATGGTAATTTTTCAAGGTCAAACTTGGAAGTGTTCTCTACTAATCTCAAGAGGCAGAAAGCAGCCCTGAACAGGCAGTGGGAGACTGCCTAAGAGTCTATTCTGACATACACAAAGGTGGGTACTGTTGATTCCAATAGGTTTTACTGTGGAAATCTGAGGACAGGCAGTTCCTGGAGAGCTGCAGCTCTTGGGAAGTTCAGACCGGCCTCCCTCTGCCCCACAGAGGCAAAGTTGGCATTAAGTGCTTCAAAGTCATTTTCAGGAAGACTCTAAGAATTTATCCTAATTCTACATACACACACATCATGTGTTTTCAGTCTTAATGATTTTTTTGGTTAGGTTTTTTTTCATTGTTTTGTTGCTGTTGTTGGTTGGTTCTGGGGGGCTGTTTCTTTTTTTTTTTTTTTTTTGTAGGGCTTTTTGTGTTCCGCTACTGAATGAATGAATGATAGGTTTATAGTTTCATGGCTGAAAATAGCTGGTATTTGGCATTGGATTTGGAGAGGCATCATAAGCTCTTGTCATACATTTATGACTTTATTAGGCATCATCCACTGGCTAACAGAACAGAGCATGAGTCCCTTGTTCTGGTCCAGGATAGGTGTTTTTTTGTGATGTTGTCAGGAGACTGCAAACCTTGCCCAGAGACAGATTAATCCCATTTATAGCATTTCTGACAACTCTCAGGGCTGGTTTCTTTTATTATGACTTTGGTGATGAACTTTGCCTGGATATGCTTAGGGGAGAGCATCTGTGTTATGTTCTTGACTTTACATTGTTAGTTCTTCAAGTAGTGAATCACAGGCAGTGATATGCCAATAAAATGTATTTTGCTTGTCTAGGTATTAAGGCATTCTGAAATGTTTAAATTCTTTATTCGTCTCTGCTTTGTGGCCTGGAGTGAAAAATGCATGACTAAACAGAGAAATAAATTAATTCTGGACAGAATAAACTTCAAGAAAAATCTGCTAGGTGAAATTCAGCACTGGTGTGAGACACTATGAAAAATAATAAATGTCTGTTTTTAACATATTAACATGAAATCTTGTCTTGATTAGTAATTAGTACTTTAGGGCAGGGAGTGGGGGAAACGCAAAAATGAAAGACTGTTTTTGAATGGACTCTTTTAAAGCAGTATATAGTGTGTTAACCTTTGTGGGTTAAACACCTATTGGAGGTGCTGGCAGGAAAATAATTGCTCTGCAGACAGCCCTCAGTTCGTGCAGCTGATTGACTGCACCCAGCTCAGAGGCTGCTCGGAGGAGTCAGGGCCAGTGTTTGCTTCCTGGACCTTCTGCTCCTCCTGTCTCATTCCAGCAGCTTTTCAGTGAACATGCAGTAATACACACAGGGATAGTCACTTTGTGGTTCTTCCACTGGTTTCTTGGAAAAATGACTTGTGCATGAACTAGCAACGGTTCTTATTTGTGTGTTTGTCCAGCACTGTGCTTTCTTTTTATAACAACAGAACACTGAATATATGTGAAAGCCCAGCAAACATTCTTTACTATTGATATTGATAAATGAGCAGTGGAAAGACTGGATGACATTGGATACATCTTCCTTCCTTAGATTTTCTAATAAAAAGGAAAATCCTTAAGAAAACATAATTTATTGTAAAATTTAAGAAATCATCACATATTGTAAATTTTTCCTGGGTTCTTTTTTGAGGAAAAAATATGTATTTTAATGAGAATATGAAACAAAGGTCTTTGAATTCAATGCTTATTACTCATGTTACCTGTCTTTCAGAATGCATTGACTCAGTAGGCTTTTGCTTGCTTTGCTTTTGTAATATTCACTTAAAATCTGCTTGGGAAACCTCCTGGGACAGCATTACTCTGAGTCAAACTGATAATGGAAATTGATGAGGGAAGAATAGTACAGTGCTGAAGTGAGTAATAGCCTTTAAAACAATCAAAGGAAATTTCCAGCACAAATGGGTTTTCTAATCATGTTTTCTTTAGGATTGCATCATATACAAAGGGAAATAGCACATTATTGAAGTGTATTGCATGTCTAACTCAAAACAACAGCACAATTTACCTTATGTCATTAAGTCTTACACAAATAGACAGTATTTTCCCACAAGGGGAATATTTACTTCTGCTTGAAGTATGAAGTAATAAGTCTAATAGAAGTAGGAAGGTGTAATGTATTGCAAACTATTTTGTATACCAACAGAATTTCCAATAAGCCTAGTTTTTGGACTCAGCAGCTATGCAGTAAATAATTTACAATGATAATGGATATTGCAAAGTTTATGTTGGACACAAGGGGAAAAAGTTATGCTATGGGTCATAATTAGCAGCAGACTTGATACATGATATTCTTCTCTTTAGGGTATGTGAATTGTAAAATAAATTGTAGGAATTCTTAAAGTTTAATTGGAGGCTTAGCAGAGTACATGCTTTTGATGGAGGAATGAAAAAGGAGAGCTTTGGAGAGTTTGCCTCTTGGATAATAAAGGGCAGGGGTTTGTTTACACTTTTTATGAGGAGGTCTGACTTTGAAATTAAGAAAATAGTTGTAGCAGATTTTTTACAGTGAGAAATGTGACTTGGTGATGTGTGGTGTTTACTTGGAAGGAATGAAGTTTGAGATGAGAATTTTTTACTTAATAACAAAAATAAGATGCTGTTTTTACTGTTTAGTGTCTAATTTAATTTTATGTCCATTAAAATGTTTTCCAGAATGGGCAAATTGTGGATTACGTTAATCAGAAATTATTTGCTTTATCTACAGTCTGATTATTATTGCAGTGAACATTCTTGGTACAAACTTTTAATTCAAATTATTATTTTTTCCTTGAAGATATATGTCAAGAATTGCATAAAGAATTCTGGTTAAGGTTTTAACAATAAATGAAAATATTAAAATAAATAAAAAGATTTGCTGCTTCCCAGTGTTTATTGGAGTTGCATTAATTGTGGAATCCTGGGGCAGCATCTATAACTATTATATATGACAACATTGAGTCATATTTCGTGACACCCCTGGGTTGTGGCTTGTCACTGATTAATCTCTGTAGCTGAGATCTTGTTCTTTTCAAGGGCATCCAGGTGACTGCCAAATAGACAAAAAGCAGTGGTATCAACACACAGGTAGTATCCGACTTCTAGTCTTTAATTGGGGAAATGTTTCTGTTGCTTAGTT
The DNA here is from genome assembly GCA_035047865.1 of Dendrocincla tyrannina. Classification (NCBI taxonomy): domain Eukaryota; kingdom Metazoa; phylum Chordata; class Aves; order Passeriformes; family Dendrocolaptidae; genus Dendrocincla; species Dendrocincla tyrannina. Next base: position 464,440 of record JAWWMP010000002.1, read on the forward strand.
AGTTCAAACTGATGTATATCTGGTTACCTAGTGTGACATTCTATAAAAAGTTTCATATCCATATCTTTATTTTATAATCAAAAATTCCCATTTCCATACATTTGAGCTAAAGACAATTACCTGAATCTTTCCCAAATCTTTTTAAATTGGCACTTAGATTTTAAAAAAAAAAAAATAAGAAAAAAAAAGCATGTATCAGTTCTTCAAGTTCATTGACTCAGATTATTTTGTCTTGTAGACCTACATAATACCTCTTTGCAGAGCTTCCTTCTGTCTGTCTACATTTGCACTTGTTTTCCATCGTTATTTTTGAAAGATGATATTCTAATTTAATTTGAGTTCTGTTTAGATTTCTAGCTGTGTACATTTTCCTTCTATTACTGCTTATAGCATTCAAGCATCTTCCTAGTTTCCTGAATTTCATTCACACATTAACCTATAGCAATTTTGATTTCTCTTTTCATTATTAGGGCAGTAGTAGTGTACCAGATCTGTTCTGCTAATAAGAAGATTAATCACATCTCTGTTTAGGTCTCTTTAATTTTTTACAATCCTGTGATAACATCATGATCATAAAAATTAATTTTAATGCAGAATGGATAGTTGTCTCTATCCTTTAACAAATACACTGAGTCGTCAGAATGTGTCAGGAACCACTCCAAATTTTTTGTAGGCAGGGTGAGAACAGCACTATTCCACCTCTTTAGGCAATAACCCAGGTTTACTGATCACTGTTCTAAATAAGGGTTCACCCAATTAGATGTTTTGAAGGAAGGAACAAAATTAGATCCAGGAAAGTTCTTGCGTTCCATATCTGTTGTTATTTACATAAACAAAATTTCCAGCACTAAAGGGCATTTCTCCTTGCCCGAGTTCCTATGGTTGCTTAATGGAGTAAAGTAATGTATAGTGTCTCAGCCATTTAGGGTATTGTTGCTTTGGTGTTTTTTTGTAGTTTGATTTGTTTGTTTAACCTCTTTAGCTGTGGCAAAGACTGTTCTGCTGAGTTCTAAGCTCAGCAAAGAAATCTTGCTGAAAATTCTGTGCTACGTATTTTGAAAGGAGCCATCAGTATGGCAAATTTCATAACTAGTAAACATGTTTTTCAGCTCTCCAGAGTAACAGAAAAACAAGACACGTGAGTAAAATTCATTCAGCCATTGTTTCACTGTGTAGAGCCAACACTTGCAGAACAAGTGTGCATTTTATGTACATGTAAAGAATTTAAAACCAGATGGAGTTTCGTGAAACTTTGAGGAGAGATACAAATCTTTTGAGGAGAGGAGGAGTTCAACTGTGAATTTAATTATGAACTAGAAATCTACATGTTGATTTCCATGTAGATCCCTCTGTCTTTATGGTTGCAGTTAGGGAAAAGGCGATTTGCTTCCATTCTGTTACTTCGTCCCTGTGAACCTCTCAATTTACTTGAGACCCAGGTGAGGGGAGCTGGGGAAGTGAAGCAATTAAATGTACTGGCACATAGATGTTTTAAATCTCCCAGTCTCTGTGCTGCCTTAGCCCTGGACAGATGCATGAATCATCACAGAAGCTGGCTAAAAATAGTCATTTTGATGGTGTTTCTCTGATAACCTGTTGAAGTGACACATGGATATGTTAAAAGTTGACATGAATTCCTTCTATGAGGAAGTAACATGTAGGAAAACTATAGGGGCTTCCAGAATAATGTCACTTGATGGAGTCTTTGAAGATCTCACTATAAAAGCAGCACATTTCTTTATCAAAATTATTGTGAGCTCTTTCACATATATTTGTGCACATTTGTTTGAGGGAAAGGTTAGGGGCAGGGGTTTAAGTTCATGAAATACAGCTATTTCTCTGAAAGTTTTGTGTCATTCATTTGAAGTGAAACCTCAAGGAGAAGATGATGAATTTGCCAGAAACTGTGGAAGAACAATGACTGAGAAGTTTAACTTTTAATTTACTGTGGCTTCACTGACAATCTCTCTTTCTTTAACTTCATTAGCTGGAAAGAGAGGAAACTGCTATCCAAGAGATAGCAGAGAGAAAGTGATGGCACTTTAACTCCCTGCTAATATCTTTGTGAATGAAAGAGCGCTTTTGAAGACTGAGTGCAGATTGCAGATCCTCTGATAGTCAGGCACTTTTTAATGACTTGGATCCTGAGAGGTCATGGCCTCACAGCTGGAGAAAAGGTAGCATTTCTGGAGGGACATGAGTTCTCCTGCCTCAGAAGTCATCGTCTATTCTTGGATGGTTGTGCTGTAATTGAGCTAAAAGAGAAGCTGCGTTGCTTCAATAGAGACCTTTTTATAGACTGTAGCATCATTAATTCCTTAGGGGAACAAATACTCTGCTGGCAGAATGTTGTTATAGGGTATCATCTTCCCAAGTCGAGGATAGAGAACCAATTATGGAGGAAAAAGATGAGAAGTTTAAGGAGGTGGACAACAGCTCAGTGAGCTGCAGTCTTTGTGTGGCAGAGTTCTGGAAATATTGACTTTGTCAGGTCCAGATAAGAAGAGCCTGTGCCTGTGCTCCAGGGTGCCTCTCTCCATCTATCAGAGGTGTTCATGATGTGCTTATTCAAAGTTAAATTTTCTTTGGTTATGCTTTAGCAGACTGTTACATCATGCCAAGCACTTCTGTGGATGTTTCAGCTTTAGCTTTTAATCCTTCTTTTTTTGCTTTGCTGTTCTCTATCTCACAATCTTTGATATTAATAACAGTAACAGTAGAGAACTCATTGCAGGTAAGCTCACCAGAAAGTTCTCCTGGGTGATTGAGTAAAAATTAGAGTGAAGTTAGTTCAGGTTTTCTCAGTCATAAGTGAATCAAAGAAGGTAATGCCTCACCATGGTCTATACCCTAAGATGGCTAGCAAGTTGCCTAAAACTGTACTTGTAATGTTCCTTCCAGTACTTTGCATTTTCTTCCTTTTTCTGGGCTTCTCTTCAGTCCTTCTATGCTGGACTCCTTTCCAAACAGCATAAAAAGGTAGTTTTGGTTATGTTGGATCTCTGCAGAAAACACAAGAGGCTTCCTGCTGAAGGGTGCAAACTTTGGTGTTCTGAGAAAACATTTCCATTGCAATGTACAGTCACTGTAGTGGTGGTGACCACCACTCCTCGTGAATGTGTCTGGCTTTTGGACAGGACTCAGTCTCTTGGATGTCTCAGCAGATTATGAAGCACATGATGCTACAGTTGTTCTCTGCAGCCCTTTCAAAGGAGAGTTGCAGAAGCCACAGGGAAACTGAGCCAACCCATTATATGATTTTAAAGGAAATATTTTTTTTAGTAGGTTGAAGTCTGTCTCCTGCACATGAATTAAACTTTGATTCAAAACAATGGGAGGTATCATTGAAGAAAGTTAGAGTAATAGCAAGGAAAACTGGTCTTAAATGATGTTGAAAACATTGTTGGTCTCTTCAGAGCTAGATGTAATATACTACAGAGTGTACAGTTTCCCTTTATGAAACATGCATGACTTGTATTAGCTGCTGTTTATTGCGCCTGTGGTTAGTACTCAAGTGGTAACTGAATAATTTAAAATCACAGATGTGAGTCATTAACTCTCCTGTCTTTGCTGGTTTTGTCAGAAACTGACCTCTCCAAGTCTGTCTGCAAAACAGACATGGAAAACAATAGGGAAGTTTTGGGTGGTGCTTCTGGCTATTCTGTAACAACCTTCACTTCACTTCCTTGATAAATCCAAGGGACTTTGGAAAATAAAATACAATTCTTACAGGATTTCTAGAACCTTTTATAAAACACTTGGTGACAGCACAACATGAATGAGAGAGATTGGTCAGTCTTTTAAAAAAATAGCCTCAGTTTTGGAGAAAATAAGGCATGACCTCTCTGGCATCCTTTGGTGGACACTGGTATGCACCATAGTAACAGGGAACATCAGAAATTTGGGACAGAATATCTTTTCCACTTGCTAAATAATTTTGGTTTGTATATTTATTGTTTTGCTGTCAGCTGCATAATGACTGTGTGCTTCGTGGCTTGCTTGCCCCTTCAGACATCCAGCATTTGTCTCAGAAACAGTAAGGAATTCAGAAAAGTCCTGCGACTTGCAGCGTATCTTAGCTGTTTAAGGGTGATTGCCCTGGAAGAGCATGTTCACTTGTTGTGAGCTGCCAAGTGATGAAACAGGTAGGGCAGAACTGAAACTCTTCCTGAACAATAAGTGCAGGGTGCCAGATGTGCTTTTGGATATCCCCAAGGCAGGCACACCCTGCACACAGAGCACTAGTCTGTTCTGCACTGAATACAGGTGGAAGCACATGCTTCAAGATGAACTTGGCGATTGCTTTTCCCCTTTACTTGAGATAAAACACCTTTGCTCTTGCTGCTGCTGTCATTGCGATGCACTGTGATACTGCAGACACTGCGGTGTGTGCTACAGTCAGACTGTCTGCTGGGCTCTCCTGGCTGATACACTTAGAAGCTGGAGAGATTCCAAGCTGCAAATTGCTGGTCCATGGCACATGCCATGAAAAAGTACTCCAGGGGTGAAAACCGCTCTGGATTTCCTGCTAATTCATGGTCACATTCCTTCTTGTAAAAGTCTGGCAGGATGGTTGTGAAAGTCAAATATAACTATAATATTCAAATTTTCTAAGATCATTTTTCTTTGATCTTATGGGGAGTACTTAATTCCTTTATTCAGTGTTATGACAGTGATTTTAGAGAACCAGGAGACAAAGGACAGATTACATTTTTCTGTATGACTTTTCTAAAAATAGGATTCCTGAGTAGGTTTAAACTCGACAGCTCAGTGCCTTATTCCTGCCCACAATTAGAGCAGTGACTGTGTGTGAAATAACAGAACAAGCTGTTAAAAATAGTGCTTGGTGGTTTATCTTCCAAGGAGGGATTAATGTGCAAAAAGATTTGCCATCCTCTTGTTTTCCTTTTCAAAATCAAGTCTGAAGTGGGAAATTGTTATAAGATTATGTGGACTGTAAAATGATGGCTTTGATAATTTATGTTCCTGCAGTTAGTTTACTTTATAAACATGAACATATGAAATACAATATAAACACAGTGCTCTGTGTGTATAATGTATGTACTTATCTATAACTAATCTGCATTTAACCACCAGATTTTTTTCTATGCTGTTTTACTATTGTCTTAGAAGGTTGCAATCTGTTAACCTTTACAGGATTTGTCCATAAAGGTGTTTAGTTGCAGAACAGAAATAAGCTTGTATTAGCAGTTGTGCTGCTCATTTTGTTGATATGTACAACTCATTGCTGGCTGTCAGTGTCTTCTGACCTGGCCACGGAGCCCACCCTCATCAACCTCACCCATCCAGTGTGAGACTAACTTTGAAAAGGTACTTTCTGCATTGGATTCATAGTTCTTAAGTTCTTAAGAACTTGTTCTGCATGCTGGACAAGTCCTATTTTGCTGGACATGTATTCATAGTTCTTGGAATATGAGTAATTGTATAGTTAAAGCTGCACTGGAAGGAAAAATGAGTGTGTTATTTCCAGAGCAGAGCTCCTGTGGGATGTGCGCAATGTGCAAAGTCATCCTGATGGAAGTGGCCCAGACTTTCAGGTAGGTCACTGCAAGGCCCTCAGGCAAGAGCAGCTGAAGGGTACCACAACATTTGCAGCTATTAATAGCTGAAGTTCTGGACCAAAATTGATTTTTTGTCCTTCCATTCCTGAAAAGCAAATACTTCACTAACACACTGTATATGCAGCTGCTTTCATGATATTCTCTTATGCCATGCTTTACAGATCTGGAAAACTGGGAAGTGGAAGGTTACAGCAAAATATTTATCTGAACTTCCACAATTAATTAGAGAGTACATGAATTACTGTCTGCTTGTTTAGGTAGATGTAAGCTCTGTTAGAACCCAAAACTAGCAAGCAGAAAACTAGTAAATAGACTCCCATGTCACCCTTTTTGCACCCACTTTGCAGATGTACAAATCTGCATTTTCAAGTCAAGTTCCAAGGAGTTTGCCTGTGTTACTAAACATATTAGAGCACCTAAAGTTTGGTAACTCAGATCCATTCCCAAAATTTTTTATTACTATAAACTATCTGTCTATATATAAAAAAAATGTCTTCCTCTTTCTGTCCTTTCCTTTCCTTTGGGAATATTAGGAAATCTTGTGACAAGGTTAAGAGGAATTTGTCACTTCCAAATTTTCTTGGAAATTCTTGAATGTCCAAATTCAAGGAATTTGACTTCCAAACCATTCAGGAAGCAATAATATGAAAGAACTGTAGAAGTGGAGAAATTGCTTGGGCTCAGAGGTTTTACAACTTCTTCCCATAAAGTAATGCCTAAGAAATAAGTGAATTTTCCTGAGAGGGAGGGGTCCAGATGATTTAGAATAAGTAGAAGGGTGAATGTGTCTGACAGAAGGAATGATTGCAGCCTTAAATTGAAGGGGTTTGACTCCGATCAGAGGCTGCTGTGCATAATTCCATCTTACTGAGTGTATTTGGCATGCGAAAACTGAACTAAGATATGCAAAAGTGAAAATAACTATTGCAGAGCAAGATAGGAAAATAAAGTAAATGATCACAGGCAGGAAGGTTTTTGGAACCTTCTGCTAATTGTGACCTTCCCCACATGAAAGATACTTTTACTTGTGTATTCGGGTAGAATTCAATGTGAGTATTTTTGGTCTGTGTTTGGCCCAGCCACCTGTGAGAAGCTGGGTTTTCTCATGCCAATTTATGGGAAATAAGCTGATAAAGACGGTCTGTAGCCTTGAGAGAGAGATTTCTGTGTAAACTACAATTAATTGGTCCCTCCTGATTGGCTGATGGCCTTCCAAGGGCATTTGAAGGAGAAAGGGAGGAGGAGGAGGATGAAGTAAACCCCCAGACTCAATTAAGGGAGACCCTCTGAAATGGACTGCGCAGGCGTGGAGAGACCCACGCAAGCACAGAGAAGTATCAGTTATGTAATATAAGGGGCCATGCCAAATACCTTTGCTTGGGCGGCGCTCGCCACGTCGCTCAGGTAAACGTCATTTTGGCCAAGTAGATAAAAGGCAGATGGCTCATGTTTTGGGGCTCGCTCGCTTTCTGTGACAGGACAACATTGCCTTGGCGGGGATGCCCACCATCACCTGTGAGCCAGCTGACCCTTGAGGATGCAGCCACTGCTAGGGAAGTCTGGGCATTCCAGGGGTCG
>JAWWMP010000002.1:471699-491295 GCA_035047865.1 Dendrocincla tyrannina
TGGCCTTCCAAGGGCATTTGAAGGAGAAAGGGAGGAGGAGGAGGATGAAGACTCAATTAAGGGAGACCCTCTGAAATGGACTGCGCAGGTGTGGAAAGACTCACGCACACGCAGAGAAGTATCAATTATGTAACACTAGGGGCAGTGCTGAATACCTTTGCCTGGGCGGCCCTGGCCACATAGCTCAGGTAAATGTCATTTGGCCAAATAGGTAAAAGGTGGATGGCTCATAGCTTGGGGCTTTTTGCTCGCTTAACGTGACTAGGACAATGTTGCCTTTGGTGGGGACGCCTGCCTCTGCGAGAAGCCAGCCTACCCTTGAGGATGCAGCCACTGCCCTGAGGTGGGAGGACATTCTGGGGTCAGTGAGACAGCCCTGTGGGAAGACACCTTGGGGAAGGGGGGAGGGTGTCAGACCCAGAGGGGCTTCCTTTTCCCTCTCTCTCTTTCCCTCTCTCTCTCTCTCTCTCTCTCTGGGGAGAGGGGGCCTGCTTTCCTGTTCACTTGGCCATTTTTTCATAATAAAGTTACTGTCTAGTTGGACTTTTCAACAGTGTTCTAGTTTCAATTTCGACAGCCTGACGGACCTACTGTTTCCTCCCTGGAACAACTTGACAGCTGAAGTAATTTCCTGGTGCTTTTGAATTGCCAAATGTACCAGTAATGGAAGATTGTTTCCCGGTTTTGGTGTTTTTGTTGTTTGTTTGTATGGTGATTAAATTGCTATTAGTGTAAATACTGATTCCCAAATCTTGTAGAATTATTTTTTCTTTGTTTTGTGACACATGTACATGCAGATACCCAAAAAAACCCCCACAAAAACAAAAACCAGAAATTTTCTTCTGTGCTTCCTAGCAGTTTAAATGACATAAAGATAGCAAGTGATACTACTTAAACATAGCAAGTGATGGTTTTTTCGGCTGAAACCATGTGAATTGAGGAAGAAAATCAACCCTATAACTTATCTACAGCTTGATGTGAATCAAAAATGTGGATATAGGTACATTTCCAGAACTGGAAAACAAGCAAATTACATGAAAAAATTACTGTAATCCAAACCAGAGTAGCGTATTTTTTCTAGGCGAAATTTTATTCTATACTATGTAAAAAGCTTCACTTGAAGTACAATTTTGTACATGAGTGGACAGAAAATACTTCTAAATACTTAGGAGAAAAATGTTCTCCCCACTCAGGCATTTCAGCATGAGAGAGTGTGTGCAATGTTAACTTAATGGTGATGATGGCTGGTATGTTGTAGTATCCTGTTTTATTTCCTCTCCATTGCTTTTGAATAAATGAGTAGGCTTTTTTCATCACACAGAATGTATGGCTTCCATTCTGCATCCTTGGCTTTCCCAACAATTTCCTATTAGTTGCAAAAGTAACTTAAAAACCTGCTGATTCTTTTAAGAGTTTGTTGATTAACATCAACAATTAGGTAAAATTCGTTCCCAGGAGAATGAGGTTTCTCAATAGAAGAATCTATTTCCCATTAATATATGGAAATAGGAATTGGAAAACAGAATAAATGAAAAAATCAAGTGAAATAAATTAGCACTCCCCTTTGAACGCAGCTCCAGACAGTGACATTGTGTTTTGTCTCTAAGTCCTTTTTATTTTTTAAAGATCTGTTACTTTACCAAAGATGTCACTGGAGCAAACCTATGGTAGCAATATTAATGACGCCTCAGAAATTTCTTCCACAAATATGGGAGCTCCCCCTTCCAAATGACCTAAGAAATGTCATTGTAAAAAAAAATCAATGGACTCTAAATTTCAAAACAAAATATTGCAGAGATGCCTCACTACTGCTTTCTGGGTCTAAGAAGTTCAAGTAATTTTGTAATTAAGGAATGATCTGGATCCTGTCTTTGTGTTTCTTGACACTAGTATAACTCAATGAAAATCCTAAAAATATTTAGCATTTTCCAGAGGTGAAGACCAAGAATTCAGTGGACACAATGGTACATTACAGGATGCACCATGCTGGTTTTAGGAACTGCAGAGGAGGAATGTTCTCCTTATTCTACGAGAAATACCTACATACAGCATTTTATTGGGAGCTTTGTGTTTTTTGTGTTACTGCATGTAGAATGGGGAGTGAATTCGCAGAAAGTGTGTAGTTGTCTCGTGTTCAGAGCAGCAGTGATTTACTCTGGGATGTGGAAGATGCCAGCAGGGCCACAATTCAGTTTACCTAAATGTTCATAATTTCCACCATTGCCTATCCAATGCATGGAATCTGGGAAGGATTTTGTTCTGTTACTCCTCTGACTCCTTAGAAATAATACTGGCTTCCTGTACTGCATAATGCTGAGGAGGCTTCGATTCTTATTTTCAGGACAATGGAGATTTGGTATAGTGTACCACTGCTCTGAGCTGATGGATTTTACAGAATGAGTTTGTAACTCTTTTTAAAGAAAAAATACATACCTTACTAAGCCATGAAGTGTGCATGAAAACCACAATTAAAGTAATATTTATCATTTTCTTCACAGTGCTTAGAAAGATGTGGTTCCAGAAAGATGGGAACAGTTGATTGCCCATAAAGAATCAAATGAACTCACTGGTTTAAAGAAGAACTAGGTGTGAATTTGCTGGATTTGTGATTAGCTGCAGTTTACCAAGAGTTAATCCTCCCATGTAAGAGAAGAACCATGCAATTTATTTTTAATGTAAAATTCTCAGGAAAAAATTCCCTTCCATTTTGATTTTCATATAATATGTTTAAATGTTTCTGGTATGATTTGTCCAATCCCTTTCATAACTAGAGAATGGAAGATGGAGGTTTATCAGCACTGTAGGTGTCAGTAGAACTTTTAATGGATTGTTGTTGGTTTGGCTGATGACACACAGATGAAACAGCCAGTAAGTTGTTTGTATTGCAGTGGTTTTAGATGACACTAGGAATTGAAGAATGTGATTTCCTTGTCTGTCTCTGTGTCTTTTTGGGTCAATAATAATCAACTTCCTTTGAACATCTTTGCTCAGTAGGTTTTTCATCATCTTCAGTAGAGCCAGGATTTTTCTGCTCGAAGTGTGTAACATGGAGTCTTGCTCTTGAAAGGCTGGGAATTAAGCCACCTCTGTGAAAGGCTTAAAAATGTGGGTTTGGAGTTTAATTTATGGCTGAAATTCCATACATTAGTTTCAGTGCAATAAACAGTTACCTTTTTTATTGACTGGACTCCGTACCAAATAGGAAGTATTCTGGTGCAGTGTTAGTGTTAGTGATGTGAAACGTGGCTGTTTTCTTTATGACTTTGAAAACACACTCACGTAATATAGACCCCATAACTTCTTACTCCATTACTCAGCTGAGAAAACCTAATGTTTTGCAGAGACTGAAAATATATTAGCTTTCTTGCAGCTGTCATCATGAATACTTCTGGGCTTTGTCTTTAATCTATGGAATAATCTGTTCTTCCTTGCAGTCTGTGGAGCTGTCTTTCCCCGAAATGAGACTGAAATCATAATGATGCTTGGTTGTCAAATTCACCTCGCAGCAGCTGATAAAAAAAATTCTTCTATGTGATTTTTTGAAATTCAGAAATTAACTTCTGAGACAAGCAAAAATAAAGTGGTACTAATAAACATGCTGAAGGGGAGGTGAGAAATGAGTGAGGGAAGACAGAAAATTTAAATGCTGTGTAAATTGCTCGCACTTGAATTTAGGTTCACTTAATCCAAAAAGGTCAAATAACTGTTTTTGAAACTTCTGTCAGTTTTAAATTACTTAGAAAATCATGACCTGGGAAATTAATTGGATAAGGTCAAAATAGCAGGTGATCCAAAGACAGGATTTGACACTATGATCCAATGTGCAGGATAAAATCATGCTTTCCAGAACTCATTTTGGGCCAGGGATACTTCTGCCACATCTTCACGAATTTATTACGTGCTATCAAAGAAATAACAGCAACGGCAATGAATATAGACTAGCTGTGTCCAGAATAGAGCCATTTTACTTGAAATGTTTTTCAGCTTCGCTGGTTCCCTGTGCTAGAATTTTGTTTTGTTTCCATTCATATTAGATATTTTTTATTACGTAGAATTGACATGTTCTACATAATAAGGATACAAGACAGAAATTATTATGATTTTATGAGAACAGTGGTATTACTTTAAAGTGATAAGTTTTCTAAGGAATTTGCACAAAACTGTAAATTCTCTTTGATACTCTACTATGTTTTACAGTGTACTTACAAAAAAGAAAAAAAAAAAAAAACAAGATAAAAAAAAATAAGAAACCAGACGTTTCTGAGAGGAAATCTAATAAGTTTTAGAGGTAAAGAGATAAGGCACAAACCACACAGGATTGCAGTCTTTACTACCTAAAGAAAGAACTTAAAGATTAAAAGTAGTGATTAAGGTCCTATTATCTGTTTTTAAATATACACAAGCAATAACCACTTTGTGATTTAGCAGATCAATTAATATGAAGTCAAGCTCTCTCTAGGATTATTCAGAGCTATTAGTCTGTACTCTAGAGATTTTAGACTTTATATTTTAAAAGGTAAACTATACAAAATATGCATTACTTAAATAATTAAAATAACAATCCAAACCCTGTTTTTTTCACATAATTTAATTACCTCCCCCAGACCTCCATAATTAACAGAAACAAGAACTCGTGTCAGTAAAATACTGATGTTCCAAAAGACTGAGCAGATGCTTCTTACTCCCAGAGTATAATTCTACCATCTCTCTCCAGAAATTTCATGAGATTAGTGGATAAATAGATATTGTTCACTTGAGCTTAATATTTCTTTCAGGGTTTTTAGCCCTTTCTTAGCATTTCAAACTTACGTTCATCCAGAATTGGAAAATTAAGGAGTAGTTAGATTTATCTTTTTATTTAGAAAAGTTTGAAAGTAATACTGGGAGAAGTATTTAGGTACTACTGAGACTTGTTCTGTACAATCATTTCTGCGGTGTGGGAAGAAACAAGGATATGATACAGCAGAGTAATTACATGATTGCTTCTTGAGTGGATACAATTTTAATTTTTTTTAAAACCATCAGACTTTTCTCATTAAGAATTGCTGTGACAATCTACTCGTGCAGGATGAGCTCGTCCTGCAATATTAGGAAGGGCTTGAGTGCAAACACGAGTTGTCTGTAGATCTTTCTGGTGTGTCTGATATCAGAGAAGTTCTATTTGGCAAATGGTGTCAGTGAGGAGTGGTGTGACTGGCCAGCTGTGCCACAGCTGGCTGCAGAGCCGGGGCAGGGCTGAGTGTCTCTGTGACATGTCTGATGCAGGGCAGAGCAGGGCACAGCGGTGGGAGGCGGTGCTGGGGTCAGCAGTGACAGCAGGGAGCAGGGGCAGGTCCCAAGCACCTGTACCTGCACGTCTGTGCAAGGGTAAAACTTTCCCTTCTCCTACCCAGTCATCCAAATAATTAATTGTCCACTTGCTCGGTCATGTTGCCTGTTGATCCTCTTTCCTCTATTAAAGAAGGGAGGAAAATCTCATCACAAAAGCAGTGCAAAGTTCATAGAGAAGACCGGAAAAATTGTGCCTAACTGTTCCTTATGATGATGGTTTATTCAGTATGAGAGCAATACTTTTTTCCCTTCTTAACTTGTTAGAATTGGGAGGCAGACAGGAATTTAAGCCAAATTTTATCTTTTCTGAGGTAAGTGGTGGCTACACTATACAATCCTTTCCTTTGCGTATATATAAATGAGTGTATAGGTTTGTCTGCAGGGAGTGATAGGAATATAAACCAAGAAAGAGATGCATTGATACTTTCAGCATTTATTAATATGAAATGATTTTGGAAGTACACCAGTTTTAATAAGATACAATCTGATGTGCTACTTTGACCAGGTACAGCTCTCTAACTTATGGGAAGATCAGACATTTGTAGATACTGGTCTAAATTCAATACATGGTCTTAAGCTGCATGTTAACCCAAAGACAAAACATGAATATATTAAATGGTATGAAGAAAGAGAAAAGAGTATATTTTTAGCTTAACATGGGTAACAGATACAATGTGTGTACCAAACTGCTCAGTTGAAAATAGAAACATAGGCCTGCTAAGGCCATTCAACCAGTGTCTTATATTTAATGCATAATATTTTTGAGGTTATAAACTTAGACTTAGTGACGGGATAAAGACATTCAAACTTTTTGTTTGTCTCATTATACTGCTAAGCCTTTCCTCTGTGGTCTTAGCCTTTTTCTTTTCTTTTTTTTTTTTTTATTTATTCCTAGTTAGACTTCAGTGGCCTACTAAATGTGTTCAACAATATTTATCTTCCCTTGCTGTTTAATTCTTTAAATATTTAGAGATGGTGATATTCTCCTTCAGTAGGCACTTGGCTAATCTATACAAATTCATCTAATTTATAAATTATTCCTTCTAGCCCATTGCCAGCTTACACATAACTGAATGCAAGGTAAACATGCTTCAACCTTATCAATCAGCAAACCAAGAACAACAACTCATCTTATTACCGAGCAGTGGCTTAAGCCAAAGGAATGGAAACTTCAGTTTTTCATGAGGAATCCTGAGAGAATTTGGCAAAGCAAAACAAGTGCCTGTTCCTGCACTGATCAATCCCTTAGTGAAATACTGGGGGGGTCACTGCTGCTTGTTTGGTCACTTTTCATCTCTGTTGAACAGAGACCTGACCAGTAATCTGGATGTGGTTCACACAGATGGGGGCTGCCCTGAGGTGACCAGGGGAATTTTAAGTGGAAGATGCCCCTGTTCCCACAGAACAGTCAATGAAGGGCCCCAAAACCCCCTGCATAGTAAGTAGCAAATGTACAGTACAGAAATGCATCAAATGTCCCTTGGTTCTTTGAATGGTATTAGAGAGTTGATGGTATGTTTCTGCCTGAGAGCAACCCAGAAGCTTTCTAAATAATAAGAGCCTTTAGATTTAAAGGAAACAAAACCCATTGCAACATGAACACAATTACAGAACTCAAACATTTTTCAGAATATTTTATTTTCACTCTTTGTTATTTTAATCCTTTAGCAGTAACAGCAAAATATAACTGTGAGAGGTGTTTGAGCTTTATGAAGAGTTTTCTTTAGCAGAAAGCTTTAACATATACATATACACATGGATTTTAAAAGCTTGGAGGTTTTTTTTGCATTAAACAGATTTCCTGGAGGGGAAAATACATAAATAGAAAAAAATCCCTGATTTTTGCTTGCAAATATCCACTACAGAAGAAGATACACAGCAGTATGAGTCATGGTTAATTATGCAGTGACTATCAAGCTTACTTCTTGAGATTATCTCTTAGTGTATTTGGGCTTGATTTGAATCAGTATCAGTTTAACTGTGCTGTAAGTTAGGAAAAGTTCTGGTGCTTCTTGATATTTAGGAGCAGTTCAGTAATGTCAATGGCATGGAAATAACATCTGTGGGTAAAATCCCTAGATCAAAACTGTCTCTGTAAGTTTGGGAATAGATTTGCATGCACATCCATTTGCTCAGGCAGATGTCTGTTCTGTATTCAGAATAAACAATTGCACACATCAGCCACTGTTTTCATTTGCAAATGGTTACCATGCATATAGATTTTATGGGAGCTTTATGGAAACAGGCCCTGTAATAACAGCCAACAACACCTCCCATTTCAGTGGTGTTACTGTAGAATGATCATTGCTGCCACAGTTGCCTGAGAGTTGTGATATTTTATTTCTGAAATTGCATGTTTCTATATTACCTAAAGTCATCACAAACAAACAGGGTTCAGTGATGAACATGATGGATGAGTTTATAAGCTTAACATTTTGTTGGGTTTTATAACTCTTTAGTCATCTGAGAAGGGCAAGATGAAACCTCTGCCCTAACTTAGTCACCCAGATTCTCAAATGAACCAAATACACAAGGTTTCACTAGCAGCATTTTATGGACACTGCAGTGAGATATGTCTACAAGACATCCACACATCTTCCCTTTAGGAGCTGTGTATCTTCCCCTAGTTAGAAGGACTCAAGGGACATGAATTCTACCTTTCATCTGGGGATGAGCCTAATAATATTAATTTCCTCTGATATGTTTATTTGGATAAAATGTTTTTCTAAGATCACCATTTGGTTCTGTAGAAGCCTGAAAATTTTTATCTGCTAGAATGTAGGAAGTAAAAGGGATTAGACCAAGTAAGAAAGAGCACAAGGGAAACCTTACCTTGGGGTGACCTTTCTTTTTCCTTCTTCACAATTTAGGAAGCTGAGCCTTGCAAAAATTATAATCTTACAGGGTTTTTCCACTGTCACTTAGAAGACAAATTTTTCCTCCTAGACATAGTGATAGTGAAGTCCTAAACCATGAAGAATAAGGAGTCCCCATGGGCCAGCCTCCTCTCAGGTTCTGCCAGAGACTCTGGGAGTGTGCACTTTGCTGCTGGATTGTCACTGGAAACATTGGGGATGCCTTCCTTCCCCCTCAGTGACTGATTCAGCTCTGGTGTGAGGATGGAGAACTCACAGCACCAGCATGCCCAGAGCAAGTGGTCATATGGCTGTGTGCATGGACGGGGCCAAGTCACAGCTGGCCCCAGCTGGTTACAAATATGCTTAGCTTGGGTTCAAATCCATAAACAAAAACCAAACCCGTGTTTTTTCTAAATCAGCTCACAGCTGCAGTGGTTCAGTATCCCAGATCAGCATGCAGCCATTACATTTGTCTTTGTCTGTGTAATGCCTTCTATCCATGAATCGGAACAAAGAGGAGCTTTATATATATCATTTACTCCCTCGGTTTGCTGGAAGCTCAAATGCTGTGCTTCATTTGTCTTGGAGGTTGACAGAAGGCATATATATAGGTATTCTTTGTTGCAGGCATACATGTGCTGCTGACAGAACCCAAGAAAAATCTATGGGCTGCTCCAATTTTTCATCCTCAGTACGTGTGGCATTAAATGACACAATTGTAGCAATTTGGCTTTATTATTCAGAACAGAATAGGTTGTTTAATTTCATATTTGAAATGGTTGCCTGTGTATATTTAACATCCTGGAGACAGACTGGAAATCCTTTCACCCATCAGGTAAAATTTGCAAAAAGCTAGTGGGTGCTCTACAGTGCAGAAGTGCAGAAGCAGTCAGAGCAATTGCTTGGCTCCTTTCACACAGTGGGCTCTAAAATGACATGTCCTGTCCCAAAGAGGCCTTGATGTTTGCTGTTGTGAATTTGCTCCATACACACAGGCTTTGGCCCCACACAGTTCAATTCTCCTGTGATAAGGAGGCAGATAAGACAGATGAGGAGATAACTTCAAATAATATTACAACTGCCACAAGACAGATGCCTGTGCAGCAGAGGAGAGCTTTAGATGCTCCCAAGGGAGGGAAATGATCTTGGCTTGCAGCTTCTGTCTCTGCTCCACAAAGGCTGCAGGGGCAGGGAACAGCACCCATGCCCTGATCTGCTCGTTCCCAGCGGTTTGTGCTGGGAACATGGGGAAGCACAGGGGGTGGGGGCCTGCTGTGGCTAAAAGGCAGACTGGTCTGCAGTCTTAATGGAGCACGTGATGGGGGAAGTGAGGGAATCGCCACTGCACTCCATTGCAGTTTTACTGGAATTGGTCCTGCCCTAATTTTTAGTTTTGAAAAAAATCATGACTGTTGGTAGAAAGGTGTTGGATTTTTCTATTCTATTGCCTGAATCCACCTATAATTTCATGTAAAATTGTAAGACAATTAAAAAAAACACTGTGGAGACCAGATGTAGAAATGGCTGCAAGCAGCAATGCTGAGTGTCAGGTGGGTTTGGGGTGATGATAGTGAACAGGCATCAGTAGGCTGGTGTTACTCTGCTTAGTAAATGCCGTGTTAATCTTCTGCTCTTTGGGTAATTTTTATATTTCAGCTCTTTGTTGCTGATTACAGTAATCATAAGAAAACCATAAGTGCTGAGGTCAGATAACTTCCTCTAATTCCAAAGACACTCAGAAAAATATTCCAGTCAGATTGCATACTCTGTTCTGATAAATAGATGGTCTCCTCATTGGTGCCTTCTGCCTCTAATACTTTTTCATTTTTAAGTGCATCAATAATTGAGTGTGAAATACACATCACTATTGTCTTACCCTGAAAGTTCTTTACAGGACCACCTATAGTTCTCATCTCTTTGTGGTATATGTTGATACTGGATGGGGTAAGGGGTAAAATATTTACAAATGCAAAAAATGCTGCAGCAATTCCATTTTGACATTAATTCAAAATTCCCAGTAGCTAGATGGATACAGGGATAAGAGGAACGCGGATCTGCAAGATACAGTCCTCTATAAGACTAAGGGTTACACTGAGCTATTCTAGACTAATCTTAATTACATTCTAAACCCTTCCCAATAGAAATTTGACCAAACTCATTCCCCCCTAGAAAATGCTGTGCGATCGTATCTGCAAACACCATGTACCAGAAGGGATATCAACAACATGAAGAAAAGGCAGTTTTCCTCCACACCCCCTATATTTTCTGTTTAGCAGAGCTGAACAGAACAGGTAATGAACTCTAACAATGAAAACTGCAAAACTAATGTTGGAAATTCTTCCTCGTGTTAGTGGTTCCTCTTGATGCAGGAAATCATGTTTAAGGGCTGTCAGAAACATAATTATCAAGAAAAAACCCCTTGCTGTTCTACATCTTCTATGTTTCATTCAGTGAGTGGGGTGTTTTTCCCCTCCAGTTTTATCTGCTTTTCCATTGTGGAAGCTTTATGCAATCTGAATAAAGGAATAAATGAAATTATAGGAAACTACTGAGCTAATATTGAGTGCCTTGTAATGTGACAATTTCTAACACAAAATTAAAATGTCTAATATGATATAAAAGTCCCAAGTATGTTATGCCATCTGCATCATACTTGCAGACTTTTACCTTATTTGTCCTTGGCTTTCAAAAGTATCCAAGAATTAAGCTCAAAACCTGCTTTGTCTCTTTCCCTCTTTTTCTTTCTTCAAACTGTGAAGTGTTCTTCTGTTCTGGATATATTCTGACATTAAGTAAGTTCTGGAAATCTGTAGATAAAGATCTTTCCTTGTAGTCCCTTCATGCCATATCTAGAATGGTTGCTACACTTAGATAACAAAGTAGTTAACTCTTGTGGGATGTAAGGTACAATGACAGTAAGTGTTATGACAGTATCAACAATATCACACTGGAAAGCCCTTGTGATTGAAGGCATTTGGCTTGTGGACTTTAATAGAGAATCTGCAAGAGACCCTTCTAACATATTATACTATCTGTAACATAGAAAAAAATAATTAAAAGCACTTTACACTCAGCATCATATTAATATTTTGAGTGTAATTGGGTGATCTCACCAAAACATACCATGAGAGATAAAAGTGATGGCAGCATCTAAGCTTGTCCATTTTTCTTTGCATGGGAATAGTTTCCAGGAACATAGTGAAGAGTCCAAACAATCAGAGTTAAGTTTGTGATAATTTTTCCCTCTTGTATTTTACTCTATTTATGGTTTAAAAAAACCCCAAAATAAGCCACTTGCTTAAAAGCAAAATCAGGTTATTCATTGCAGTGGCATACATAGTGGGGGTATTTAAACATTTTTCTTAATTTTGAGACTGTCAATTTTTTATTTAAATATTAGTAGTGCACAAGATTGCCATATGTATTGTTTGTTTCCATTAAAAATTGCTACTTATTTTAAGGTAAAGTTTTTGGTTCAGTTTTATTGTCTCAACTAATAGATGATGGCAATATTTTAGGAGTTATTCTATATAATGACATTGAATTGCAAGTGTTTCATTTTAGCTTTTTCTGACTTCATGAAATACTACGGTATCTGTTTGTTATGCTTTCACGACACCTATTTTAAACTTGGCAAAAGTAATAACCTCAAACCATTTTTTTTCTCATATATGTGCTTTTTTTTTTTTTTATAACTGTAACCTTTGAAGTCTTATTTTACCAAAAATGTGGTAGAAAAATGTTTGAATTACCTGCAGTTTTGGAGGTGATTTTTTTCATGTAACTGTAGTGTGAGTTCTGTCACTCAGTCTTCTGTCCAAAACCCAGAGAGAAGCAGGAACTGGATCCTGTTATATGAAAAGTAATTTTACTTACATCTGTTGTCATTATTGACAGCTCAAGTTGGTATTTAAATCATAGAAACTATGTTTCAGTTCCTAAAAACTTTAAAAATACCAAGGCAGCAAACCAGTATAATTCTATTTCTTTAGCTTTTAAAGATTGTTTTCCTTTGTCTGCCAGTCTGTGTCCAGCTTAGCAAAACTTATGTGTGGTATTGTCCAATATCATACAGTAAGCTAGGAACATAAATTTGACATGTCCCACGTAGGGAAAGAGAGAGACATACACTCCACTTGGGGTGAAGAAGGAAAGGTAGTCTATTAACATGAAGGGTAGGTTTTATAAGGTAGGGCATGGAACTTCCAGGAAGGATAGGCAGAACAAGGGAGGAGCATGCAAATCCTCATACAAAAATGGAATAACTGGGCATGACATGAGGTACACAAAAAGGATTAGTTTGGTCATAGAGAACAGTCTTTGTTTCTTCCCTTCTTTTCATCCATCTAGATCACATCAACACTTTTTATAGTCTTCTTTCCATCTACTGTAAAATTGTAACCCAACGTAAACTCACTACATTTTTTTGGAGTCTGTCTTGCAGTCTGCATACTGTCAAGACATGTCTCAGGACAGCATTCTTTTGAAAGTACTGATTTGTCCTTAAAAATGGTAAGAAACATCACTTTTGAAGGTGTAGTAGATATGTATTTGGTAAGAAGCTTAAATAAGTGAAGTATTATGCAAAAAGTTTAAACACTTTGTCTGGAGCTGGATATGTCATTATTCAGTGTGGAGGAATGAATTTGCGTGATGCCAAAGAAAGACTCAAAACACCTAATACAAATTACCCATTAAGTGTGGCTTTTGTATTCAGTCAAGGCCATTGTCTTCTTGGGACTAAAACCTGTGAAAGCATGGAGCAAAAGGATAACCCACAACCCAAAGAGCTCACAGATTATACCCCTCAGCAGATATGGAGTACATGTGCAGTTCTATAAACACAGCACAACGTGAAGGTGATGCAGTAGCTCACATGTATTCAATAGATCTCCTCAGTGTGTGCGTATACTGAAATTACAGATCTTTCTGGCCAAGGTAAGTCTCTGCAATGACTTTGTCCCCTTGCAAATTTTATATAGCACTCAAAGGCAGAAGTAAAGTTGGGGTAGGGGATATTAAATGGAGATTTGGGGTTTAATACTGATTAAAATATTCATTAACATTTGGGCCAAATCCTATGTGTGTTTGAAATTTTCAACTGGTGTTATAAAACAGAAGTCAGGGCTGTGTCTCTGTAAACAGGGAATTAAGTGCCTTTCAATTGGTACAACAAAAATAAGACTTAATTATGCAAGGAAATGTACTTTGGATCCTAATATCACAAGCTGTACCACACAAATTCATGTCCTGAGGGACAAGAATTTTTGCAGTTTATCACTTGGAAGTTACAGAAAGAAAAAAAAGAAAGGCACTTGGGTGTATTTTCAGTTTACTGTGGCTGTGACCCACATATGTGCCACTGCCAAAAGAAAACCAGTGCAATTGTCATGTACTAGTCACGGCATTTTCTGAAGTAATCAAAGAAATTCTGTAAAAGCCATTGATAAGCTTTGAGTACTGTAAGGAGTCACCCTAAAAAAAATATATATAATATCACTTTATTGGAATAGATAAAGAAAAGAATACTAGTCTGCTTACAGGAAGGACATCTTGAAATACTTTTTCAGGCTTGTTTAGGTTAACAAAATTAAAGTCGAGGAACTGCAAGAATATCTTTTGATTACATCAGTAGAGAAAATACCAAGATAATACAATAAGTATTTGGTTTAAAGTACTAGTACAGAAATACATGGTCACAAATAAATTTAAACTTGGTATTTGTAAAGAGTTTTGCACTGCCCAAAGAGAAAACATCTTTAAAAAAAGAAAAATAAAGTAATAGAAAAAGAATAGTCAGAAGTCCTACATCAGCATCACAGTTGATGGCTTTAGATCTGAGCTGCGTGGGCTCTCTGTTGTATGCTGTGATTTCATTTGCTGTGGCTTCATTCACAGTGCTTTGCTGGTGCATCACAGACCTGGCCTAGACACTGCTTTGGAGAGTGGAGCATTTTCCCATGGATCCTTGGAACACCACATGTTGTTTTGAGTACCCTGTGTGTTGCTTTGTAGCATCTTTGGGCATGAAGCATAACCTGTATCTGTGCCTGTGTTATCTACCCCTTCCCAGGCAGTGGGCTGAGGTGGAGACGAAGTGAAACAGGCATGGGCAACATGACAAATCTTTCTGCTGGCCTGAACATTCATTTTTCTCACACCCTTTGCCTACAGCAGAACTAATACCCAAGGACACACCAATTCACAGCACAGTTTAGTTGCATTTGAAAATGGTGTGCCAAGTTCCATTCAGGAGAAATGAAAGAATTAAAGATTACCTGTAATTACTTATGTTTTATTCATCTCAGGAGTTTCTGTATGAAGAAGCAACACACAAAAAGCCCTTTTGTACAAATCAAGCTGTTTCTCCCAAATATACTGATGTATTTAATTGGTAGCATCTAGGTGTCTTTTCCTTAACATCTTTGGTGTTGTCCCTATCTTCGATAGGCATTTATACCAATCTGACTTTAATTGCATGTATTTAGCAGGTGGCTTGTGTTCAGTGAAACAGGAAGACATAAAAGAGCACCAAGACTCACCTGCTTATTCAAAATGCTTTGGGTATATTTTTTTCAGGAGAGTCCAACCAGTCTGTTCACCATGGATTTACCTCCCTTTGACAGCAACAGCACAGCTTGCCAGGCAAAACAACCTTCAAAGGAGCTTGGTAAAAGGAGAAATCAGAAGCATCTGACTGGCCTGTGAAAACACCTTGGGGATCTCGTGAGTAATGTACTTCTTGGAATGAAAAGTGAACTGGCCATAGTATGTGTAATTCCATTTGTCAGTGAACCGCCAAGTCAAACATCATTTACCTGCTCCAGGGCCCCGCTGTGAGCCCCACAGTGACATCACAGAGCAGAGCTGTGGATGCTTTCAGGCAATTTTATTTTCACAGAACCTTTAGACATGACAGTCTGATTCATCACAGGGAATAGAAATTATACAATTATCTAGTGACTTAAAAATTAAGCTTTTAAAATGTGAAGGCATTATACAAATGAGATGCATTTAATCCCACATGAAAATAGCACATCCCCCACCCCCACCCCAAGCCTCACTGTAGCATGTGCTTTGTTTTATGATGGCACCACATTTCTCTTGCCCTTCCATTCAGAAGAAGGTTGTGGTTGCCCATGAATTGTTGTAATCAGTATCATTTAGAAATGAAATGATGTGCTTAAATGGTGCAGAGACTGATCACCCACCAAAGTTGAACTTTAATCTTATTTTCCACAAACATCTTTGAATAATCAATCAGTGACCATGCAGAGCACAGTGTGATGATGAACTCTGAACTCTGCACAGACTTGGGTCTTCTTCATTCTACAGTCATTACCCAGACAAAGAGATGGGTGTAATTTAAATGCTGAACCCGGGAAAAAAAAACACTTGATGAAAATAGTAACTGGGATTTGTATTCTAATTCTTATAAAAAACACAGGTCTGGTTACTGGCAGTAGACTACCATCTTATTATCTTATAATTACCATAATTCTTTTATTAATATAAATATTATCAGTGGTGTTATAATTATTTTATAATTTATTATTGGTGTTATAATTATTTTATTATGATAATAGAAATGTACTTCTTGTTATCTTATTATTATAATTATGAATGATAATATTATCTATACTTTTTCCTAGCATTTTCACATGCATTCATAAGGCCTCATATATGAAGTGCCCTCATGGCCATTTCCTCCGACATATCAAATGGTAATAAAGTAACCTGTCTCTTTCAGAACTTACAGCTATGAGTTCTGTGTTGGTCTCCTACTACAGATGGGATTGTTTCACAAGTCAGGTTGAAGAAATGGAACTCATACAGAGCTGCTGTAGCACCTTCTAGGCTTTAGAAGTTCATAGTCCTCGTTGACAGATATGTTGGTCTTTAGATACACTCCAAATTACAGTAGTTCCTTATGATGAGCCAAAAATCAGTTTTCTCCATGTTTGTCTAAGCAGTGATTAAAGTATGGAATGTGATTACAAATGACATATAAAGTGTAATACAGGATAGTCCTGTGGCCCAGAAACAGCAATGTAAGTAACTAGTTCAGCATGGAGAATAAATGTAGGGGGGATAGGTATTTGTGGTTACACTGTTAGAGTGAGGAAAAGGAGGGGGGGGGGAAGGGGAGGAAAGGAAGAGGAAAACAAAGGAAGGGGAAAGAGGAAAGGAGAGGAGAGGATCCCAGTACACTACCATTGCACTATAAGCCAGCATCTCCTACTGATCCATCTTCTTCTCCTGACATACTGGAAAGTTGCCTTACACTGGCAATTTTTACACCATGATCTATTCTGCTCCATTTTATTCCATTCTACTGTGAAAACCACTTTCAGAATGGCTACACAACTGAAGCTTTTACGGCTTACTACTCACCAGAATTTTCTTGTAGTTGCCTTATGTCTTCTCTCACACTGATTTGTTTTAATCATTAAATAGAAGTGATATTTTCTTTGGAGCAGGGGATATTTTTCTTCTCTCTGAGACAAGCCTGTGAAGAGAGTTAATATCTTTTATTAAAGAAACTGATAAAGTTAGAACAAAAAATAGTTGACCTTTCAGGCATACAAGCTGGCAGCAGCAAGACTTTTATTGCATGTGGTTTTATAGAGAAGGCCTAAAACTGAAGAAGAGCCTCTGGAAAATACCATAAAAATGGACAGGAATATAAACTGTAATTCAAATAACATTTCTCATATCTAGGCTGCCACTCAAGAGTCTCCTTAGACTGGATCCTTTTATGGCATAAAACCTACTCAGAACTGAATATCATCTCAATATAGCTAGAAATTCACTACAAGACAATCTTATAATGGTATTTAGTACAAAAATAACATTTTTCCTGTAGTATCTCAGCAGGCTGTAACTGAGAAGGCGGCAGAGGGGAAGCACAGGTGAAAGAGCGAGGGGTTGAAAGGAATACTACACAGGCACAAGGCAAATAGGAGGGATTCCAGTTGGCTGGTGTTGCAGCAGAGTCCTAAAACTGCCATTGCTACTTCTTCCTAATACTTTTATGCTCTCAACTACAAAATCAGACCAATCAGCAAATAGACAAATGCATGTCTGTTCTATCTGACTGTAATCTTCCTCTTTCAGTGCTCCTCCTGTTTCAAAGCCCTGTGGGCTTTGGCTTGTTTGATCCAGTTACAGAGCGAGCAAATGGAAGCAACAAAGATCTTTGTTCATCTGAGAAGGCAAGAGGAAGAAAACGAAGAATGGCTAAATCATAACAGCTAGTGAAAGAGAGAAGGTGTGATAAAGCTGTATAACATTTGAAGATTTTAAGGCTGCCTTAGTGTAACAAAACTTAGAGATCACCACTTGCCATGAGTAACACCGTCATCTTAATGCATTGCTAGGAACTGTCACATTACCCTCCTTATTGGTCTAACAGGGAGCACCCACTCCTAACAACTGCCGTGGATTTGTACCTACCTTGGCATGGAGAGTATGTTGGCCAAAGGACTTTATCGATTTTGCAAGGGAGCACTGGCTCTTTGTTGCCATGGAATCAAAGAGAAAAAGCTGTTGAAAAGAAATGGTTAGAATAAACTTAAGTGTACCAATGGCAAAAGGAAAATAGAAAAAAAATCCAGACTATATATTTATTTACCCTGAAGACAGTAATACAGATAAACTAAGGGAACAGGAGAAACACTCAGTTTATAAAATAGCACTTCACATTTCTCTTATGGTGTGTTGCTTTCAGTCTCAGCCCCTTTCTCTTCCAAACCTGCTCCTTCCCACAGCTGGATGTGTATTGTGCACTACATTCAGCCTTCTTTTGCCCGAAAATAATTTAAAACTCAACATTATAGCAGGAGGGTTTTTTCCTGCCCCCTACATCCATTAGAGTTGCTCCAGTTCACATTAGTACAAACCATGAAAGCCAAAAATGGTTGACTAGGAACAGAGCAGACCTGCCAGGGGTTAAAGTTTTGTCTTTAGAGTCTTTTCAGGGAAGAATACCTGTGCTAGTCTTCAATTATTTTTTTTTTTTAGTACCTTTTTTGTTCTCACCAGCTAATCCCGGGTAACACCAGGCAGAGCTTTCATCACTGAGCTTTGCTTTCTTTCAGTTTACGTAGGACATTGGTTTGTTTGCATGACATCGTAGGGCTAGAGGACACATTACCGATTGCTTCTTTGCACCTTTGCCTGGAGCTACAAGTAATAAAAGCAATTAAAAATTATGAACCAGAGAATTCCTAGAATAAATCTAATACTTTTACAACTACTACACACAGCTTCCCAAAAGACAAGGGGTTTATGATACAGCACTATCAAATATGCTTGGCTTTATGAAACAGACAAACACTCTGATTTTTTAGCTACATGGAGTTTGCAATACAAGACACTTTGAGATGGGAGCAGCCCTCAGAACTTACTCATCCTCTTTCTTCCTGTTTTACAGTCTTCATGGAGCTGATATTTTTGTTACAAGTTATCCAATGTCAAGTATTAGCATTAAAACTTTCAAACTGAGGCCCATGTGCTTACCATTTATAATCACTTACCTGAAGAACAATCCAGCTTTCCACTGTGCTGAAGAAAGGAGCTTTGGTCCCTCCCTTTGTAAGCACTGATGTTTTTATTGTTCTTTCTGGTGTCCCTGCTGTTTTTCAGGCACAAACCCCTTTCCCGCCTGCTAGTCCCATTACCAATATTACACCTAAGTCTGCTTCCAGGAAATCAGTTCCACGGGGAATTTCATTAAGAGATATTCTAATGTGTGCTTTCTGTGGTGATTTATTCTCCCGGATGGATCAGATTTCAGATCAATTCCCAGGGCATGACAAATGCTTTCCGGAGTTCAGATCCATGGTAACTTGACCTTCGAGAGGTTGTTCTCTTCCATCATCAGCAGCATTTCTTGTGGACTGCCAGAGCCATGTGTTTTATTTTTCCTGGATGCCTAAATGTACATTAGGCATTGCCTGTTTCAGAAAGAGGAGAAACAAGAAAGCCATGGCCATACTTAGTGGATGAGGATGCTAAAGTTCACCAAAATAAAAAGAAACAGCTTTATTAACCTTGGCAGGATACAGATCACACCCAGACTGATTATGGATTAAGTAAAGTCAGGCTAGAAATATTTGCTAAGGATGACAATTGAAATCAGATTTCTCAAGTCCCAGTCAGTTACTCAGTACAAACCCTCTTCAAACACTCACTTGAACACTTGAACTCTGATCACCCCAGTTTGGCTTCCCAATTTGTATGAGGTAGAAAATGACTGTCTCAACAAGAGGGGGACCTGCCCAGGGGCATTCAGAGTTCCAAGAAAATAGTAACATTTGGCATGAAAAGCAGCCAGTACAAAAAAATCTGAATAAGCCGTAGAATTTGGGAGCACAGTTATAAAACTACTTGGATTTTTTTTGTT
>JAWWMP010000002.1:497023-595638 GCA_035047865.1 Dendrocincla tyrannina
ACTTCCAGAGGCTTCCAACAGAAGCCAATTTTCCTCTTATATATAAAAAAAAACCTATCCAGATAAACCCACGACAATGAGGTCACAAGTTCCCAAATTACTATGGAACCTCCCAAATTACTATGGAACCAACTACCCTCAGTGTAGCCTCCAAAATTCGTGTAGCCTCCAAAACACTTTCTGCAGTTCATAAACAATTCAAAAGAGTAATTTAGGTATCTTTGAGGCTTATCCTTAGAGAACAGACGGTATTACCATTTTGGGAAGCCTGCCTGCTGTGAGCACTGCTCAGAAGAGCCGGGTGAAGGGTTATTGATGTATTGCCACGAGGTTTGGTTGTGTAACCAGGGGAAAAGAGGAGACTGCATAAGTCTGCTTGAGTAGAGAGTTCCAGTGAAACCTTTGCTTCTCCATAGGAAAAATTGCTGAAATTAATACACATATTTACGTGGCCATAGTTCAAGCAGAGTGAAAGAGCAAACACAGAAATTGAAGTTGCAAATATATTTCTGCACAATCCTTTTTTACACCACCACAATAATCTGGGAACCTGGAAATCTCCTTCAAGGGAGGTACCCAGGAAAGCCATAGCATGAATTGCTGTGAGGGTTTTTTTAATGAAGCTTTAACAGTTATCAGCAATTTACTTCTCCCCCAGGCAGAATGTATAAACAAGGTTTTCCCTCTAAAAGGTTTTCAGAGGTTTTCACTGTTCACATGTAAACAGTGACCTAAATGTAAGCATATTCATGACTTTCTGAAGGTTGAATGAATTAACAAGCTTTATCTTTGTATTTTTCATTTTAAAAATTAAAAAAAAATTTTGTAGTTTTTAACACTCTCTTTATGCCTGTGAAGATTTCTGCACAGAATAACTCTCTGTGCAGAAGCCAGATTTGAGAGATAATGAATTTTAGACAGTTGTCCAATAACTGAGACTCTTTTTGCTTTCACATTACAAATATTGTGTCACCTCAAATGCCACCAGTGAGAACTGATTACAAGTGAGCAAGAAGAAACAAGAAAATCAGTTGCAAGATCTCTTGTGTTTTGGTTTTTTTTTTTTTTTTTACTTAAACATCATACTAAGCTTAGTATGTGTTTCAGATAATAAAAACACAGGTAGCACAGCACCCTAAGTTTATGTTTTTATTTACACTTCTTAAAAGGTAAAGAATTCCCAGTCAAATATATCAAAGAGTAATATAAATAAAGAAGTTAACCGTCTATTGCACTTACTCTCAATTCATCAAGTATAGTTGCCAGAAGTTAGGCATGATAAGATAAAGAAATATTAAACTTACCTTTTGCCTCTTCACTACTTTTGAAAGTTTAAGCATTTCAGCCTAGTATCGCATTATAATTTGCCCATAAATCAGATTATGTTGTGCTCTTCCCTGAAAAATTAGAAGCCCTTTCATCATCCCTCCTTTTTGTCAACCATAAACTACTCACAGAACACCAATTAAATTCCATCTCAGTTGTTGTCCTGATAAATTAAACAATTACACTTACTTCAGTTTATTGGTAGAAAGAATTTTCTGTAGCTTTTAAAATGTCTATGTGGATCTCTTTTGTTCTTGGATCTTTTATTTCCAAAATGCAGATATCAAAGCAAGACTGAGCATGTCAGCATGAGAGTATTAGGATGCACATTGATTTTAGATTCTGCCTTCCCTGTTAGATAGCAGAAAGAATGAATAGTGCAACAGGTCTGGAAGGAAAATTCCCAGGCTGATCAATATAGAGCAGTACTAAAGCATGTACAGTATCACAAACTCAAGGCCACTTGAATTTTCTGTACATTTAGTGTCATTTACCTACCTTTCTCACTTATTACTTTCACCTTTGCTTATGTATTACAGATCTGCAATTGACTTACCAGAGAATTTATGAGAGATACAATTTATGAGAGATACTGTTGAGAGAGAGAAAAAAAAAAGCCAAAAGTGATGAGTATAGTGAAATTTAAAATTGAAATTGTAATTCGAGTCATGCTTGCTAGCTAGACCATTAACATTTTCTAAGCTGACAAGGTACTCCTGCTTTTACAGAACACTAGGATTGATTTAAAACTCTGCTGACTGAGCTGGTATTCACCACTCACTCACTCAAACCCACTCTAGAGATATAACTGGCACGTTAGATTTAGTACCTTCAGATAAAAACAGAGAGCAAATGATTTTATTGTTGGTATAACCATCACACCACTGACATTTTTCATTGCAACATAGCTGAGGAGAAGAATTGATGGAGGAGGAGAATAATTGAATTTTTCCTTATGACTGAGCACACTCGCCTTTAAAGCGTTAATGCATCTCTATTAAAAAAAATTAACATGGAAGTGTCCCCAGTTTTTGTATTTAGAATGCCTTTGGAACCACAATGCCATGGATATTAAAAGCTTGGGTTGGACAGTCACTGATGGAGGGTCAGCACAGCAGTATAAAACGTCCTTCCCACCCCCTTTTTTAACTGCAGGGCAAGTCCTTTCTCGCTGTAAGTTATCTCTAGGTGTTTACCAGCCATTAACTTAAAAGTGGCTATAATTTCTCAGCCTGCAATTAGCGATGGTGACTAAACTTCATCAGGCATCATCCTGTCAGCTGTCTCAGATTACAGATGCAAGGCACCTCTCCCTCTCTCCCAGTCATGACAATTCATTAGTTCTGCTGTTTGAGAGCAGCTGTACCATTTGCAAGGTAATTTATTCAGATTCTCTCAAAATTATTGCTGAAACGTGGGAAGATAAGTGATTTGATGAGGCTATGTGTTTACTGACAGATAACATTATAGGTTGGATCTGCGGTCAGAAGTGATGGGAGATTATGTTTTGTGAGAAATATTGCCCTTTTTAAGGCAAAAGATTAATAGGTTTGATGAGATAAAGGACAAAACATGTCAGTCATGCCTCACACTGTTATCTATAAAACATGCCTCAAACGGTACATGTGAAGATCATTAAAATTTTACCTTTCTGTCACAGCTTATTGCTGTATTTTCCTAAAAAGCCTCTGATTTAGTCAAAGCTGATCAAAGTAGGAGAACATAAAATGCTCTGCTTGATTAGTAAAGTGGGGTGGGACAAGTAAAATTCAACAGGCTTAATTGCCAAGCTAAAACTGATGAACTGAGAATTAGGGATTTAACTCATGCTCTGAGAAATACCATCAATGTGTGCCTTCTGAACAGACCTGGAACAAATCTGCAGTACTTGGAAAACTCCACAATGTAACTTGTGTTTGTTTTCTAATCCTAGGAAAACAGTCACCCCTGCACATGGCAACACAAAGCGAACATGGGGTGAAAGACTCAACAATAGGATTCTGCCAGGGAGTTGATCTGGTTTTTCTCGTCCTCTTATTTCCCCTTGATACTGCATCAGCAGAATAGCCATACTGAGCTGGACCCAAAGTCACTTTTTACTGTCAGTAAAACGTCTCAGTTCTGTTTCATTGGAATAATGTTGCTTATGTTCCTCTCATAGTGTATACATTCAGCCTCGCTCGTGGCCCTCAGGACCATAACTGAGGATGCTCAACTGCTTGTGATGACAAGTTTTCCTACAGATTTGACTTAGCCTTTCACCCAGCTTTAGCTTTCAAATATATACACACATTGAGTACACTGATATTTTTCCAGCAATGAAATGTCATAAACACTGACAACCTCTTCATGGTCTTAAATCCAATATCCTGTGGCCTCACTGACTTCTGGGTTTTAATTTGCTATCCCAGTGCACAGTAATTTCTGGTTATCTCTGTCACAGTCTTAAGCACATCTCAAGATGAAATTTTGGCAGGTTGTCATGTTTGTTAAGAACAGGTGCTCTGACTTTTTCTGGTTTTTTTTGGGTTTTTTTTTGTTTTTTTTTTTATTATTATTTTTTTATCTGCTCTCTGAAATCAGGCACTCTGTGTGCAGATGTTTCATCTCTGACCATCTGAATATGTTGATCTTTTAATCCCCATTTTTATACATACATGCACAGACATTAATTTTAATCAGGGGAAGCTAAGATGTAATACCAGTAAAAGATGAGTTGTTAGGCATGACATTTCATTTATGGATATAGCTGAGAAGATTAATGTCTGAGCCAGCAGCCTGTCCATTACTACCTTCAGCTACTGGGGAACAAAACATCATGTGTAACAACTCATTTCTCACTGCTCTGCGAAATTCTTACAGCTCATCCTAGCACCCTTGATTTGTCTATACGATAGTATTAATTAAATCATGAAACCCAAGTAATTTTAAAGAAGGAATTCTGCATTATTCTTTTCCAGGGCACATGTGTATGCGCACATTTGCACATTTTCTTTTGATTGATATTTTAAATGTCTTTAATGTGTGAGTTACCTGAAGGAAGGTATGCTCCTCAGGACTCCACTCATTGAAAAAAACTTCAAAGCAAATGAATGTGCCTGTAACCTGGATGGAGCTAAAAGACTGAACTAATTAATTCCCTCTGAGTACTTTATAAGGCAAAAGGTGGTTTTATGGTTTGTTCACAAGCAATTGGTCACATTTACTAAAGGAGTTTTCCTTTCATAACACAGAAAGTAACTTTTGACTGGATACATAGACAGAAACAGTAAGCTGACACTTACCATTAGTTCATCTGGTCCAGTAACAAGAACAAAAGTGAGAAGTAAATACGAATAGAATGAAACAAAGTAAATAGTAGTTGAAAATACTGCCTGGGTAGCTTTGATAATATATGCTTTTACAAATAATGCAAAGAATTTATCCATCATCCAGACAGCATGGAATAACATAGTAAAGGCTTTGCCTGGAATCAATCATGGCTGTAACACCTTACTGCATAGCAGCTCTCCTCTCAAAACCATTCTGTAAATTCCATAAGGATGGGAGTAGCCAGAGAGCCCACCAGTTCTGATTAAAAACAAGCACAGCAGCAGTATCTTCTCCCTCTGGGCAACCACCACAAGCTCAGCACAACAGCATCTCCACAATGAGGTGATATTATACCATTCTACTCAGCCTCCAAATGACTAAACTGCTCCATGTTTAATCAAAGTGGGTCTTCAAGGGGTTTTTTGGAGGCTCAGCACTGGGACACTCACAGGCATGCAGTGCCATGCTGTCTGCTCTGGCACGCAGGGCAGGTTTATTCAGTAATCCAGGCATCACCACACTACTTGCAACCAAAAGCAAACATGTTAACAGGAGGCTCATTTGTCCTGATTATCAGGACATTGGCCTGATACAGGGATTGCCCCAAGTACATCTCAGAAAGCCCATGCCAGGCTCAGGTTCTGAACACTGAGCTATGGTGGTCTGTCTGCATTTTTGGACAAGATGATCTATGTGCCAAAGAAATCTTTCATGATTCTGCTGGAGTGAAAAAATACATGCAAAGAACAACCAAATAAACAAAAAAATGCCAGCAAACCAAACCAGTAGACTGTGTAGAGAACAACTCTATTGGTTCCCCCACCTCAAGGCACCTGAAAACAAACATTTAAGTAGTGGGTGGAGAGAAGGAGGAATCATAGAGAATCATAGAATGCTTTGAGTTCAAAGGGATCATAAAAATCAATGCAGTTTCAATGCCCTGCCATAGGCAAGGACACCTTCCACTAGACCACATTGCTCAAAGTTCCATTCAATGTGGCCTTGAACACTTCCAGGCATCCATGACTTCTCTGGGCAACCTTTTCCAGCACCTCACCACCATCTGAGTAAAGAACTTCTTCCTAATATCTAATCTGAACCTTCCTTCCTTCAGTTTAAAGCCATTACCTCTTGTAGGAGAAGGAAGAATATGGGCAAAAGTATAAGCAGATTTGTTTCCAGACAGCAGCTCCAGAATGAGTATTATACAACTGAGTTAAGAACTGATTCTAAGTGTCTCAGGTCCCTTTTGTTCTCAAACTTCTCTATTCACACTGTTAAATTAATTTCTTGCGACTAATATGAAATGAGAAAATACACTTTTTAGAGGAAAAAGCCCAATTATATACCAAGTACAACACCTGGAAATGAAGAAAAATCCATTTTATTTTAATACCTGTTTAAACAGGATGATATCTTTGCATTTCACCACAGGTGAGCATTTAACTGATTTAGACAAAAAAAAGTCTAACTTACCTAGCACATAGGAGTATTTATTTGTGCATAACAGATTAAAAGGAAAACAAAGTATTTGTTTCGTTCAAAAGTAAAATATGGGCATAAAGTAAAATTGTGACATGACACCTGTGTGTGTGAGAAAGTATAAAAGGGAAATTATATTTTTCCCCATGAATGCAAATAGATTCATACTAATAGTTCTAATACTGTCTTGTATTTTAAAAAAAAAAAATCTTTTTGTAAGTGCAGAGATCAAGGGCATTTTTTTTTAACACACTGCAGAAAAGGAACACCTTGCATATCCTAGATGATCCCAGGAACATTAACCGTGTAAGAACACAGAAAATGTTACACCTGTAGTCTGAGCTTCTCCACAATTTCACATGTGCATCACGTATACAATAAGATTGGCAGGGAAAAAACCCAATCCTTGTTAACTCAAAATACATGATTTGCATAATTTATAAAATCTCTGAAACTCAGAGGTGTTGGGTGTTTTCTGTCATTGTCCATCTCCCTTAACTGTAATTATTGTTCAAAAGACAGTGAGAAAATCCACCTTGTTCAAAATACAAACTTGTTTGCACAACACAGTAAGTAGTAAAAGGCCATCCCTGTCTTTATCAAATGTTATTTCTAGCAATGTCTTGTCTACTCTACCTAAATACTTCACTAAGCTTTTTTCTATTGTCTACCATGCATTAGTACCACAAAGCTACCTGACATCCCTCACATTTTTCAGAAGGGGGAGCTTCACACAGAACCAGATTGACTTGGGAAAGTGTTATTGTAGAAAATCACTGGAGAATGATTTGTCGACCATGACAATGGGTTTCTTGAGCTGCCCTCTTTGAGGAGATACATTGGCTGCTACCAGCAGGTATTTTAGCACCCAGCTTTTTTCCCCACTCAGTCACATCCTTTCAGCAATGCTGAAATGTCACACACTTGGCAGACACGTTAACATTTGCCTCATTCCTCGTTACAAGAATTATCTTTGGTAACAAAAGAGAAACTCAAAGACAATTTTTCCACTGTATTTTTTTTCCTTTGGACTTCATGTTCAATGCATTTGGAAAGTTCAGGGTAACTTGTCTGACATACAAGTTGCTTCACCATAAAAATCTCCTAATTTCTTTGCCACTTCTATCTTGTTGAACACAAAATGAGGTTGCTGAGCTGAAACAGCATGTGCTTGTTTGTGTATAGGAGTCAACATGTTAAACATCTCCCTGGAGAATTAAAGAGAAGGAAAATCAAATTTCCAGGGAAGAAGCATTAACACAGGGAAATCACAAAACAATACCTTGAAGAAATTTACCTTTTCATATTTTTTACAAATTGATGCACTACTTGAATCTAAGGAATACCAAGGAACCTCTGTTTCCCACCAACAAAAACTATGTCCACCATTAAGTTTTCTACCATTCAACTAATGTGGCAGAAGCACAAGACACAGTAACTCTCTTTAATATCCAATATTACCATACAGGGAACACTCAGTAACAGAGACAGTATAGACAGATCAACGGAATTACAAAAATAAGTAAAACTACCAACAATATCTGATATTAGCTACCAGAATTTTCCCTTAAAATAAGTACCTGAAGACTAAATGCACAAATCCAGCTAAGCAGGGTAAATCAAAATGTTCAGTTTTGTTAATGACCTAACTCTGTGTCAGCATGCCAAGTTTCAATGGCCAAGCCTTCTAGCAGAAGGTCAGCCAGGAGTATAGAAAAGTGGGCAAAGCCAGGCTACTCTGATTAGGAGCTACTTCTTTCTACAGGAGAGATGGGTGAGCACAGTAACAGCCCAGATAAATCACCCCACCTCCATCAGACAACTGCTGTGCATCTAATTCCATGGCATTTCTGGTCCCACTATTTCAAGGGCACTAATGTTGGCATTCATATTGCTCTGCAGCCCTTTTTCATAGAGGTATCACCCACCTCATCAGCCTGACAGTCCTGAGCCCACGTAACAGCTTAAGCATGCTTAATAGATAACCTCAAAAACATTTGAAATTTAGAGCCTGTCAGAGTCCTTACGAACTTGTACTGTTGATGAAGAATTATAATTAAAAAACTAAATCAAAGTTGTGTGCCACTGATCCCCCTGCAAAGCACTTTTACCTACATCCATCCATGAGAATGTTAACTTGGGGCCTTGAGAGGAGTCACTGTTTTAATATTTTAAAGAAATATGAAAGTCATAAAACTGGAAACGCACTCTTATTAGAAAACATTGCATTAAGATACCCTCACCGAAAACAAAGACACAACTCTTTACAATTTACTTCTGTACCTGCTTCCCTTTTGCATAAGACAACGTGTTTGCAGCGCTGAGACACTGTTTGATTCACCCTGCAGTCACCACTTGCCTCTAATATTCCTTCAGAGGAAGGCTCACCTTCAAGTTTTATCTCTGAGCCAACCTAAGATGCTTTTAAAGTTACCTAATTATGACCAGCATTATTTCTATTGCTTCTTTCATGTGGGAATTACAAAGAACTTCAATAAACAATTCCATTAAAAAAATGAAAGAAGAAACATAATTTAGATTTTTTTTATTTTTTTTTTCGCTAATCAAGCCATTAGGTCTCAGAAGATGCAGGTGTCATTCTCATTCCTGCTGTAGGCTTCCTGAGCAATAGTGAGGAAATTATTTGTGTTCTTTGTGCTTTAGTCTGCTATTCAGTAAACTGAGATAACAGTACTTCTTTTCTCTGACCTTTTGGATGTTTTCTCTGAAGTCTATTGTAAATTTTACTGGGCATGTACTGTCTCTTATTATGTTTAAATTCAGTATCTATTAAAATAAAACCTTCATTTTAGTTGGGACCTCAAACAACTAAAGAAATAACATACAGACATTTCAGCTGGAATAAATATGTAACTTATTAATTTCTTTTTAAATACATTGTGCTTCAGATGTGAAGTTATAAGATGAGCAACAGTATAAAACTGATATTTTAATTCTCTGCTTTGTAATGCCACATCAGCTTGCAGGCATCCAATATAAATGTGGAAATCTCTCCCAGAATATAAGATATTACTCATGCATCCTTTTTATGCCCTTAAAAATAACTTGCACAGTGTCTAAAATTAAGATACAATCTTGAAGAAATGAACCTTTGATATATGAATAACAGCAATGCCTCTAAAGCAAAGCCTGTAGACAACGAACATTAAATGTGTGACCTATGATTATCTCAGGATTGATTTGCTGGGGAAAAAAAAAAAAAAAAAGAAAACCAAACCTACCACTAAAACAAAAGCAAACACCCTACCCCAAAAGCCTTCATAAATCAAAGGGTATATTAGAGCCCTGGCTGCATTTAGAGACTCAAAGCACCATTTCAGAGACAGATGATTCTCAAGGATAAGCTGTTAGAGGTTGTTTCCTGATGCCTTCCCTCCCTAAGTGTCTGAATCCCACTGTTAAGTGCTAACATTGCCTGGGCTCAGCTGGAGTATTCTCTTGACTGACAGGTTTTGCCCACAGAACAACGTTTAATATACACCAAAAAAACAAGCAAGGGTGATGGTAAGCCCCAGACTGACCTGCTGTCTTTAAGCTCTTACTTTTGCTGTATTTCACACTTAGTGTTACACAGAAGACCACTGGAAAGCTACACAATCAGGATCACGATTCTGATGGATTAAATATTCTTTGGCATTGACTTGTACTGCTGAAGAAATGAAGATGCTCTCAGTAAAAGTCAGTAAGCAGGACAATAAATCACTGTTTGTGAAAATAGTCCTTTCCTGCCCTACCCTGCTAAGCTTAACAAGGAAAATCATCTTTCCCCCCTTCTCCTCTCATAAAACACTCATTTTCTTTCCCTTTGTTACTCATTTTCACCTTTGCCTGGAGTCAATCTTTAGGTATGAAAGACTTTTCACATGCATCCACAGCAGGCAGCAGATGTTCCACTATATAGTACAAAAACAGCTGCAGTAAATGGATTTTAATATTATCCCATTTTTCTATTGCTTAATAAAAATAAATATTTTGTGTGACCATTTTCTTAAGGAAAAAAACACAGAGATAAAGAGCAAGGGAGTGGATAGGCTGCAATGTCTGCTGTGGCAACAGTGGCTTGTACCATGCAATGTTCAAGTGCAGGGTTTCAGATTTGTTGTTACTTAAAACTGAACTTTAAAGTTATTTTTCCTAAAAGGTGAAGCGTCACTGAAATAAGTTACCATTTTTGTTGCCAACAGGCAGAGCTTTGAAAAAAAGTAAATAGGACGGGAATTTCAGATTTTTACTTCTTTGTGAGGTAGTATTTTTGCCTCTCTATTACTTTGTTTGGAAAAGTATCTGCCTTTTGTTAGATGTCTGTTTCAAATTACAATACATATTTTAGTATAATAAATCCTAGAACAATAGAATGGTTTGGGTTGGAAGGGACCTTAAAGATCTTCAAGTTCCAACCCAAATTCTGTGGGCAGGGATGCTAAATAATGTTCATTAATGTTTCAGCAGTAGGTCTGATGTAGCTTTATACGACTGGCTGATGTCCTCAATACAGAACATTTAGAGCCTGAAACTGCACACTACTGAAGTTCATAAACTGGAAAGAGCTGCAAGTCATTAAATAGAAAAATCATTAGTACAGGTTCTATTGACTTGAAAATAGAGGAATGACATGAAGTTTTCTGAGGAAAAAAAAACAACCAGTGACATACAGATGAAAGAGCATGATTCAAAGACAAAACACTTGGGAAATAGATATCTATTTAGAGCTATACATTCCTCTAACTTACTAACAAAATAATTGTAATCTATATTATCTCTACATCCCTTCTATAGTCAGGAAAATATAAAAATCATAAAAAAATTAGAAACTACCTCTTAGACCACTGTTTTTGTCACCAAAGGTAAAGTCATGAAACCATCTATCTCCAACTCCACAAATCCACCCCTGCCTGGCCCACCTCTCTTCTACCTGAGAAAATACTTCATGTCTAAGGAGTTTTCAGGAGGTAAAAATCAAAAAATTCACCAGGTATCTTACAAATCACTCATTTATATTCTAACAAAGAGAAAAGTCCTTCTCCCCAAATCAAAAAGAAGTCAGGAAATATCTGATTTATGATGGCTATGACATAAAACAAAGATCAGAGTGGCATGACTAGATATAGGAAAGGTCTGACTCAAAAGACATGGAAGAGCCTTAGCTTTTAGGTACAAACCTCTTGAAATACTAGAAAAAGTGGAAAAAACCATAATTGAACAGGTAAAATAGTAAATTACTAAGCAAATTAGGGACAAAACCCCCAGCATATTGGGAATGCTACTGCCAGAGAGAGAAAGTCTCCTGGAAACAGTATTTTGGGAGAAGCAAGATATTCTGGAAACACACAAGAAAGGACCTATGGCTGAGAACTGACAGCTAATTAGTTATAAACTTGTAAATTGATATGACAGCAAAGAATGTTATTGTGATTTTACAACGAATTAATAAAGACTTAATTCTGTGGACAAAGCTAATTAAATGTCTTCCATTGACAACTTGCACTGAGCCCAAATTTACCATATTGCACAAGCCCGATGCAACCCAGACAGATACAGACAAACTGGATGGAGTGCTGGGCAGAGAAGGAAAAGCACTGCCAACTCAATGTGAAGAAACATTCGAAAAAGATTAAATAGGAGGTTGGACGACGTGTCCCTTTAGTCTCAACCATTCTGATAGTCTGCAATTCTCAATTGTTCAGCTGGTTCAAGAGAAAAGTAACAGAAAATTTACAGCAAAGACAGACAGTACCTTTTACACACTAAAGAAATCGTATTATAGCAGTGAAACAGACTGAAAAGACAGAGACAGCATTTTTGTGAGTGAATGTGTGTAAGGACACTGTGTCAGGGTAGTCCTGCACCAATCTGAGAGTGATGTGAAGTTTGTTTGACTGAAAAGTGTCAGACTTCAATGTAAAGTTCTGTTCTTGTTGGAACATTTTTGGGAAAATTCAGAAAGTATTCTTTGACTCAGCCTCAATTAGCAGATGATCAATATGGTATGAGGGGACTAGGTGCTCTTCAGTTTTCAGACATTTTTTTACAAATTTTGTTTTTAATTTCAGCCTTAATTTCTTCTCTGTAAAATCACTATAACTGATCAAGTGCATTAAAAAATAATTATTGTAATAATGTACTATGTATACTTAAATGTATATGGATATGCATTTATATGTACACATACAAAATAATCCACTTGGTAGTCAAACAGTCCTCAACATCTTTCCATCAGCTTAAAGATTTGAGCTGGAGCCCTGAGAAAGGATAAAAGCCAATGACAATTCCAACTTCAAATGTAGTGTTTGCTGTTGGAATATCATTGGAAAAGTATCGGAGGTTTTGATGAATTCTCATGGAGGGCACACAGCCAATTTAGCTGGTTAAGGACAGAGTCACCTGCAAAAGGGTTTTCAGGCAACATGGGTAGCAATGGCACAAACATCTACCTTCCTTCAAGAAGTCCCTGTTTAATGAATATGAAATAATTTCAAATAGATCTTAGATTTCACTGAAATTTGAGGAAATTTTTGGGGCCTACTGAGAGACACAAGAAATCCATATGTAAAACTGAAATGGTATCAGCTGACGATCTTATTTATAATGAAGGTTTTGCAGCATCATGTCAATATTAAGAAACTAATTTCTCACTCTATTTCCCCCCTGCAATTTTTTGAGATTTAACCGATCACTCCTGAGCTGTAATTTTGAGCTCCGCTGAACTGTTGTAGATGTTCCATTTAAAAAATGGAAAAAAAACTCCAAAAAACATGTGTGAACTGAAGTCTTTCTTCTGCAGCCAAATGGTGCAACTGATTGCCTTCCAGCCTTACAAGCAGTCCTCAAAAGGTGACTTGCTATCTTTGTTGGATAAGGCAAAGATATTGACACTAACCCTGATTTCTTCCTGATTAAAAAGCTACCATCATGAATAGAAAGAGAAAATCTGTGTATGCATATGTGTTTGTACTTACATTATATATATATTGTGTGTATGCAAGATATGTATTTTAGTTATTCATCCTTCAAATCACATTCTAGGGAGAATGTGCATTTCTATGATTATCAGGATAACTTTGAAAGCTGTATTTTTATGTACTTGTAACAGAGCCTTACTAATTCCATTAACTGTATCCCATTTCTTCAATGCCAGCTATTTGTGCCTCTGTGTTAAAGAAGTGAGTCAGCTGTTCAGTTCTGAGGCCCTTTTCATTACACAAGATCAAGAGAAGTTTTCTAAAAGAATTAAACAGCTGAAGAAGGAAGGGAATTCTACATTACCCTACTTATGATGTAGAGTTCTAGCTATCATGAAGCCTGTCCAAAGCTCTAGACAGTGTTTGTTCTCAAGCAGGAAGACTCCCAAGTACAAATAAACCAAATCCAACTAGGATTGCTTAAAACAATGTGGATTTTTAGCCCAAACCCACAGAATTAAACAAAAGCAGGGTGAGTAGAGGATACATTAGAGTAATAGTAAGAGAATGAGAGGTTTGCAGAAGTGTAAAGAATATTTAACTAAGCTGTAGAAAAGATTATGTTGGACCAGCCCTTATATTAATTCCCCTCTGGAGTTGTAACAATTTCCAACTTACAGTTTTGGTTTTTCCCCCCACAAAGTTATATATTGTTTTTCAAGGTAAGGTATTTTTATTCCTTAAAATGTAATAAAAATGCCTACATTGTTTATAGTTAATTGGTTCTGGAAGGCTAGCAATATTTCAAGCATACATGACATGTTCCCCTTGCTCTCAGCAGAAGGTCTTACCTTTTCCATTCCTTCAACATTATAATTTAATTACTGTGGAAACTACATATGCAAGCCGCATTTATTAATAAATACAAATCAAAATGTCTAATGTAAATTATTGATATGCTATATTATCTCAGCTTTTCTGTACAGGTCCTCATAAAAATAACTTTAGTTTTGACAGTCTGACTTCCACGTTTTCATATTATAGCTCTCAGTAGGACACAATCTTTCATAGATGTGTTAACCTTTAAATAAATTCTCTTTAATAAAGGTAATGCCTCTGACACCAATCCATGCACGCCCATATTTTGAAGGTTATAATTTTAATTGCAATGGTTTTGTCTATTTACTTGCAGTGAAAAGGTTTAGAGACTTATTCTGGAAGGGAATGGGAGAGGCAGAGAGATAATTTGAAATTACATCTATGATATATATCATTTATACATATAAATAATATACAAAAATTTATTTCATGTACAACTTTAATTATTTGCTATATTTTACTTTTCATATTTTTAATGGAGTATCTTCATATAAAAAAGCTATTCTTTAAGTAAATCTATTAATATACCTCTCAGGATTAACCTACTTTGTTGCACACCCTTGACCACCAGCCACACACTTCCTTGGAAACCCCACACATTTAAAACTCTCTCACCTCTAGGCATGATCCCAGCAGCTGACATGGTCATCACAGCTGGAAAGATCCCTGTATTCATGTACATGCCCATAATGATGCTTCCATATACTATTCACATTCCTGCCACTTTCCTGTACAGTTTCATACTCCCAAAGACACCAGATTCATTGTCCCAAAAATTAAAGTTCTAGATGCCCAATGTAAACATTCCAGTGATTTTTACTTTTTAAAACAACCTTTTCAAGTAATTATAGCATCTATCTAAACAGTCCCCATGCAGGATTAAGCCTGTCCAAGGTATTTATGTGTCACCAGCAGTACCCTGTCATTATGGAGAAACGATTACTGGAAAGAACCTAAATCACTGTTAGAGCAATCTCGAAGTACAATGTTGTAATTACAATTTGAATTTCAAATGCAGAATATAGGGAGCAATATGTCCTCTTTGGGACAACTTCTGCTAGTCTTACTGCCTTCAATTTTTACGGGTTTTTATTAGAAAATAGTGTTTTCCATTATTTTTATAACACATTGACACACTGCAAATGCATTTCTACAGGCATAATACACAATGCTATGAATACATTTACTCTGAATATTTAAAAAAGAAAGCCCTGGATATAATCGCATAAGAGTTACTTCTAAGCTCTCATTTCACTTCTAAGCTCTCGCATTTCACTGGAGCTGAAAATCGGTGGAGAAATAAATCATCAGCACTTTTTGACTGCATCTTCAGGCTCTGTCAATTTTCTTGAAACATATCAGATGATCCTTACTGGCAAGAAATAATACACCTGGTCTAACAAAAGGTCTAATCCTCCTGTCAGTGACTAAAGCCCCATGGTGGTGCCAGGAGCCCCACGGGCAGAGCATCCACCACTGGGGGAAGAACAGAGCACTGACCCACTCCCTCCTCCCTCTCTCCTGACAGCAGCAAGAGCAGAAAGCCTGGATCTCTGTGCTTTCCCCACGTCCCCTTCCCTCTACTTGGTACAGCAAAGCTTAATCCTGTCTGCACTTTCCTGAGAAGCCAAACATACAAATTTTGTTCTTCACACACTGAAGGCTACTCAGAACTGTGGATTTTTGATACCTCAAAACAAACGTTAAGGACATCAGTTGTTGTCATCTTCTGAAAACACTGTAACTTCTGTATTGTACAACAAATGCCATTGACTCAAATGCGAGATTAACAGCTGGCATTAATTGGAGCACAAATAACAAGGGTTTGATGAAATGCAGAGAAATACCTTCCTTATGCCCTGCTCTCCAGATTGCAGTGTTAATGTGCTGAAGGTAAAATTAATCCTTCCCTACCTGCATACATAAGAAGCCCTGTGTAAGTGTTCTTTACACCAGTGCAGGCTGATGGTGGATGTGCTGTTTACCCTCCAGCAATCAAACAACTAGGGCAGATACTGCTAGTTTCTGAAGAACAGAAGAAAGGGTTTGGGAGCTTCACTGTTCTACCATCTACCCTTGATTTTGGCCGGTTAAAGAGTTTCGGTTTTAGGCTCTTAGCCAAGACATCTTTAACCCTAGCTCTTAAGCCTTAAACCTTAGCCAAGATTATTTGAAAGACAGGTGGTATTTCATCTCAGATTAAAATTTGTTTGAAGTAAAAAGTATTTGTGGCCAGGAATAGTAAATGCTCAGCCATAACAAAGAATGTCTCAGTAAAGAAGAAAGGTTTTTCAAGAGGCTATTGATAACATGGTATTGCCCAACTATCAAATGCAATGTACTCTATGCAATGCAAGAGAAGTATCAAATGCAATGGCTACTGTGATGATCAAAACAATCTTCTGGAATCTCAATTTTGAATGGGAATATTTATCCAGGAAGTGGATATCAATCCTCACAACAGGTTTATTATTCACATTTCAATTTTCTCATAGCAACATACCAGCCTTCCTAATTAACAAACAAGCAGCAATTCTGTTTATCCAGTTCAAAACACAGATGTTACCAAGATCTGTTGGGAGACTTCCAGGCATGCTTTGTTCTGCCAGTTTTGCCAAGTTCTTTCCCTAACTTTATAGGCTTTCCATTTTTCTCATTGCTTGGTAGTTTGGTGTTGGTTTTCTTGCTGGTTTTGTTTATTTGTGGTTTCTTTGTGCTTTTCTATTTGTTTCTACACACTATAAATTACCTGTACTCTGACTGGCTATATTCACATTTCTTTCTCTCACCTGAGAAATGCAAGAAACCAACAGTTTTTCTACCTGGGAATGAACAGATTTTTTATTTTTTGACATTCTGATTTCTCAT
Organism: Dendrocincla tyrannina; assembly: GCA_035047865.1. Taxonomy (NCBI): domain Eukaryota; kingdom Metazoa; phylum Chordata; class Aves; order Passeriformes; family Dendrocolaptidae; genus Dendrocincla; species Dendrocincla tyrannina. Next base: position 513,811 of record JAWWMP010000002.1, read on the forward strand.
TAATCAGAGTCAGGGGATGCTTCAAGATGCCCTCCTTCCAACCCTTTACCTTACCACACCAGTGCAGTTAATACTGAAGGACACGCTAGCAACCTCCAGAATTCATTAATCAGCTTTAGTACCTTTTAATTATATAGTAACTAACAATACTGTTAATGCTTCTTATTATTCCAACTATCTTCTTCAAATCAAGTTCCACATGCAAATGTGGTGAAGAAACACTTTAGTTCTCATTAACATCCAGTGCAGCATATACAATGCTGTACAGTTAGTAACCCAGACAGAGATTCAACAGGGAGCCAGGAATTGTGTGATGTATACATGTTAAATGCTACCCTGTCTGACCTCTTAAAACTGCTCTGTAGTCAAACCATACCTGCAGCAGCACTAAGGCATTTGATACAGGCTGTTCATACTTTGCATAGCCAAAATGGGTGCGTGTGAAGTCCAGAACACTCAACACACAGTCCAAGTGTGTGCTCTTCACAGTTATTAGATACTCACTATATATCTGGCTTCTTTCTGCCCTGCCCCAATTACACCTGCAATTTACACTACTTCAGATATATACAATATCAGATTATGGCTTATTTCAATTTATTTTGGCCCAGAAAACACATATGGATACAACAGGCAGGAGTGGTCTCCATTATAGATTTTGGAATTATATGATAAGGAAGCAAATGCTCATAGCTGAAATGCTAATGGAGTAACCACTCAAAGCTGTCTTAAATCCACACTTGTGGCAGACACTGAATTATTAATGCAATGCAAAACTTCAATCAGGAATGATTTTTGGTTGCTAACTAATCAGTACTTGCAGCTCTTAGTCACCTGTACTCAAGTCTCCTTCAGAACTGTATTATTTCTATCAGAAAGCACTTTATGGAGCAACAGTGAGAAATACTACACCATCTAGTATTTATGGGCTAATCACCAAAAGCCTTGCTATAAGATTATCTCTTTTAGAACATCCTACTTGACAGAGAGAGACTTTTAGCCTAACTTACAAGGAAGTTGCACATTTCTGAAAATCTTGTCTTAATCCCGCAATTGTTAAAGACGTAGGCAGGGAAGTCACAAGAGGAATTCTGCAACAAAAACTAAGCATATGAATAATGAATATTTTGACAGCTACAGAACATGAAAGAAAGGAAAAAAGCCCACACAACTTATGAGGTCGATTTGTCCCTTTCCTTTCATTAACAATAGTGAAAAATATGCCACCTAATTGGGAAATTGTGTTCCATGACGTTCTCATTGCACATACTGGAAGGAACGGGAGCAAAACAGTCTGGAATCATTGGATGGAGAATTGACAAGGCTGTACATATAACTCATAGAAAATCATGGTATAAAAGCTATATTGCTTCCATTTTAGCTACACTAACAGTGGTTACATCATGTGGATTCAGAAAGACAATAGAAAAGTGTATGCCAGACAGAAATAACATTTCTGAAATTAAAGTGGGAGTAAACTTTGATATTTGTCACAAATAAGATCATAAACACAAAAGATGGATCAGTGTTCTGAGTCTGCCAAGACACCAGCTGGGCACAATTAGTTTTCTGATTTTATTATAAACCTATTTAATATGCAACATACCCTATTACTATCATACAGTTCAAGAACAACCTAGCTCAGATCATCTCAGACAGTACACTAAACCACAAGAGGCTTTGGAGTATATTTTCACACGTGGACTAGCATTTCTCTATTCCAAATTTGATTCTATTCTCTATGACCCAATAGCATATTACTTCACCAAAGGCACCAAAGTGCCGATCCCATTTTTGCACAGCAACTCTGTAAATACCAACTTTCCAGCAATATTGTAAAGATGTATGCAAAGTCCTGTGAGAACTTAAAATAGCTTAAGAAATTGTATCAAGGAAAAAAAGCATCCAAGAAAAATCTGCTTTTACATTTGCTTATAAAAAAATCCCTTAACAGTTATTTAGTATGTCGATTATATTTATGGCACTTGAAGTTAATGTTCCAAAAAATAAATTTGTGTTTTACCCTGAAAGTGATTAGCATTGTTCCTGACATTTGCTGTGTGAAGAATTAGTTTAAAAACATCTGAAAAATATTAAAGTTCTTATTTAAATATCCAGTATAAGATAGAAAAGCATAAGGATCACCCCCCAGTTCCCAGAATCTGTACAAGGAGAGGTCGACAGGTTGATCAAGGAAGTTTCAGTCACTTCAATACTCATGAAATCTCAGAAGAAAGTGTTTCTTAAGCCTCGAGAAGATACAAGGCTGTCTAGATGAGTGCAACTGATGCTGGGATGTGGCTATTGTGACCTGAACTCACTCATTTCTGGTTTATGGTTCACATATGTAAACAGTTTTTCTGCTGGACTGAACAGCCCTTATGGTTCTCACATTTCCTGTTATTTTCTTTTTACCAATATCCCATTAAAATAGAATAATTTTCCTTAAATATCATTTCATTTGAAGAATTTGTTCTCTTCACTTGAAAGATAATATTTGTTAATGTTTGTATTATTTAGCAGGCATTTCCCTTCCAGCATTTTTCCCTCATATTCAATTTAATGACTTACAACCTTTAATGTATTTACATGTATTTACTACAGAATGTGTATCATTTCCAAAGTATTATAAACATTCAGGGGAGGGGGGGAAACAAAAACACCACCATCAAAACCCAATTAAATGAACCATAGCCCTAAACAAAACCCTCTCAAAGCCCTTCTGCACTAGTCTGAATTTTTTCATTGTACGCAGTAAAATTTACTGATGATTAAGGAATGCCAACAAAGCAGGACAATCTAGATACAAAATGGAAAATGGCCCCTTAAAACTTAAAGGCAGTAATTTCTAATGCTTTGGGCTTCAAATAAATTGTTTGCACTTCTTGACCTCTACAGCCCTTGGTCTTCCACATCCCACAATGCCTTATTTAAGCTGTTAGGTTTATCATACCTTCATTCAAATCTCTGACTGCATTCCCAGCAGTCAGACACAACACTGCAATGCCCCCATCCCACACCACATATCATCACAGGTTTGATTGAGTTTAATTATCGCTTGAATAGTTTATCAGTTGTTGGAGACTTTGTTTCTGGGAGCACAGGCCTTGAGCAGACACTGAGCAAATGCCACATTACCAAATCCCAGACCCGCAACTACTTGAGCAATACACTCTATACAACTCCAGCTTGATACTAAATCTACCTCACCGCCAATCCTTCACTTCCTGACATCTTTCCAAGAGTAGCACAATGACAGCAAGCATCTTGGCTGTGCTGGTGGGCTCAGGAACCAGGACTGTCAGTACTTGTGTCTACTTCTCCCAAACTATGAGTGCAGGAGGTGTATGTGGAATGCCAGAAGCTTGATTTAGCAAGCCTAGCCATATCCTACACCATTTATAATGGGAATGATCCAGTGCCAGCCCATTACTTGGGATAGCAAAATGCCAATTTGCTCATAGTGGAAGAGCCTTGAGCTGAATCAGTATCATTTATTCAGATCAGCATAATTTATTAATTACTCAAGAACATGTGTTTTTATGAGTTGGCAATCAAGAGGAACCCAGGGACTCAAGGAATATTCAATAGCTGGCCTTCCCTGTTTCTGTGTCACATGGAAGCACTCCCACCCAGACTACTCAAGGGCATGCTTGCAAGCAGATAGAGAGGAGAGCACAAGTCTCAGCTTGCTGAGAAAGTTACATTGAAAACATCTTCCATTCAGTCTCTAGGATAATTTTGTTGTATTAGTCACAGCCTATGGAACAGGCCACTGGAGAACAACATGTCACTCTTGCCTTTCCCAAAATCTACTCTCTAACAACTTTTCCTCTGTGTTTGTTGTTTTTTTTTTCCCCCCCTCTTCACTGACAGGGATGGATGCTGGTGACCACGCATCTATCTATACACATACTGCAATGGCAATAAATAAGGAGACCAGGTATAATTCATATCACATCCCTTAGCCTTATTGGCCAATGCTCTTAAACATCCCTGCAGATTTAAACAGTGCCATTGCATTTCTGGACAGAACTGTTTTGTCACAGAAGTGACAGTTTGGGGAATATGCCTGTGTCCAAGTTTAAGTTTCATCTGGTGTTTACAGAATCAGATTTATAGCTAATGTAAATATAGCTGCCACTACGCTTTACATCACGGCATAAGAAGCAGCTAAAATGTCAAAAAAGCTACATCTCAAAACCAACAGAGAAACTGAAGGACCATTAATACAGATCCTTGCAAGTGGATCTTTTCCACGTGGGGTCTTTGTATGAACTTTGTTTTTACATTAAGCCATTCAAGGACACTGATGCAAGTCCAACGGGTGGGTAAGACAGTGGTTCTTTGCCCTGAGGAAAAGCTGGTTAGAAGGAACTTGCTTCAAATCACGGGAAACAAGCTCTATGAACTGCAAACTGCCTTCACCAGAAAGAAGAACGCATATACAGGCTCTTCTCTGTAGTATCAGTTAGTATCAAAACTTGGGCTGGATTAAAGCAGCTAGAATCTGATGTACAAGGATTGTCTCTAGAAACTTGCTTTCTAAATCTGTTTTAGGGATTTTTTGCATATGTACATCCTCCCACAATCCTAATGCCAGCTCCCTTTCTGAGTGCCCCTTTGCTCATAAACCATAGCTGAGCAATCAGGTGTCCCTGTGACAGCTGAAATACCAATTCTCTTGTGCAGGTGTCTGTAAGGCAAAACCTCACATGGTTGCTGTCCTGCCACCTCCCAGAGCTTACAATGGGCATTCAATACCACCCCAACACTCAGTTTCATAACAAATACAAGTTAGGATTTGTAAACATCAACAGTGGTTTAGTTTCCAAGCAAAAAGCCTGACAGCATGTGAGAGCTTAGCCTGAGCATTGAAACAGTCTCTCTGAAGACTCTACCCCTCCTTAGGAAAAACAGCATGTGCCTCTCTCATTCAGAAACCAGGGAATTGCAGCCTCCTTACATTTTTCACTCACACAGCTCTCAGAAGAGCAAGCTCAGAGATTTTCCTACTAAATCTGATTAATTTAAGTAGGTGGTGAATTGAATCTGTACGTTAAGCTTAAAACTGTTTCAAGAGAAAAAAACATGGTTTAAGGTAACAGATCTTTTGACTTTTTCATACACACTCAAATTATTTTGAACTACTAAGCCATTAAACTCCTTCTGTAGTAATGCATTTCTTAACAATTCATTTCAATTCACTACAAAACTCCAGATAATTCATATTTCACCCAAGAAAGACAGCTGTGTTACCTAAGCACCCCCAACTAACTCTTACCAAATAAGCCTGCTGAATTCCAAGCAGAGATTTAAAGGGTAAGCACTTTGGTAAAGGCAATACATATTTGTCTTGCTTAGTGCTTAGAAAAATCACAGCTTTTATATTAAGCCACTCCATTGCTCTGTCCTTAAAAAATAGAGGCACTGACCTCCAGGTGTGGCCTGTGATCCAGGTGAGCAGAGCAGTGATGATGACAGCAATAAGACACATTCACAGTCCAAGCATCCACAGCAAAAGCAGTCCAGGAAACCCAAACAACTCAGGACAAGGAACAAATACATTTAAATCAGTTCTACCCAAAAGTGAACCTTCAGGCTGGAGCTTAAATAGGCTTCTGGGCTGATGATTGCCTGCAGCTGTAGGTGGAAGGCCAGGTTAAGCTGATGAGGGTAATTCCAGCCTGGTCCTGCCCAGAGGGCTGGCAACCAATCATCCCTGATTTGTCTGGATCTTTTTGGTCTGAAAAAACCCGTTTTTAACTTGCAGACCCTTTTCATCTTAAGCACTTATTTTATAAACAGCTGCTAAGGTGGAACCTCAGCCTCCCAGGGCACATAGGGCAGTCACCTGCACAGCAATGCACAGGTGGGACCTCTGCCCCACATTTACAACTACAGCTCTCCTAGTAATGCCCTTGAAAGCAAAACGTGAAATATGAGAGTCAATGTCTTTCAATTCAGATTCCAGAGTGAGATCTGAACTTCACAGCCACTCTCTAGAAAGTCCTTTGCATATCTGTATACACTGATGTCCCACAACAGCTTGAAAATTCATTTACTGAAGCTGAATTAATCACAGTTACCAGTACAGCCTCAGAGGCAAAAACACAGCCCTTAACTCCAGCCTCGCCATGCCCCGTTCTTAAGACATCAGACTAAAGCACTTAACTGGTGTTGGTTCTGAACCAGCTATAAAGTTTGGGATGATATTTCCCTCATCAGTTCATCAGCTGAGACAAACCCACAGATTTTATGAGTGCTCCTGCTCCATCTCCATAGAAACAGCAAACAACACATTTGATTTATTGCTGAAATTTTTGAGGGAGTGCATGGGTAAATCATGGCTTTAGAAGTCCAGTAAAACCTTTAGGAAGCCACTTCCGCAATGTTTTGGCCTATACTTGATGTGATATGTTATCACTAAAGCTGTGTGTGAGGAAGGCTTTTTGTTTGCTTCAACTGCTGAATTAAAAATGGAACTGTTCAAGAGGAGAGAGAATTGAACTGCTGTGGCTTTCTCTGATGAAATAATAAAAAATTTTTTCAGTTCATTCAGTGTGATCAATAGCAAAGCTCTAGGCTTTCAGACTTATGGAAGAAAAGAAGCGAAGGGCAGCAGGTAGATTCTGACCTTGCCTTGAGCTCTTCTTCCCTGCTACATTATACTGGATATCCCTGTGAATGGATATCCTGCTTTGTACACATCACATAAAAAGTCATGGAGAAAAAGGACTGAGACTAGCTGTGCAATACAATGTCTAGCACAAGGCAAATGGCTTCTTGGATAACTTGCTCCAGAACTTCCAGAGGGACTGAGGTAAGGCTGACTGGCTGCTGGTGTTCCAGGTCCTTATTCTTCCCTTTTTGAATGTTTGGGTGTTTTAGTCCCTGGGGGACACCTGCAATTGCGGAGACCTTTCAAATGCTGGGGCACAGCTTTGATTACTCTAGTCAGAGGGCAAAATTAGGGAACAGGAATGTTTTCTCAGAGCCTGATGTAATATGTTGGGCATTACAGATATCCTACACAGATATTAACACCCACTGTAGCAATTTCTGACTATGGAATCTCATTCTAAGATTCTGAATCATCAGGTAAATTGGAGTCAGAAAAATATTGCTGATTTAATAGACACGATCAATGAGAGGGTGCGGGGCAGAAGAGGAAACACTCTTATTGCTACAAGTAACATCATCTTTCTTCATAACTACCAAGATTTAACTGGGGGAAAAGAAGTTGTTTTCTTAACTGAGTGAAATTATCAGCAATTTACGTGTAACTATGGCAACTTTCACAAGTATGAAAAGGAAAAATGGATGAAGCTGCAAAATAGATTTGCAGGGAGATTTGAAACAAATAAAATTGAAATTTTCCAAAATCAAGTGCATTTTCATTTTTTTAAAAATGGATCCTTTCAAAAGGAAACTAAAACTCTCCCAAGAACCTGTTTTTTAGCCTACAATCAGTTTTTATAACTGAAAACCTGTCAAGGAAAAATGAGTCCATTTGCTACAGCAAAAGAGGGAAAGAAGAGCTTCAATAAGAGATTTTTAACTGTTTACAAAACCAGCCTTTTGCTTCAGATTTAATCCTATAATCACACACAGTATTTACTTGTAGTTGAATTGACTGAGAAAAGTGTTACTGTTAGGCACTTGCCTTATCTAAAGAAGCATTAAATCTGCTGGATGTGATGAAATCTGTTCCAAAGTGTTTATCAAACACTGTGAAAATCGGCAAGATTAGTAACACGGCAATGTCATCATTTGTCTAGTCAAGGGTAAAAGGTTCTTGGAAACAGGAGAAGTAGAGAATATTTACTTCAACAACTAACCTCAGAAAACTTTGACATGTAATGCTAGAAAAGCCTAGAATATAGATGCCTTTTTCATGCAGTAATTTGCTGGAATACACTATTAAACCCTTTGAATGGCCTTCAGTGTGCTTTGGCCAAAGTCCCAGATGGTGCAGTCATTCCCAGGGCTTATGCTTGGACACTGCTGCCCTGAACACAACCTCCGTCTCACACCGTGGTGAGTGTCAGCTGAGGGAAGAAAAAGACCTGCTCACCTGAGCCCTCTGCTGACATAGGGAGGGGGAATGAAGCACACTGTTACAGCACAGGTAGATGATGGGGGTGGGAAGAGGTGAAAGTCATCTTGTCACTGCCAGCAGTGACAGGCAAATGGCACTGAAGTCAGCTTGGAGGAATCTGAATGGATGGTCCTGTACCTGGATGGCTCTTCACATGCCTCTTTATATGTTGTAGATGAGTCAGAGATACCTGATGGTCCAACCTCCCCATTACCACCACTCAGTATTCTCAGGCAAACCTTTTTGTCTCCTAACAGTGCTGGGTATGCTGCACAGAGACCACTCTCTTCTGGAGCTCACTGTCCCCCATCGCCATGCTATAGCAGTATGTCACTTCTAGGTAGATCATCTGGGAGTTCGTGCTAGAAACCTACTCTACATTTTATAATTCTGAAGCAATTTAATCAAAACCTAAATTTAAAAAAACCCACAACCTACTTTTTTCCTGCTTGCTTGGGAATCAGTGGAGGCATTATTCAGCTATTGAGATATTCATGTTAAAAACCAGGGATGTAGGAAAAAAAGAAAATTATGAAAGCATAATGGAAAGGTAGACATACTACCTTTCCATTAGGAGTAAAGATAGTTACATGCAAGCAGAACCTTGCTTCTTAGGAAAAAGGTCAGATAACAACAGACCTTTGACAGAAAGACCAAATGTAATGTTTCAAAATAAGGAAGGATAGAATGGTGTATAAAACAGAGAGAACTCAATTTTCTCGAGTCTAAAAAAAAAAGGAAAAAAACCAAAAAAGCACTTTCAAACACTGCCTTTTGGCAAAGGGAAGATTTGTGTCCAACATTACCTGCTACGTCTCATCCTGGGGGCCCTTTAAAAGCGTGTAGCATCTGTCTTAGGAAGGCAGCAAAGTATGTCCTCAGAAATCTTTGAGGTTAGGCATTAACCTTAAAATCCTACACTTTTTACTGAATGCTTCGTATTTTCATTCCTACCAAGCTTCACATGCTTGTGGAAAATGAGTCAGAAGAATAAAATACAATTTCCCTTCTTAATAGCAGCCTGAGAGGTATTTCATTAAACGGAGACCTCCAGGGCTGCTGAAAGCACACTGCTGGTTTCCCTTGGAAAAGTCACCAGTGCTCCTTATCCTGTCAGCTCCACTGAGAGGGGGAACCATATCCCTCCTCACCAATTGCTCCCGAGAGCAACCACTGTGTTGTGCCGCACGGGATCAATGACGATCAGGCAGCGACGCGAGAGACGAGCGCTGTCACTGTGGCTCATTGCCATGGGGCTGTAAGGGACAGCCCAGCTCTGCAACTCCCAGGATGGCCTGTTTGTTAGATCTGCAACTGACTGGGCTTCTGAGAAATCCAGTGCTGAGGCAGATTGGGAAACTGGTTTTACCATGATCGCACAGCCTGACTGTAATCTAATTTAACAGCAGATATGTATAACCTCACTGGTTATCACATTCTGCGATCTGGAATGTAAATAGAGTCAGTAACAAGTGGAAAGGCGTGTCCATGGAGATGTGTCCATTTCTTTCAAGACACAGAGATGTTGGCTGTATGCACAGTGGGTAAGTTGGAGCATACAATCTTCACATATGATGTAGGAAATACATGTTCCTTTGAATCTGTGGGGATTTAATGCTATGTACAATCACTCCCCAACAACACAAAAGAGAAGAGCAATGACACAATAACCACACTTTTGGCTAAAACTGCAGTGTTGCTTCATTCAGGTATAACTTTACTGAGTTTTCTTATTTCTGAAAAACTTTCAAGAAAAAATGAAAAAGTTAATAAAGGTAAGAATTAGAATTAGTATACTGAAGATCTAATGAAATAATAATCACCAGCTATTTTTTTCTAAAATGAAATAATTTTGTTGTTAAGTGTCAAACAAAACTGTAAGTAAAATCCACAGCATATGAATACATTCCTTACAGCTGCACTGCCTTCCGGCTATGCAGATCTCTCCACTTCTGGCACAGTTAGATTTTTTTTTTTAAATGTACTCTGTCCATATTCAATATCCATGTAATTAGGTATTCTGACTGACTTCTCTCATCCTGGAATTGAATGAGCAGTTTTATGTCATAAATTCCATCTGATTCAGTGGGTGGTGAAAAGGCAGTGATTTTTCCTATTCATCTAGAACTCTCAGGAGATGGTTCTCCTAAGGACATTTGGCTTGTCCCATGTTGTATTTTAAGACTGAGGTACCCACTGCACTGCATTTTGCATTTTGGCAGGTACATGGTCCCCCAAAATCTGTTTCATTTGTCTCTGCTCCTTTGCTTTGACATGTGAGTATCAACAAACCAGCAAACCAAGGATGTGTGTCATGCTGTTGCAGTCCTGCAGAATGAGGGCTCCTAATAAAAAATACAGTGCTTGTTGAGACATACAGTCTGCTCTTTTCAAGCTATTGCTGCTTGGCACCAATGAAGTCCTAGTGAACTACTCCAACCAACCCCTGAGCAGGAATCTGCCATCCAAACAGATGGCTGCAACTGCAGGCAGCCAAGAGACCACGTTTCCTTTTTTCATGACGTGTGGGTGTTGACAGCATTTCCAGACATAATTCCAAATGGCTGTCAGTTCTGAGCTTCTTGTCTAAAGGGGATGTGTCAGCGCTAATCTACCTCTGAGACAGATTACCCTTCACAATAGAAAATCTTCCCCTTATTATGATTGGTTTACTCCTAACACTTGCAGATCTTTCCTTTCCTGAGCTGTTGGATGCCTTTAGCTACAATTCACCTCTAAAGGTAGACAGATCTCAAGAACAGAAGAATAATTTACATACAATCTGGGAGTCTGATATTTAGTCCAATACATAGGGATAATTACAAGACAGCATAGAGGCAGGGGTATTGAAAAAGTTTTTTGGTTTCATGCATGTTTACACACCAAATAAAATAAAGGCAGAGATTTGTTCTGTGCTTACAGACAAATGATTTCACATTTGGTGCACTACTGTCACATGCTGCCAAAGCTGTGTAAGATGCTTGTGACAAGGAAGACTCCTCATTCCCGACCAGGTCATAATTGAATTGCTACACTGGATTTTAAAGGACGATGCTGATATATCTTATAAGAGCACGTGACCGGTCATGATTTAGTGACAAACTGTCAAAATCAACTACATAAGGCTTGAGGCGTAGCGAGTCTACACAGAACACATGGACGCTTTCCAACAACCCTTAATTAAATAGAGTGGTAAACCAAGTTTAAAACAGCTGATTTCAGCTAAATCCACATACTGATAGCTGCCCTGGCATTGCCCAGTGCAAATAAAAACTATTAAGAAAATTAAAGAATGCATGCAGGGAACAGCAGAGGACTATCTCTAGTCTGCCTCAATACACAAATACAGTTAGAGGGTGCTTGCAATAAATCAGAGACGGAATGTTTCCATAAGCTTTAATTTGCACTTACCTTCTCTATTAGCTCACATCAGCCTTAAAATAGCCTTTGTTTATGCCTTACATCCTGTGGCACAGTAAATTGTCACAGCTTTCTGCATCCCAGACCTCAGATGAACCCCTGACAAGGCACAGTCATGTCAGAGAAACAATATCAGTTCAGTATTAATTAGAGAAACGTGCATGAAAACCCTCAGTGCAGTTAGTTCCATCAGGTAAAATGAGCTTCCTTTGACTCACGAGCCAGCAGCACTCACAACAAAGCGTGTTATATAAAGCTATCTTAAGATCGATTAGAGGTGAAGATAAAAATCTATACATTGCATTCTAATTTTTTTTTTCAACAAAGGGCAGATTGATTTGAAAAGGCCTAAAGTGCTTTTATCCCTGTTGTCTATGTTGCCTTCTTGATCCACATGGCACAGTAATACTTGATGCTCCAAGGAGACAGACAGATGCAGAGCCTTCACAAAATCCACACTGCTTTTCTTCCTCGGCTCCATTCCTTGTTATTAAAGCCCTTCATACCTCCTGGGGATGACAAAAGCTGAGATACTTCAACATGAGGCACCAGTGAAGCATGGGCATGGTGCTTCGGTACCTTCATTCCCAAGTGAGCTCATGGACACACAAGTAATTCCCATACGTTCCTCTGGGATTATCCTTCTGTTTCTCTGCCATGTTATCACAATACTTTAAAAGTTTTATGAGAGTATTTACAGAGAAGATAACCATTAATAAGAGTCCTCCGAGGCTCTCTCTTGGAAAACAAGTCACTGAAGAACTCAGGAAATGCTTCTGCCTGTCAGAGGGACACGGATTTTATGGACTCAGCTCATCACCTCCAGGAGCCCACCCAAGAGCCCGGCTTCTGGCAAACAAAGCCCTAACCTGCCCAGAGGCATCACAGTTGGAAGTACCATATTGCTCTCATAAACTTGCCATGGACAACTGTGTTTTCATCTGTGGATCCTGGAAGCAACATTTACAGGCTGCAAATTCAACATGAAAAAGGAGTATCTCACACAGATTATCAGCAGCTGCGCACGAGGCACTCGTTTGAAATTCTCCCATAATTGTAAAGGGCCTCATGAGAAGAACAAATAAGCCCTGCCATGTTTCCTAATCTTGCTACACTAGTTATACAGAGAAATGCTCACTCCTAATGATGACACAAAAGCTGCTGTAAGCTTTTCTGCCGCAACGCCGCTGCTTGTATCAGCTATTATTCAGTTATTCCAGCCTAACAGCGAAGAATCATTTTTGTGCTTTTCATTCTTCCTCCCAGAGGGCAACAGATGTAATAACTTATTCCCTGTCTGGCACATTAGGCCTTGAAAAATTAATGCAGTGCTGCTGAGATTTCCACTTTCTGCTTTACTTAGAGTGCCAAAGCTTTGAAATTCAGTGAAAAAATATTAAGTAATAAAAAGCTTATTTTAAGTTTGTTAATGTACTTGTCTGTTTTAATGCCTTTCCAAAGTCTCCACAAAATAAGAATTCCAGTGACTAATCCTCCCGAATTTCTTTTGCTATCACACAGAATCACAGATTCATTTGGTTTGGAAAGAACCTCTAAGATCACCAAGTGTGACCAGTGACCAACCATCACCTTGTCAACTAGACCATAGCACTAAGTGCTACATCCAGTCATTTCTCGAACACCTAATTATGATACTGTCTAATTGAGACCTCGCCTGTTTCACAATTATGATATACCAACTAAAATTTAAACACCATTATCAACTGTACTGTGTTAAAAAAAGAAATCAATAATACCAATCAGTCACACATTGTTCTGTATATGTAGTATATGCTTTATACCTAGGCCTATCCATTCCTTCAAAAATACTGTCCAGTTACATTAACTCTGTAAAAGAGAGTAGTAGTTCACACTAAATTCCATCCATGTTTTATTGCTGTTGCTCAAACTGTCCCTTTGGAAGCAACATGAGAAGGAAACACTGCAGTAACTGTGCGAAGCTTGCCTGGAGTTTGGATAACTGTGCCACAAGGCCTGCTGCCCACCTAGTTGGAGATTTCTCACAGAGGGTCCAGAGGACCTTGCAGAGACACATATATTATGTAATCCTTTGGAGAAGTACAGAGGATGGGTTTATGTATGCAAATGTGTTTCCCTGTAAATTAGCAGCATCTAATCATTCAGGTCATACACCTTCAACAGGCACACCTACAAACTTTCTACCTTTGCAAATAATAAAAAGACCTGTATCAGGTGATTATAGTGAAATAAAAAAGCAAAGAGTAGTAAACAGTGAGTTGTAGAAGTCTGAGAATTAAATCAGTGCTAGAAACTACTTCTCCAAAAATAATGCAGTGCTTTTTCCTGCCCTCTCCCAGATGTTCACAGTAAGAGAGAAATAAACCCTTGATTTAGACTTCATCTCTGCAGAAGACAGTTCTTAGTGTCAGAATTCTTACCCAAAAGGACAGGTGAAAAGCCTCAAACTAAATATACAGGTTCAAAATGCATTAGCAGTTACAAGAAAAGAAAGTCCCAGGCAATTTTCCCCAGCACTGTAGAGCATTTGCTAATGCTGCTGCTTCATGTATTTCAAGCCTGCAAACCAGCATTAACCACACATCATGACAGGCTGTCCTTGCACTCCTACACACAGCCACTTAGGGCTCTTTTCCTCCTTGGTTGGAAATCCTCAAGCAATTTCTCCTTTGTCCTCCAGGCTGCTGGTTGGGCCCCAGAGAGTGCTGAGCATTAAAGAGCACAGACTTCATATTTCCAGTCTCTGGCAGCACTTGTTCCTTTATTCCGCAGAGGGATCTCTATTCCTTAAAAGCTGGCTTTGCTGATTCAGGCTTCCTCATCTCAGAAGATTTCAGTGCAGAGTTTGATCTATCAGCATCAAAGACATCCCTCTGTTCAGAGCATGCCTCGGTGCTCAGACAATGAGCAGCAGCAAAGTTTCAAACGAGGCTAGTCATTCCCCTGGAGACCCAAGGCAATTAATAACATGTTTTTCTGCAAGGAGCAAAGCTAATGAAGCCTGATTTCCTACACATCTGAGACATCCATCTTCTACTCTGCCTGTTAACTGTTAACCCAGTTAATACTGCAAACCAAGCTCCTTTGCCTCCTGACTCACCTGCCGATCCCCCCTTCCCCATGTCCTCCTGCATCTTACTGTGACAATCTCCTTTGACAAACATCCACTTTCCTCTTGTTCCAGCAGGACCTCCACCTGGTCCTCAGCTTCTTCTCTGCAGCTTTATTTGCTTTGCCACTTGCCACACCAACACTGTGCGCAGAGCCTTTTGGGTGCTGAGGGGCCAACAGACTGATGGCAGGCAGAATGAGTAATGTTTGCACCTTCAGCAAAAGGCACACTAAAGCACATGCCAAACTAGCAATTTTAATAAAAACCATTGGCACTTCACACCTATGAGACCTCAGTTCAGACAGAGTTGCCAAGTTTGGCTGGAACAGGCCAATAAATACAGAGGCTATTGAAATGTGTTGGACAAGTGGGACAGAAGGAGAAGAAAGAAAAAGTGTGAGTGCAAAAATTTTTCTTTGAAAACCAGGCAACTGAAAGAATAAAGAACTTTCAACAGCTGAACTGTGACCCTGACTCAGGACTGGATATACAATACTGCAGTTGTGCTAGTGACCATCTCTACTTTTTCTGATAGAGATATGTAAACTGTAATTTTATTAATACTTGGATCACAATGCCTGAATCTCATTTAAAATAGATAAACAATGTTAAGCTAGAAGAACACAGCTGATCAGCCTAACAAAAAAGAGACCCTAATTGAACTAATTTCCTCCCCCTCAAGCAGATTAAACTGGATTATTCCCTATCAAATGATCTAGAAGCACATTTACTTTGAGGAAAGCATAGCATAGCTATCCAGCTGCTCAAGGGACTCCTCTAGGCTCTTTGGATTAAACTTTTGAACATATCATTTAGCCCTACTGGCAAGAATATAAGTGGGTAATTGCTTTCATTTAGAGATGCTCATGAAATTTTTAAGCTGAATTGTGACCCAAAATACAAACCAACACACCCACTGTTAGCTGGGTTTTAGAACAGGACATCCAGATTGAAGCGTCCAATATCTGTGGAAGTGCTTCATGACATCACTAACCTATGCCTACATCTACAAGATTAACTGGGCTGCACCTTGCCTTCAGCAGTGTGCTGTTGTGAACAGTTTCAAGTGGGAACTTAGCAGACCTTGCCAAATACACTTTCAAGAAGGGAGTTTTCATTTAGCAGGTGGCAACTCAAGAAAATGGAATGGTCCTTATGAGATGCTGCCTACCTTCTAGTCAACAGCCTTCTTACAGGTCATGGAATGCTGTGATTGCTGCTGCTTCTAGTAACATCTGCATGAATTTTTTGCATTTTCCACTTTCTAATTATGAAATCCAACTCCATAGCTAAAAAAGCATCAAAAAACAATAGCATCGCTAAGAGCATGATGGCACCAACATAGATTTGAGATGTAGAGAAGTTCAACACTGGTTCTTCTCCTGCTCCTCCAGATACAAACTGTTGGAAGGATATAAATGAGCTGTACTATTTCCATTCGAAAAAGGAAAAGAATAAATGTTCTTATTTTCTATAATTCTCCCAGAAATACAACATTTATTAAACAGGACAAAGACTACCCCGTTGATTGCTGCTTTGTGTGATCAATTGAAATTGTGTGAATAGATGTTGCCATTCTGATCAGATCATGTACACCTTTGCAGTTTGTGGTCTAAGCACTGAACTACTGATTTGCATCTTTTTCTGAGGGAAGGAAACTTCTGGATTTTTTGTTTACCTTGGTCACATTCTAGGTTGACTTCTATCTAGTGCAAAATTGTGCTACATTATAGTCATTGGCTACTGGCTCTTGTACTTGTAGAAAATAAATGTTTACAAGAAGAAGGAGATTATTTTATTTTTGAGAGTCCTTGCAAAGGAATTGTTAAAACATTTGCAAAGCCAAGGAGAAATATTTCACAGTGGCAGTGATGGAAAAGCTCTGACTGAGGATTTACAAACCATGTGTGAAACTATTTCAGACAGTTCTTAATCACTAGCTTAAAAATCAGCAGGCTCTCTGAATGTCACTGGTATCAAGGTGAATGTCACGCATACTGCAAAGGATTTTTTTTTTTTTTAAATTGGCAATGCTTGAAATGGGTATGAGAGATTTTTTTAGGCTATTGGAAAGGTGCAGAAAATACAGAAGTGACAGTGTGTCATGCTGCAGTCATTGCAGAGGTACGCTGTCACAAAACATTCATTGAAACACTGGAAAACTTGCAGAAGTTTGCTTTGACTGGGAGAGGGGGGAGGATACAAAAAGTTTTTTCATCACCCTTGGACTAATATGTTATGTCTTCATTGCCATCCACATGAAAGAACAGTAACGAGTCACAGTACAAGGGCTGTACCAGGCTAGGAAATTCCCTGGTGATGTCCCTGGAGGCAGAATACTTCCCCAAGAGGAGTGTCTGTTCCCCTTGGCAGGGAGTCACCTACAACTATAGCCCATCTGTTCTTCCTCGTGGGGGTGGGCATGGTACAGAGGGTAGGCCTTTCTGACCTCACAGAACCTTATCCCGTGTTTTCTTTTCTAGCACAAGCTGGTTTTACACCAACCAGGAATTTCAGCACCGAAGCTTTTCAGCAAACTTAAATCAAACTTCTTCTCATAGCCTGAATATTTCTTAAAATAATCCTGGACCAGGCCCATCTGAAATATCCCCCTGAGCCTGATTGTTTGTTCCAGTGGTACCCCAGGAACACATCAGCTCCCTCCATGAAGCACAGCATGGCCCCTGCTCCTGCCCTACACCAAACAGCCACCAAAAGTTGAGTGTGGAACACCTGTTCAAAGCAGACTGCCTTTAAAATGAAACAACCACTGATTGCATTCAAAATTGCACCAGCTTTACTTCCTGGAAAAATACCACAAAAATAAAGGACTACAATATTAACTGCTACTTCAGTTGTTAGGGTAAGGCAACCACAGTTTTCTCTCTTTGTCTTCTTCCTCCTTATAAAAAATAACTAAATAATGTAAACCACATCACGTCTTCAATGATGTCCCTGCTATTACAATGCAAAAGGTGAAAATGTTACCTCAAACAACAAAACTGGGTGTAACACAAATGTAACATAGGGTGTGATTGCTACTTAACATGTTTCAGAGACCAAAACAGTCTTTGTAAAGAGTAACTAGTTCTACATAAAATCATCTGCAACGTGCAGAGCATTAGGATATAATTTATGTTTATTAGACTTTGTGGGGTGCAATAAATCATTGTTTTCATTTGTAGAGCATTATTACAGGAGTGATTTAACTGAAGAAATTCTTTCTCATGGCCTACAGGAGTGAAAGGTTAATAGCATAATGAATTCCTATAAAACAAATAGTAGACTTTGGCCATCCTTCAGCCAGTGGGTGGTAAATTAGCAGGTAATAAAGTGTGTATGCAATCTGCATTCACAGGCCAATAAATAATATGCAGGGGCCAGTTTTACCTGCTTTAGTTGACAGTGCATTACTGGGACAATATAGCTCCATAGCATCTAGGAAAGGTACAGAGAGCTGATTTTGCAGTATCCTGACTTTTAGCACTGATATATGTCAGATATTACCAGAGAGGCATATCTAGAATATTATAGCAATGCTCATAAATTCCACATTGCTCTGTAATAAAGTGCTGCTTCTACATGTGGCAAATACACATTCCTGTGGTCCCTTCAGCTTGTGACATTTACTCTGCCATCCTATTAACTGGTGGCATTTCATTCTGGTAATGGAATAGCTGAGGGAAAAAACCCTTAATATGCAGCACCACTCTGATGGCCAAAAAAACCCCATCCTAAAATAATATGCTAGCTCTCACTATGAAAGCTAAACATTCTATCAATATATTTCTATGAATGAGCATTAATTACCATTCAGTCAACAAGCCTTGCGTGATATGTTGATGCTCTCCAGCTATAAGAAACACTGCTACATAGTAATGCAATTAAATCAAAGTATTATTAAAAAGGGAGGGTTGTTCTTTATTTTGTTGTGGTTTTTTGGGTTTTTTCTTAGCTGTGATTGTATTCTTTGCCCTAACCAGTTTGTGCTTTCCCTTTTCTTTCTAGTATTGGAGGAGAAATGATCCCCAGTTAATTCCTTGCTGTTATTTATGGTTCTGTACTACACAAGTCAAGTTGCAAGACCTGTGTAAGGGGTATTGTAGTGAATCCCAAAGCTGAAAGTAAATTCAGCAGCTCTGTTAAAGTTTGGTTTTGTTCTATATTTCCTGAGGAAAGTATTATCTGACAGGTAGCCAGAGGTTTGGGATAATATTTTAAATCCTTTTGCCCTGAAGGAAAAAAAACCCGAAAAACTAAGCCAAGTGTCTGAGGGTATTAGGATGTTGATCTCTTCAGCCTGAACAGATCATACGGTGACTTTTGAAAACCTCATTCCAAGCCCTGTGTACCTGGTAATGCAATCAGCCCCAGAGGCTTGCCTGTACTGCAAAATGAAACTGCTACATTAAGCCAAGTGGCACCAAACAAACAAGACCCAAGGTCTTCCTGCAGCCCCAGTGGTCCCAAAACATAATTATTGTTTGCACTTGATATTTTTTCCTGAAAACTACTTGTTGTATGAGGCCCGCACAGCAGGCCAGGTGGTGCTTTTCTAGTACTTGGAAGTGGCAGAGGGAGCCAAGGCTGCAGAGACAGCGCTGGGGACTGTCCCACCCCAGGAAAAGCCCAAACCACTGCCCGAGTTCCTGGGGCACTACCTGCAACTGGGTACCCCAAACTGCTCCCCGGAGTTATCAGCAGAGACAGATACCAGACATGAGTAAACACTACATTACAATGATTGCAAAGTCTCCTCTTAAGTATATTTATGCTTTAAGTATATTTATTCTTAATTTTACTAATTTCAGTAACTCATTTTATTACTTTCAGGGAAATTACTTCAGTGTTATGTAATTTTATAGATATCTGATGAGAGAGAAAAAACTCGTATTTAAACTCTTAGCATGATCCCAAATGACATTCTCATTTGAGAGTTGATTAAAAGAAACAAAACACTAAATCAGATCAAAAAAACATATCAATCAGGCTCCAAGTATGTTATTTCTATCTTTCAAGAAAATTCTGTATGAATAAAACTTTTAAAAGCCCCAAAAAGATTACAGTTTTTCTGCTTATTATGGTACTTCAGGGAGAGTATGAAAAATTACATTTCTTGAAGTGGCAGAACACCACAAAAGCAAATAAAGCCAACACCGTGATATTAATGTTATTAAATTGCTGCTTTGATGAGAATAACAACTACCCTGTCCAACAACTACAGACAGATCAAGGAATACCATGAGTCAGTCCATAACTTGTTTGTTTTCTATTTTAGCTGGATGTTTCCATTGTTCCAGCCTCAGTTTAGTATTAAGCTTATTCTTATAGGAGTTCAAGAACCCCAAATAACTTTATCCAGAATATGTAATACCTCTAAGATGATCAAGCTTTTTTGTAAAGTAATATCTACCCAAGGAAGCCAGGAGAAATTGTTATCTTTCACTCTCTGGTCTTACTGTTGAACAGGTGTCTCATTGCTTACATACCTACATCAGTGCAGACCCTGTAACTAATAGGGGCTTTTTATTTAAGGAGTATTTATTGCTTTTAAATAGACAACATATGACTCAGCATGGGAATTCAAGGCTTTTATTGGGTGATAAAGGGGACATTCAGGTGCTCTGCTCGACCATAGGCATG
This sequence comes from Dendrocincla tyrannina, assembly GCA_035047865.1. NCBI lineage: Eukaryota > Metazoa > Chordata > Aves > Passeriformes > Dendrocolaptidae > Dendrocincla > Dendrocincla tyrannina. The sequence continues at coordinate 534,087 of JAWWMP010000002.1, forward strand.
GAAACCAGCTTCACAAAATGCTTTACTTCTGTTCTGCCTCAAAAAACACACTATTGCTGTGATTGGTGTAAGGAACAAATAGGTAATTAAGAACTGCAATGCTGTTTTAATTTTGAACATTGCCTTTTCTACCAGTGCACGAGTAAACTTGAGTGCATATACTTGCACCTATTTTTCAATGGTTAGAACAACCTATGTCCTTGCATTTAACTTTAGATTTTTAACACCTGTTTGAGACAGTTTCTAACTTTTTTTTTTTCCATTGAGTAGGTTCCCTCTGTGCAAAATGCTGGAAAAAGAGCTCATAGGAAAAAAAAAAACACCCCCCAAAAAAATCAGACATACCCCTTCATGATTTTTAGGTAACATCTACTTACTGCAAAGAATATGCTCCAACATATTAAGCAGAGCACATTGGTTATGGAATTACACAAATATTAAGATCATAATTCTGTTAGTCTGTGGTTACAGTTCTCAGACTCTCCTCCATAACTGCATCACCCAGGCTGAAATAATTTTGTTAAGAGCAATATAACTACAGGAAATTCTGAAACTAGGACTGACATCTTAAAATCTATCACTGAGCCTCTTAAACTCAAGCTGGGAGCCGAGGACAGGGAGCCATTCCAATGCTGCTGGCTGGAAAGCCTGCCTTCAGACACGTGCACTCCATGGTTGGACAAGGCTCCCAAATGCCTCCCTTCCCTCAGCCCCATCTGCTGCAATGGCACGGTGCCCGCTCGCCCGGGATGGTGCCAGTTTCTCAGTGCCAAGCAAAATGAGTTTAGATGGGCAGTTTGTGAGCTGTGTCTCTTCTATAGAAGTCCCTCCTCTGTGAGGGCACTGGCACATGGGTGCCAATTGCCACCTTATACTTGATGGCATCTGCTGGTACTCACATGCCAGGAGCCCAGCACCTAAATGGAGATGGAAACAAAGAGGGATCTACATTTATCGTTGCCAGAAGGTTGCCTATGCTCAAACACAAAGCTGTCAGAACGACAAAGGGTATCAAACTCGATGTTAAACTAGATCACAACCTCAGAAGAGGCTGGTAAGGATAACTCACAACTGATGAGGACATCAAGGAACAAAAAAACCCACGAGGGTGAAAAGGTCCAAAACACAGTTTTGCACTATAAAGTACCTAAAACTGCATTATCTTGGTATGTTCTCCAATATGTTTACAGTGGAAGAATTAAAGATGTTCTGTTAAAAACAATACAAATGCAAAGTCACAAAGAAAACCAACCAAACAAAAACAACCAAAGTCTCACTAGAAATTCCTTAGCTTGTCTTCCATTTGCCAGCATAGATGTTTACGCTCTACTTATCCTCTTAATGGCCCAACACATTAAATACTTGCCTATTCCAGACCTCAAACAGAAAAACATCACTTTCCTTTCTTTCTAATGCAGAAGATTACAAATACTTAGAGCCTCTCTTCAAAAGACAATAAGGGTTTACTGATAGCTTTTCCTGCAGCTTCCTGCTTGTCTGACTTCATTTACCAATAAGCTTCTGGTATTCATTTTTTTTCCCCTCAGAGGCTATAAATCATAATGGATTATAATTAAATGTTATTTCTTTGTATTCTTTGTACATCAAGAAGAGGTTTCTGTTGCATTAGGAACTGTACACACTCAGACACTGAAGAACAGGCTCTGCCTTAAAGAGCAAACAGTCCTGTCTAGACAAAGGCGTCTCAGGTGCTGCTTGTCAGCTCCTTATTCCTCCCTCCTAAAATGGGGAGCAAGACTACACATGCAAGAGGCGTTGCCTCCATTTTGCCACTTACTTCAGAGGTTTCAAGTCCAGGAAAATGTCATGTTTGTGTAAAGAACAATACACAAAACTTTAATTACTACAACCTAGACCAGCTAATTTCTTTTGGATGCTTTGACTGCAATAATCAACAAACTCTTCTCAGTTCTTTCTCCCTCTCTCCCCCCTACTTGTCCACCTGTCAGTCTTTTATGACTCAGACAATGATGGCCAGGCTGAGTCATGGCCAAGGCTCACCCCCTCCCTGCCTGTCTGCTCTGGCAATGGCCTGAGGGGGCTGTTTGAGTAAAACCAGGTCAAGATGCTTCCTACAGTGATCATATATCTAAAACTTTGTTAAGAAAACTTCCCTGTCTGGCCACACGGGAGCCACTCTGGCACTCCCACTGCCAGCTCCAGTGACTATCACTGCAGAGACTGAAAGCCCTTCACAGTCCAGTGACCCCTCAGCTCCACATGCACTCCACTCAGATAGACCAGGTTTCCATACCAGTTCCATCCCAGGTTGACTTCAGCACAGAATCTGACACCCCGATCCTTAAAATAATTTAAGCTTGGTGCAATAACTAAAGAACAGAATAACAACCCCAGCTGGTGCCTCTGAAAAGGGACCCCAAACAAACAATACCCTTTTATCCCCTTTTGGCTTTTATCCCCTCACAGTTCAAGCATAAGTCTCACTCTTCCTCCTGAGCCCTCGGCTGTGTCCCTGGGTGTCCGTCACCTGGCTGGGCCATGGGTCCCTGTGCCCTGTGCTATGCAAAGGGTCTGCAGTTCAAAGCCTCTGCCTTGTGCTCCCACCCAGAGCTCAACCTCCACCTCCCAGTCCAACCGCATGCTGAGCTCTCTCAGCCCAGTGTACTCCTCAGCACCTTTCAGAGAACTTCACATCTTATGCTTCTTCCTGTTGTTGCTGTTGTTGTTGTAGTTGTTAGGCTTTTCAGTTTACTTTGTCTTTATCCAAGGTTTTCACAAGTGATTTTTCACAGCAACTTTTTTTTTTTTTAACAGAGGAAACGCATTTTGTTAACACTTTATATTTAAAAAAGAAACCCTAATGAAATCTGTTCTTTTACTCTAGATGTCTGTATATTTAAAGTGTTTGCACCTTGTCTGAGCAAAGTGTTATCCTATTCATAGATCAGGCAGCAAGAACAGAGCCAGCCAGAGCACATTACTCACCACTTTCTCACCTAAGCTGTCTATGAAACTTGCACCTCCAGGAAAAGAGATCCGTCTGATGATGTTACTGCCAGGACACAGCAGGAGCACCCAGGCTGAACTCAAACAGACTCCCTTGCAGGGGTGGATGGGGTCCCAGGTGAGGTTAGCGAGGTGCATTAGGACCTCTCCTGCTTTTTGGCTACGCTTTCTGCTCTGCTGATATTGAACTGCATTACTCATACATTCAGGGAAAATGTTTCTGTCACTTACCAAGACTTCTTAGTTTCACTGTCCTTTGCAAGAATTGTCCCAGATGTTTTCCTGCAAATTATTAAATATGTAAACAGCTTTCACATATCCAAGTCATTCCTCTGGCTCTCCACAAATATTTTTTTTTCACTCTGTAATTAGGTACATTTGTACCTCAACCTCAGATACCCATCCTCTCTCCAAAACAGCTTTGATCAGGCCAAGTTTTAAAGACCATTTCCATAACAACATCTCATCTGAGTCAACTGCTATTCAATTCAATGGGAATATTAAATAAGGTCTGTCTGGTTTCACCAGGAAATGAATCAAGCATTTGATCTTGTAAGTGCTAAAGCTCCTATTGCAACTAGCAAACATGTCAGTTCCTGGCAGACCAGCAATATTTAAGGAACACTTAAATATCAATATTAATTACTGTTAAGCAAGGTGTAGCAGTTCTACTGCTCTTAGAAAAAGTTTAGCACATACTTAAACTTAAGGACAAGACGAAATATTTTCCCGAGTCAGTAATATATAATTGCTTTTAATTGCAATAGTTGGTAAATACGTCTTTCACTCAGTATTATCTATGAAGTATGTTGGATTGCCAATAGCTACTAGCATTTTCCCACTTTCAGTATGCTGCCATTTCATCAGCACAGACTGTGCTGTTGTTTTTATTCTCCAAAACAGCCTGACTTTATGATCCTGTTCATTTCACACCTGGCAACACAGAAAATGCAGAGGTAATAGAGGGGAAATCCTTTAGCAATCAGTAAAATGACTGGAACTGCAGTGGAGATGTGTGTTATTTTCTCAAGCAGCAATAAAATGCGTGTGAATTTTCAAGGGAGCTACAAGTCACTGTTTGCTACAGTGACATGCCAGCAAATGCTCATGTTATCATTTAATAATATGGAAGATAGCACTCATCATAGCCCTCCCACAGCAAAATACTAGGGCGGCAGGTGTTGCAATACAAAGCAACTCAATGTGAAATATGTGTAACACACTGTTGATGCTACAGATAGATTTTATGTAGAAGTATAGAAATACAAAAGCTCACAAACATACACAGGCACATAAATGCATGTTCTTCTATTGCTTAGAAAAGTGAAAAAACATGGAATATATTTTTACCTGAAACATGATGGAACATTTAGACTCTGAAAAATAAGTCCAATAATGACTTTGCAGGATTTTGTGTCTGTGGTTTCATGATGTTTTCTTGGCCACAGTGTCTTCTACCTTAGCCTTCTCTAGTGATGGCAGGTTTCTTCCTGAGATTGGAAAGACAAACTGTATGTTTTCCAATAGGTATAACAGGAAATAGACTGCTAAAAATTATACATTTGAACTAGCAAAATTTTTCCATTGTCTTCATCTAAACAATGTTTTGTGTAGTCATTTTTATTCAGCAAGAGTGAACAATCTACAGTAGGAACCATCTGTTGTTATCATGAACTCAGATCCAACCCATCTTCCTTACCTGTGAATGCCAGAGGTGAGGAAGCAGAGCATGGACTGTGCTTGAGTTCTCTGGGCTGAATTTCTGCAAGATATCCAAAAGGAAATACCAGAAAACAAATCTGAAAGATGCAGTGAAGTCAGGTCTAGATAAATTGAGGAGTCCTGGTCTTAAATAGCTACCTGAAGACATGCAAGAAGGAAAAAATTTCCCAAGACAGAGGATATGGGATAAAAGAGTATCACCACAACAACAGGGTTAGATCCAAATCCCATGAAGGACAAAACAAAGCAACCGAGACTTGGAAACTCTTCTTCAAAAGTATTTCAAACGCTCCTGACTTAATTTCAAACTCATTCTCTGAACGTATCCAAATAAACTCCTCAGCATGTTTCACTGTAAAAATATTCTTCAAAAAAACCCTGGTGATTTTGTATGTGTTGTCATTTTACTTATGCAAGCTAACTTTGTCTCCCAGTGTTTCATTTACTGCTCCAATCAATATTGAGACCGCAATGAAACTGTTATTCCAGTCAAGTATATGCCGAGAAACTCTTTGACAATACAGAAAGTGTCCCTGTTAGATATATAAAGCAGGGATTAAAATCCAAATTAATTGATTAATAAAACCTAAAATAATGAACAATTAATGAAATTAATCAGTAGAGTATAGTTGCATAAATATTTAATAGATCTTTATTACATTTTAATAAACCTTTATTATATAAATTTTATAACATTAATTACATGCATTCCTAAAGGCTCCAGAATGGTGACACAACTGACATATGAAAGAATCTAAAACTTTTGAGAGAAAAGCTTGTTATTTTAGTGTTATTTTGTAAATAATCATTATCCCATTACTTCTAGTAAAGGCTTTGGCTTTAATAACACCCTTCCAAAAATGTAACATGCAAACAAGAAAAACATGTACTCTAATGACTTTATGCCTTATTTTTTTCAGTGAAGGGCAAGCCTGTAGGGGCCTAAGGGAAGGCAGGCAACAAATGTCATCTTTCTTTTCATATAATTGTATACCCATGTGCTTTATGTAATCAAAATGAATACTTCAATTTGTTACATATTTTGCTGCAGGAACAGAAGGCATATGGAAAAAAAGCCCCAGGGGCAAATGATCTCACTCACCTGGAAAACAATGTGTGTGTTAATAGAGTAATTTGTTAATTAAAGATTCTAAGATGTCCACCAAAGCCATTTATTTCTGAATTACCACTTCCTAGAGTTAAACAAGATCCCTGGTAAAATGTAATTAGAAACTCTATTTTTCCTCTGTCTCAGTCGTTCCTGAGTGCAATCAATTTGACAAGCATCCCAAGAGTTACCTCACCAGCAGATGGTCTAAGCACCAGCCCAGCAAGCACAGCACACCAAGAACAAAAAAGATAAAACAATTTCATGCCTGTCGCTACAGCTTTAAGATACAGTGCTGTATTGAATTATCTTTAAGTTAAGCTTCTTACTGGTGGTGGAATAGGGATGACTGAGGAAGACAAATAAATACTCACCTATAAGAGTCCAAGAACAGTGCAAATTTTTTTTTTTCAGGGATGTTTAAAACATAGGTAGTGGTGCTTCAGCTCACTGTAGCAACTGTGAGAACTTGGCCATGGAGATACCTGGGAATACTTTCCATTTCAACTATGTGGCAGAGCATTACAAAACTTTTAGCTGTCTTTTTTTTTAAAGAAAATGAAAAAGAATTACTGTGTTCACTGTTGAGAACCCTAATAACATTGTTTTTGTTTTTAAAAAGGAAAAAACACAAATGACTACCTTGTACTTTGTGCAGTAATATGAAACAAGGAGGTAAATAACCCACAGGTGTGTGTTATTCAGGAAAGCCCTAGTTCCAAGGCTTTCCTGGGGGCTTTTTAGGTTGCTATGGCACGAAGAAGGAAGAATTGTTCTTGTTGGAGCCACAGTGTTTGGCTCTGACTCCTGCTGCTGCTGTTGGCTGTTGGTTTAACCTCATGTGTGGTACCGGGTTCTCCATCCTCCCTGAGGCAGGAATCCAAAAGGAAGAAACAAACCTGTACGGAGGAATGGTGTTAGAACCAGGGCTTATTTTTAAAAGTGCGTTTCCAGGTGCAAAATATAATAGGAGGATAGAGCTAATGGCTACGTAAGACAGTGGAGAACTGTACAGTACAGCTGCTCCTGCTCTTAATGGATTAACTTGGCCAAAACTGTGGACAGATCATATTTGAATTATAAGTAAACACAGCAGAGCTTCCTTTTGGCAAGTTGCTAAGAGACATACTTCAGATTACAAAAGCTCCATTGTCTGGTTCCCCAGAAAAACTAGGAAATTCTATAGCAAAGAAAACTCACTGTGTACATTGTAATGAGTCTTAGGGATTTCTCAGACAAAAGTATCAATGCAGAGCTTATTTCTGGGCTCATTTTAGGTATAAACATGGTTTATCACACCTGCACCCTCTTGCTGCAGGTTTGTGGTTCTTCACTGAACTGTTTATAAGAGATTGTTCCTTTAATTAAGCTTATAAATTTACTGTTATAAAATTTAACAGTTGATATTAAGAAGTTCTCTTTGCCTTTTATACAATTATATTTATAAAAACATAACTGTCTTTAGTGATTAAACCATATAAATACTCATTTCTAGACATAAGAAACCTAAATCTGTCATTTTAAATTTTTGAAACAAATGCATGCTATGCATCAGTCAGAGAACATACTATGATTGTGGATACTCCTAAACACTAATCCACTGCAAAGTCATTTTGCTGTAGTAAGCATTTAAAAGCAGAGTAATTAAACTTGACATGAATATAACTCAGCAGGAAGATTAGTATACTAAACCCAGTATGGAAGACATGATAGTCCGTGAAGACATATGGTAAATAATGGCATTCTATACGCCAGATTATCACTGTTTCTGAAAAAAAGTGACAAAAGGCTCAGCATTGCAGTAATAAAATGCTTCACCCAGGATATTGGTAGTTTGTATCCTGGCTATTACTGATAGAAAGGTTTTATCATTCCATGTTGTCTTCAAAGCTCAGTGATTCTGATATTGGGAACTTGTAATATTGATCAGTTTGCAGTTCTAAGACGGGTGTTTCCTTACAGAGGGAAGGTTTCTTTTCCCTAAGCTTTGCGGATGCTTTGTCACACCTTTCTTGACTTTAAATTAAAAAAAACCCAAACAAACAAACAAACAAAAAAAACCCAAACCAAAAACAGTGCTCTGTGAACACAACCAAAACCCATTTTTCTATTCCAACAGTCAGATATGGAAGTATGCCAAGGGTCCCCCAAACCCACCTGCTTCTGTATATCAAAATTAGTGGAATTATTTTCCCTCTTTTCCTGCATCCTGGCTCAGTGGCCTCTCCAATACCCAATTTGCTTTAGGCTGTGTGTGAACAGAAACCTTTTGCCTATCTCACTACCTCTTTCAGCAATTTTTCTTAAGTCTGCTCTGGTCAGAGAGAACATGTTTAGTGTGTAACTACTGGCACATCAAAATAAAATGCTGTTTCCAAGGTTTCCAAGTGTCCTTCCATAATGCAGACCAACATGCAAGGAAAAAATATCTAATTTTAATACCTTTTTCTGATCATAGAATCATTGTTGGAAAAGACCTCTAAGATCATTGAGTTCAACCATCAAACCAGCACAGTTCACCACTAAAACCATGTCCCCAAGTGCCACATCCACATGTTTTTCGAACACTTCCAAGGGAAGGATCACTGGGGCGAGCGAAAGCCTGGAGAGGCTGTGTGACATTTACATAGATATTCTGACACTTTGCTAGGAAAGGGACAAAGGGGAAACTGCTCTAAAAAGCAGAGGGAAGTCAGAGCTAATGGATTTTCCTGTAACCTGCACATTTCCTTGATAAGGAACTATGGGGCCCATTGCTGCAGAGGTCTGTAGAGAATCCCATTACATACTGCCCCCTCAGCAATCTCTCTCACAGATATTTGTCCTGCAGAGTAATATTTGCAACTTCAGGAAAAAGTCTAAATGCATTAGTTTTGCACTAAAATGAAAAGGCGGAATGCAATTACCTCTTCTAGAAAACTGATGTATGTGCAAACTAAAATAAAAACCAGGAATACATTACTGGGTTAAGATGAATCTGTTAATTCCAATTTCTTTGCCTATGCTGTTTATCAATGGGAAATACGAACAACATTGAATGTGTTTTATTTCTACGTAGAAATATTTTTAAAGAGAAATCTGACTGAAAACTATGGAGCTATTTCTCAAACTTAATCTGTGAACAGTATTTTGGAATATATTGTAAGGCTACAAACAAACTGTTATGGCTGCTGGCAGAGCAGTCAGTAGATCAATGCCAGGCAAATCAATAAGATAATCTAATGGGACCAGGAGAACAACTTGAAATTTGAGATGTTGAACCAAAGTGAGAACAGTTCTGCCACTGTAACTGAACTGTATCTTAAATTACTAGGAGGAACAAAAGGGTTTTGAAAACCTTTGACCCATTCTGCTTGCTAGAATACAACTTAACTGTAAAATAATCAATAAAACTAATAATTCCCTTAACATCTACAAGTGAAAAGGTTTCACTTGATGTAGTGAATAAATATATAGCATGATTCTGGTATGTTAAAAACAAATCAACTCTTGATGAAATCTACAGGGACTAGAAAATGTCAGTTGCCAAAAAGTAATTTAAACTATTACAAGCAAAGCATAAATAAAAATGTGATCTACCCAAACAGTGCATCCAGGGATAACTGGATTAAGTTATTAGTAACTACACAAAAAATAAAAATACATTTTGCCTTGCTGTGTGTCTTTAGATACAGTCAGCTGTCATTCCTCTGCTTCAGAATGTCACAAATGATTTTGGCATCAGTGACAAAAGGTGACGGACAATACAAATAGAGTTGGCTAAAACCTTTCTTAATTTGGAAAATAATCTGGGATTTGAATGCCACTCACCAAACCCAGATTTTAATTTTTTTTTTGTGAGGTTGCAGTGACAGGGCTTAATGCAGTTGCTGACTTTGCTCTTCTCCAAGCGTGAGACTCAGCTGGCCCTTGGAATCCCACTTCTGCTTGGGCTGGTTTTTAGCAGTGTGCCTTGACTGAAATCCCTGGGTTCTAATGGTCTTCCATGCAACTTGGCAGATCAGCCACAGCTCTGCCCACCTGAGTCCTGAAAACATCTAAGGATGGATGTTCTACCACGTCCCTGGGTAACTTCTCCCACTACCACATGAATGAAAAAACCCCACACAAAACCCCTTCTTCCAGAAAAAAAAAAAACAACCCCCAAAAACCCAAACAAAAACACCTATATGCAGAGGTTCAATAGAAATATTCATTGATATTCTATCAACATATTTTTATAACTAAAATTAAAATTAATAGCAAATGTACTAAATAAAATATATATTTTAAATTACATAATATTTAAAACCAGATTTAATCTCCCCTCATGCATGCTTAATTAAGGCTTTAGATTATACCATCCTGCAGTGTTCAGAAATAGGGTTTTTTACATTATTGAGCAATGGTTTCACATCACACCAAGGGTAAAAGAAAGATCAGAGCAGTGGGGCTTTTCTCACTGTTTCTGGAATGGTTGTGTTCCTTCATTGATATCCATCATATGATACTTAATTATAAGAAATATATAGATATAGATATGAAATATTTACCAGTGTTTCTATTACATTCCCAAATCCACACGAATTATTTTATCGATCACAAACTTTAACAGTTTATGCTGACCCAGAATAAGCTACAGTACAACTCACACCATCATATATTTTATGATCTGGCTGTTCAACCAGAGGTTTTCCTCTAAATTCTTAATAGCAAGACTCTCCATTCAAACAATATAGAAGGTGGGACATAAGCATAACTGCATGCAATCAGTCATCCTGGTTAGTTCAGTTATTCTTCATAATTGGAAAATTAAATACTATACTTTCTTGGATGCTATTATATTAAGAAACAAGTCAGGCAAATATATGCAATTTACTTGATAGTATTTAACATATATATCCTTCTGAGGCAGTTGTGCTGATTTTAGTGGAAAATTTTTGTAATTTGTTTTTTTCCCACAATGACTCATCTATTGAAAGTGATGTGAAAAATGTGTACCTAAATAAAAACCCATACACGTATTTTATCTTATTTAACATTCCATTACCACCACATAAGTCAAACAGTAGATCAAGCCCTGTGTATAGGTCACCAGATGTCTAGATGTGTCAGTAATTTGACATATAAACTATGAGACATTTACTACAGATGCCCATCACTGGACGTATTGACAGAGCAGCACGAAAATCCAAGAGCAGCTTTGTTAAGTTCATGAGATGATATTTAAGGTAAAGTGCTGCTTAGATAGAACAGAATTTTTACCCTGTAACCCCAAATATCTAGGGGGACACACAAGAATGTTATACAAAATGTTCTTTACTCATATCTAAAGTGCACTTACCTAAACTGGCTCAGTACAGAGCTTTGTTAGGCTGCAGCCATGCACAGGTCTTTGGCACTGCGTAAATGCAATTTCTGGGCATTACTTCAACTGGGAGTTTTTCATCTTTATTCTGCAGCTGGTATTGTCTCTGTATTATGAATTTCACAATATGAAGCTGAATTTAAGTGAAGTCATTTAAATGAAGTTATGCTCCTGGCTAAGTATTATTTAAAGGGATGGGATGTCACCTCATACACTGCTATGATCAGTGGTTGCTTTCCTGGTGGTTCCCCATGGCATTGCAGGCATAAAAGAATTGCACACTACTGTAAGCAGAGGGAGGGGAAGAACAAAAATAAACCTCAAAAGTTCCAACAACAACAAAGACAGGAATAGCATATTATTGTAGAAATAAACCTCTGTAGTGTACGAAACCTGAATGCAGGGCAGCATCAGCAAGGTTGTAGAGACAACAGCGCAACGAAGGAGGAGAGGAATGAGACTATCCACTCCATTCACAGACCAAATGCCATTTTATGGCAAGGCACTCCAGAGAAAATGGCCACCTAACCTGCTTCTTTTTATCAGTATCCATTGATTAGTTAGAGATTATGCACTTGAAATGTTTTTTGTAGATATCACATCCTGTTCCCAACTGCAACTCTGAACGTCTGAATAATAGGCAATGTGAGTAACTAATAGGGTAGGATCTACCCTCCAGTAAGGAATATTTCCAGCTAGTGGTTTCTCTATTTGTAATTGAAAACCATTGATTTAAGTGTTCAAAATGAAAATGTTTGCTTATAGTGTAGTCTCTTTGCAGATCAGAGTTAAATTCACAATGGCTGTAATTATGATCACTCTTCTAACCCTCAAAAAACAATTAAGGTTGCTGCAAGATAAAACATTCATCACAACAGAGCAGAGCTGATGAAGAGTAGAAAGCAATGGGTATGAAAAGCCCATTCAGATCTCATCAACTCTGTAGCACACACAATCTGACAAGAAGTTGTATCCATCCAGTAACTGCAGGTTGTAACGATGCCTGTCCCCTCTGAGCTACACATTTACACATAGCTGGAAATACACTTGCCTTTCTGTGGTGGTTTGGCCCTGCCTAAACACCTGGTGTCCAGCAAAACTGCTTCAAGGTCTTTCTTACCCCCCTCCCCCCTTTTCGGCTTCCAGAGAGAAAAAGAAAACAAAAACAGCTAGGAATTTATGACTATAGATAACAACCAAAAGAGGAGCTTTGATTAATAACACAGGCAAAGCAGAACTTAGAATAATGCTTAAATTTATTACTGACAAACTAAGGACTAAAACTAAGAAATAAAATGGTTAGAAAACACCTCCCACCACCCCTCAGTCTGTCCATGCTCTCCCTCCTTCCCCCAACAGTGCGGGGGAACAGGGAATGGAAGGTTTACAGTCAGTTGTTTCAGTCACTCGCAGAGGTAAGTCCAAGATTTAAGCTGCAGTTGATCCAAAATCTGCTGTCTCAGGGGTCTTCCTGTGGGCTGCAAAGGGGATGTTTTGCCTCACCACAGTCATCAACACAGTTACAGGGGAAAATCATAACTCTGAGTCCTTCTCCTACGTTTCATGGGGTCCCCACCACGAAGGAGATCCTCTGCTCTCTCGTGGGTCATTCCATGGGGTGCAGTCTCTCATGAAAAGCTGGCTGTACCTTCTTAGGCGTGGGTTTCTCCCTCCATGGGTCTCAGCCACAAATCTTTGCAGGACTCTGCTCCACCTTGGGGCCTCCCACGAAGCAACAGCCTCTTTCATGCACCGTCCTGCTCTGGCAGAGGGGTCTTTGCACCCCGATGGATCCCATTGGGCTTCAAGGGGACAGCTCGTAATCACCATGGTCATCACCACGGTAGTCAGTGAATAATAGGTTTGAGTCCTTTCCCTGATTCTTGGGGTCCCTCTCCCTGCTTCTCCTCCTGCACTGACCTTGATGTCTGCCTTGTGATGTTGTTAATCCATGGCTACCAATTCCCAACTGCGCAAATCCTCCATTCTTAAATATGGTTTCACACAGGAGCATAATTTAATGATTCAGAAGCAGGAAGTTTTCCTCGGAGCTGACCCTCATTGACTCTGCTCTATAGGTTAGAGGAAAACTTCAAAACTTCCAGCAGCTTCCAACAGAAGCCACTCTTCCTCTTATCAAAAAACCTAGAGAAACCTACGACACTTTCCTCCAGGTTTTTTTTTCTCAGGGTTTTATAACTTTTCTGGATAAAGCTTATTTCCAAATATCTGCCTTTTAAATGTTGTACATGAAAGTAATTAGGTAGTGACATCAAAAGATATTTAGTTAAAATCAAATACACTGTTTTGTATTTTGAAGCTTCCTTGTATGTAACATTCCTATGGTAACCATACATACTCCATCCCCTCACACAACACCCACCTGGGACAGAAAGATAAAGGGAAATTATATGTCACACAAATGAACATACTTTTAGTATGTCCTCATACAAAGGCATTTACAGTTTTGGTTATCATTTTGCAGTCTGAAAGAAATCTGTACACAGCAATGACCTATTGCATGAACACAGAAAATCACTGGTCATCATGTGCATTGTAACAAGAAAGATTTCTTCAAAAATGTGCCACTAATTCAATTACTTTCTTATTTTGTACAAGATCAAACAACAATTTGAGGAAAAAAAAAGATTGTGTGAAATATCAAAACTGAGCACTTGATTTTTTATATTTAGTTTTCTTTAAGATCCAAAATATTACCTGTTCATGAGCAAAAGCCAACATCCTGAAAAATTTGTTGTCAGCCTGTCCTTTCCTACACAACATCTACAAAAACATCCACTCAAAAGGAGCTATGAGTTACTAACTTCAAGCAACCATAAGCTTACCCATAAATAAATCAAGATTGAAGCCTGTTTATCTCATCATATCCCAGTGAAAGAAACCACTCTGCTTATGAATTCTACCAGTCTAGTAACACCAAGGCAATCTTTCTTGTTTGTTTTGGTTTGTTTTTTTTTTTTTCTCAGTGCCTTGCTAATTAGTATTTGGGATGAATGAATGAATTGTCATATTTCATAATTTCAACAAAGCAAGCCCAGAGGAAAATTAAGAACTAGATTTTACATGTGAGATTTCTCATTAAAATATAGATACCTATAATATATATAGGGATCTGTTGTAGTTTGATTTCAGTCTTTTTTCCAGGTTGTTTTCCCACATCAGTTTTTTCTTGCTTCATGTAGAAAAAACTGACCTGACTGCAAGATATGGTGAGATATCCATATACAGAGTGAGTTATTTATGGTTACTGAGAGTCAAACAGGCTCTTACTTTAAGGAACTGTAAAAAATGGTCTTAAATGTCTTCAGAATACCTATCAGATCAAAATCAAGCACTTTCTAGAATAAGTGCATAGCCAAAATGATGGCTGAATCATTTAAACACTAACTGAAACACTAGAGAAATATATGGTCTTGGATTATTCCTCAAGTCCTGTGAAATGAGGAGCACTTTCTCATGTGCATCATTTCCCTTGAATGCACTTTATTACTCAGACTGAGAGGAGATGAGGACCCAGGTTCTGAAAAATTGATTTAAAGCCGGATTAGCGGCACTGGTGAACACTGTCGCTCCAAACCTCTGCAATGTTTATGGACCTTGGCCAGTGTTTATGGTGTCATTGGAATCTGGGACCAAATGGAGCTGCTGCAGAATGCCTCCCTGTTCCTTCAATTCAAGGGGCATTCTCTGCATTTCTTTCAGAAATTATTTCAGTTTGTGTAAAAATACACTAAGGATTTACATGATAAATTCTTCTGAAATAATTTCTGAAATAAATAGAGTGAATGTGTTAGTAGTAAAATACTGTATCTTTTTTTTTTCCTAGCTGAAAACTTCATGGAACTGAGAAGTTAATAAAATGTATTTCATCTATTGATGAACTGTATTAGAAGATATGTGTATCCACTACATGAGAAGGCAATTGCAACTGTTCCCGTCTCCTAAACAAAGCAGAGAGAAATTATTTTTAAGTCACATGCGTGTTTCTGACTCAGATAAAAATCAAATCCATGACCCTTCCTTTCTGTCTCCAAGTACATTCTGCTCCTCAAAAAATAATAGCCATTTCAGGATCCTGCATCTGTTCTAGTGTGAATATCAGGGCTATCTGACAGCAACAGAAATTCCTTCCTAAGCCCAAAACATAACCAGAATGTCACATACAGCAAGCCTCAGATGTATGCCAGTGGTAAGCAGGAAAGATTTTTCTTTCTCTTTCTCTGCATTTTGCAATGTAAAACAAATCCCCAGAAAGAAAGGTGTGTTTTTAATCTTCCTTTTTGACAGCTCAGATACCAACTGGGAGTTTTAAAACACATTAATCTGACAAGGAGCATCACAAGACACAGAGCTGAAGGGAAACTAGAATTGTGTTTAAACCCTCAAAGAAGCAAAGATTTTTGGGTTTTTCCCTGAAAAATATCTATTGGGATAAATAGTCATCTTCTTATTGTGTAACAGAGCAAGTATAATAAAGCTTCTGGATGACATGGAAAAAAAAATTATTGCATGTTAAATTAATTCCCTTTGACAAACATCAAGAAAAACCCAGGTCTCCAAGTTTTGCCCGCCTGCAAAAGGAGGAAGAATGTGCAAATTACTGCACAGACTTTATAGGAAAAACAATATAGTCTGCAATTTTAAAATTACCAAATTCAGTTACTCTAAGATGGTATGGTGAACACATTCAATTGTTATGGTGAGATTTTCTAGGAAAATAATTGGACGAGATCCCACTTATGGTTGTCATACACAAATATGTTATGCTTGATATACTAAAACTCCAAGGAAGTGGCTGAATCTGGGAAGCTGATGATCCATGTGGTAGGTTTGTGGAAAGAGAAGATTCAAAATGGTTCTCATACAGACCCAAAAAGAGCATCCAGAACCATTTAAAGGCTCCAGAAATACCCATCAGACCCAAAATTCTGTCAAATTTAGGCCCAGGTGAATATCCCAAATTCAAAATCCGCACCTTGGCTTGAGATTTCTGAGCCAAACTTCATAGACCAAAAACTGACTTACAGAGACTAGTTCAGGCAGCATAAACATATTTAGAACAGCTCAGCTAAACAGAAATGTAGTTGACGACATACAGACTCCAAGTTAAACCAACTTATTACTACTTTAATAGAACACTGACAAGGAAAACATAGCTATTGTCATGTCATAAGAGAGTTGCACATCACTTACAGGAATCATTAACTCAGTTCCAGGGTAAGATGCTTCTGATTGTTCTGCAAAAAATAGTAACCATTTAGTAGGGAAAGCAAAAAAATATTTTAAGCTGAATTATCACAGAATGAACACAAATATTTATAACTGAATCACGATGAAATATATTGTAGATCCACATAAGTATAAGAAAACTGGAACACATGTAAAGCATGAACGTGTTGGGTCACCTGGTATGTCTGTTTCTGATGACCAGAAGCAATCCACTCCAGAGGATCTCCAGTGGGAGAACACCAGCAGGACAAGGCACTACCCAGCTGCGTGAGCTCATACCCTCATGAGGAATATTTCAATTGCTGGGGTTGAAAAAACAAAAATTCAGTCACTACTCAGTCTTCCATTATTAACCATTCCTAAACAGGAAATAAATTCCATCTTATATTTTAAAACACATTAAAATAAGCTGCTTAAATGAGCTAACAGAGGGTACAGAATATGCAACATTTCTCTGTGCAGTGCAGGTTGAGTCTGTAAGATCCCATTTCTCCCCCTCACTATTTTTCCCACTTCTGCAATGCAACTCTGACATCTCCATACCCTGTTTTTCCTCACTGGCAGTGATGCTCCCCAGATCCTGTCCCCTGCTCCCAAATCCCAGAAGCCATTCTGTATCCTGTCACCTAAACCTGAGTGACCCAGCACTTATCTGTGCATTCCCAGACTCTTTTCCATCGAACACCCAGGCTCAGACAACTACCACCACAAACCTGAGTTTTGCCTCCCTATAAATTTAGGCCAGGATGGTAACATTAAAATTCCACCTTACTGCTTACTTGCAGTAGGGGCCAGCCCTGAAGTCTATCAACAATTCCTGATAATGTGAGTACTTGGCATTATGGCTTTAGGATAAAATGCGGACCTATTTTGCACCTTATTTAAATTACCTTACATTTTTTATTTCCACTGTTATTAAACTGTAATGAATTTATTTGTTTATGGAAGTGTGCCCTGCATATCTAGTACTGTTCTGTAATAGCTGGATTTAAAGCCAGCCTCTGATTTCTATCCTAGACATCATTAAACAATTTATTTTCTGTGATAGGGGAACGTGCTCTTGGGCAAGAGCTCTCCATTAATATGAATTATTAACAATATGTATATCCATGCATTATGGATTTAAAAGATGAAAAGAAAGCTTGCCAGTTACTCTATGGAGTTTTCTCCTTCTACAAGGCCAGTGAACTTCAGACAGCTGCCTGCTGAATGGTCACAGACAGGGAATCCCTGATGACCACTAGGATTTTGTTCTTCTATTGTTAAAATTATATAAAATGCTTCAGAAAAAAAGATCTCTGGTTGGCAATATCTGCCTATGCCTCCACTCCTTCTTCCCACTACAAGACAGTGTTGTAAACCAGCTGATGGCTCCCCAAATATAAATGCTCCCTGGAAAGGGGTCTCAGCACTGTCATCAAAATGCCTAGTTTTATTTTAAAATATCTTACAAAGAAGGATATTTTTGTAACTGCAGCATTTGAGAAAAATTGTGTCATATTTAGCTGCTCCTGCTGACGCATCTGCTTGCGATGTGTCGAGTCGCATCCATCAGCCACGTGAAGCTTCACGGCCCTGCGTGATAATGAAAAATGATGGGGAGAAGCAGCTTTGATACCGTACATCACACTGTGACACAGCAGCAGAAAGATTCCAAAACATTTAAATCTCAAATAAAACCTCTTAGACATGCAACCGCTGTGGTCTCCATTCATGTTTCTCCACAACTTTGCTCTCTGTGAAAAACACTCTAATACGTGTTTGCGCCTTCATCCTTTCCAAGTAATTAGTCCCTGAGCTGCTGCAGGATTCATATATCCCACTGCTCATGCTAATGCCCCACAACGCTGTGTCAGGAAATCCCATCACTTGCTGTCCTGGGGGTAAAAAGAAGAAATACCCCACAAGGAGAATTGAATAAAAGGAGGTAGGGGACTTCTAGAGATTAATTATCACTAAACTCTGCAGGCTTAAATAGAGTTTATTAAAATTGTCTTTAAAAACCTTTGCATCAGTGCTCTCCTTCCACCTGGCCTCACTTGTATCTCTGTGTTGCTGTCCAGCTTGATGAATGTCAGGTTTAATCCCCCCACCCCCTTTTTTTCCCTCCAAAAGTACCTGTGTGTTTTCCCCTAAGACCACTTTCTCTTCTCCTTCAAGACATTCTTCAAAGCAGCAATTACTGTCCTGTTGTGCATTCTGCCCTACATCCCATACAGCACTGTTTCCCTCAACATCCTGCTGCCCAGAATTCAGCCCCCCGTACTGGACTGGTGACTTGGGACTGCTTTGCACCGATGCCATCTATCTAAGGATATTTTATATACTGCATAAAATGTTGTTATTATTGCTCACATTCTTCATTATAAATTTCTTACCTTTGAGAATTCCCTCATGATAGCTTTGTGATTTACATTCTGTATTCCATCCTAACACTTAGCTTCTCTTTAATCTGCTTTTTACAACCTTAATATCATTTTGCCTCTTTTATTAATCAACAGCACATTTATGGCCCACACCATTTTGCAGAAACTAAACCACAAAGTTTAGTCCCACCACAGGAAGAGTCCTGACTGACCTCTGCTATGGGCAGGCAATTGACCCAAGAAAACCCAGCTGAAGACCAAAGCTGGGGCAGCTGATGGGCATGAAAGACAATGCACCTACACCTTGCACCCGCACCCTACTTGTCACACGTGCTTCCAGACACTGCTGCTGCCCAAATGGCCTTGTACTCACCCGTGCAGAAACTGCACTACCAGCCACAGAACAAAAGGAAGGTGTTCCATCCTATTCTCCCAAAATGCCTGGTCAAATCGACAGGCAATGATCATCTTCCCCTGGAGAGAAGTGTGATCCACTCTCGTGCCCACTCAGTCACTGACTGGTTTCTTTCGTGAGCTCTCACTGCCAAAAGCCTGGAATGCAGAGAACTCAGCAGGTCCAGAGCTGACGGGCACCTAGTGAGACAGCAAAGCACCTCAGTTTTTTAAAGGCCTTATTCACTTAAACCACTTTGCCTTAGTGTTTCTACGCTTCTTTTAGACCAGCTGTAATCCACTCTGAAGTAGAAGGAATTGAAAAAATGTCCAGTGACTGTGACACTCTTTCCACTTATGGTAGCACCTCTTCTGGGAAGTACATGGTTAATTCTCCAACACTTTCCTCTGCACCCAGTTTTTAAACTGGTGGTACTGGAAAACACCTTCCTTTTTATTTCTTGTGCTCCTGGAGAATGACAAGTTAATAGAAGGTGAGCAAACAGTGCAGCTGTAGGTGGTGGCAGGGAGAGCAATGAGCTTATTTTGCACACTGAAGGTTCATTCTAGTGAATAATTTCTCCAGAGAGAAAAGGGACTTTATTAAGAGCAAATTGTATGCAGATCTTCTCTCGCTATCCTGCCTTTTTTTTTTTTTTTTGACACTGATGGATTGACAGACCAGCTAGAAAAGGGCATACTGAGGCAAACAGCATTGGTAATTTCAGTGGTAAAAAGATACAAAACAGAGCCAGCCAATAAAAAGCAGAGGAAGAAACTTCATGCAACATCCCTCCACCCTAGAGAGGATGGGTTCATTATAGAATATCCAGTTGTTTTCCCTTATTATTTTGTGTGAATATTCCTCCCTGCAATGTTTTCTTCCCTTCTACTACGTACATTTCAAACAAGCTATTCTTACCACTACTTAACGACAGGCGAACAATTGCACATAAAGAATCCTGAACTAGTAATGTGGCAGGTGCATGGCAGCACACACATGCACCCCTGCATATGTATAAACACTAAAATGCAAGTAAACATCTATTTCTGATTACAATTCCACAAGTAAAATTGTTAATTAGGCATAGGCCAATTCAGGTTTCCTCCTATGAATATGTTATAGAATGATTGTCCCCTCTTTATTTCAACAGGCACTACCAACATGAGAGGAGATTAGACTTTACTGTCATTTTTGCCAGCACTCCACTGACATAAAAGCAATTTACAGAGGCTGTGCAAGAAGGTTTTGGGTCAAATGACTAAAGCTGTTAAATCTGAGTTACATTGCAGGAAAAGATTTGGACCTGAGCTGGGCTTCACTTTCTCCATATTCACAGTAGTGCAAATACACTAGTTTAAACGAACCTCTATTTTTTTTCTTATGATACAAAAAGAGGATCTTGACCTTTTGAGGTAGAGCTTTCCAAGGTTTAGCCTCATTCTTCCTCCAGGTTTCACTGGCCTAAATCAAGGTAAGACTGCTCTAGAAATGTGAGGTGTTCCCTTATAACATTTTAAATGTCCAGTGCTTATTTGCTGTTTTTCATCTGTGAGAAAGGTACACAAATCCTACCTAGGTGATATAAAACAATGTATTTTCAAAACTATTTTCCTGTTTGCTGCTTCTTTTGAGGAAAAAAAATACACTTTCTGTTTAAAAATCTCATTTATATCAAACAAACACCACTGCTGATTTAACAGTAACCACCTTTAATTCTCATAAGTAATACTATATCCATTATGGATTCACATTTGAAGCTTACCTAATTATTATGTTTTTCTCTACAGTGATTTGCACAATTTGAACTTATCCTGGCAACTACTGATACATTATTTTTACCTTATAGTTTATTAATGTAGTTCTTCTCACTGAAGCATCTAAATGAGCCTGTATAGGTAGAAAATCCAATATTTTCACTAATTGATTTTTTTCTTTGGTATCAGTATAGAAGGTGCATGTATGTGTTTCCAAACACTGACAATACAGAACAGAGATTTTGATATACCTTTATGATAATTTTTATGGTCATTAATTACGTAAATACCTTTACAACAAAGGAGATAGAAGACTGATTAAAAACAGATTGATTTTTCTTTACTGGATTGTGCTCCTCATCATACCTTATGAAATTATTGTTCAACTAAAAGCAGGCAGTATTAGGCAGTTTTAACAAATAAAAGAGCCCTAATGACCCAGGTTAAAATAAACCCTCATTAATACTAATAGCAAAGTTTCCTTAGACTCCATTGGTTCCAGAAGTGCACTAACAAGTCAAAATTTAGACTCAGGGTAGAAATTCTCCAAACCTTTTATAAAAGCCATAAAATAAAACAGAAGCTTGAAGTAAAAATAAAATGGCTTGTAATTCTTAAAGTTAGCAGAATAATTATTACAGTTGAAAGTAATAAAAAACCTGGTTCATTTTCATAAATAGATAAATTCCAATAAACTCTGATAATCTTAGTAACAGAAAAACAGGAAAAGAGAAAACTTCACAGTGTTCCTGAAGTAAACATGAGAAGGGAGGACATAAGCTAATATAGAAAACCATGCCTGCTGCAAACATTAAATCAAAGTGATCTATAAAATAATATACACATTTAAATAGTAAGCCATGTTAATTTAAAAATATCAAATAATCTTTATGAAGTAAAAATGTCTTCACTTTCAATAGAGTTATCAGAGCAATGTAATATTTTACAACTGGCAGGCATATTGCATAAATATGTGAATTGCTACATACATACAAGCTTTTAGGCAACGTACAGTAACGGAGATCAGAAAATGAATGTATGTTGTTTCAAATGCGTAGTCTATGAGCTCCATGGCAAAATATGTAGTAGATTAAAAATTACCACCTTAGTTATAAACAAGTAACTGTCTTCAAAATATGTTCACACAGTCATAGTGTATTGCTTAGTGTGGGGAAGTTGCCGAAACCCTTAGCATTGCAACACAAACCATGTTCAGGTGGTTACAAACCAATGAAATCCCACCAAAGTCAGAAGCTGTGCACTGATTTACACCAGTGAAGAGTCTGGCCAAATATACTTAAAGCTGTATTTTAAATGCAGCATATCAAGTAAACATTATCATAATGCAAGAGATGTATTTCGAGGAAAATGCAGTTACAGAAAATGAATTTGTCAGAAAAATTATAGCCATGTCATATGTTGTATAAGCAGCTTATTATCATGTGCAGTAATACATTAAAGAGAAACGGATGTCCCAGTGGCCTTTTAAAGCCTTGTTTGAACACCATATCCAAATGACTACTTTGCAAGTGGCAAAGTTTAAGTGCTAATAAAAAGTTAATACTGCAAGTAAAGACCTTGCTTCATAATGATTTCATTGTTGTTTGATTGCATCAAACGAAAAACACATTTTCACTCAATAATGTTCTGTTCAAAGTGTTTCTT
Source organism: Dendrocincla tyrannina (assembly GCA_035047865.1). Lineage (NCBI taxonomy): Eukaryota > Metazoa > Chordata > Aves > Passeriformes > Dendrocolaptidae > Dendrocincla > Dendrocincla tyrannina. The sequence goes on from JAWWMP010000002.1 coordinate 556,684, forward strand.
TTACCAATGTTTGTGATCAGCAGTTTCTCCATACATGACAACCCCTTGTTTCCTCCCGTAGCATCTGAAATCTGGTGATTTCTCCCCAGGAATTAACAACTTGTATAGATTCTAGTTTGTGAAGGAAACCAAATAAATTATTCTTTCCATGTATTGGTAGCATTTTAAAAATCCTATGTACTTACAGATAAGAAACAGACAAGAGTCCAGTTACTCAAACTGTCCATAACAGTGAGATACAGTTGCATTCCTTCGTGCCCAAAAGCTCCTCTAGCCCATTATTGTATGGCTGACGTAACCTGAGAAATTGAATGTTCCCAAGGTCAGTCTGGGCTGATTGCAACTTTCCAAGGAACAAAATAAAGATATTCTTCTCATCTCAGTGAAACAGATTAACTTTTCAGGTACTTCTCTGTAGAGCTGGTCTGGGAAATCACTTAACAAAATCTATAACCTCATTTTGGTTCAGGTCTGAAGGTCTAATTCTTGCCATTTGCGAGTATCACTTTTACTGTTTACAATAGGAAGAAAGCCCAAGAATTCTATAAATTGGCAAACTGGCCAGGAACATAGACACACTAGATCTGTGAGAATTTGTAAATTCAAAAGTAAATTTCTTAGATTTAAAAATTTGGTGGATTTAGAATGATAAAAATGAATTATTTAGCATTTGCAACAGTTTTTCCTTATAAATTAATCCAGCAAATTATGGAATAAAAATCCACAATCTAAACTACCAGATAAAACATATAAAAGAAGAAATACCCTTATATAACTTACTAGAAGTTATATATTTAATAATAAAACAGAAACTCAAAAGAATATTTTATTAGGTGATTTAATTTAGTGTGCTCAATTTTAAACTTCACTTCTGATTTATTTTTATACTGGTTTTGCTTTTACATATGAAGTCACATACAAACAGTTCTAGCATTAAAGGCAATATCATATTAGAAAATTGTTACATTTTATGGTTATTAGTTTTTTAAGTAGTTTATACACTATTGAACAGCAATTACAGTAGATAATAAAGAATTGTGCAATGTCTTAAAACTGTTTAACAACTTAATATAAAAAAAATAATTTGTATTGTAAGAAAAGAAGTATCATTCAAGGCTGTTAGAACATTTTGTTGAAAAAATGAGGACTTCCAAGTCAATAGATGGGATTTTTCAATGAACATTGAAACTGAAAATTTGGAATTGGTGATTTTTAATCTCCTGCCAGGATGTGCAATCATATTTGTCCTACATGGATTCTTTCAGTGTACTGCCATAAAATGAGATGGATTTTGTCTTTGATGGGACACCAGAACCCAGGGGCCTGTCTGTGCTGATTCCTGCAGAGCAGGCAGAAGTGCAGAAGCCAGCACAAATCAAGCAAGGCAGCAGACGGAGCAGCCAGCACACACCCTCCCACTTCCAACAGAGATTCCCGTGCTCAGCACCTGCTCAGCACCTGTGCAAGACAGGAGGCAGTGGAGACACACCCATCATGGAGGCATACTCTTGAAATAAAGGAGTATAAAGTCACTTATTTCTGTATTTTTCAGGTACCACATAAACAGAAATGGGCATTCACCTGAAATTAGAACCAGAGAAAATACACCTTCCTTATGGCATTGCAGGATGCTCAGCAACACTCCACCCCATGCTGCAGCCTCACACAGGGGATCTGAGCTGTTCTCCAGGACCTGACTGCTCATCTGCTCTTTCTTAGAAACTTTTTGCTTATTAATGTAGTTTAGCCCTTTACAACTGCACAACATGAAAAACTTGAATAGCCGACTCATGTAACAGTGGCAAGATGTTGCTTGCTATAGTTTTAATGTAAGATTGTGCTAAAACTTGCAATATGGATAAAGGCAAGTTCTAATGCAGAAAATAATGTCCAGATATGTGTGCTTTAGGATATAGTATTACTTTCAAAATGGTGAATGTCTGTAGCTATTAATATGCAATGCATAATAATAATACCTTGAATTTACTATTCCTTCAGTTCAACTTTATACGATTTTATTATACTATATAAAAAGGTGAAAAGAAGTAATTAATTTGGAGAGCTATCACTACCTTTTATTATAGAGGGCCTACTACTAGCACTAACCATCATGCTGCAAATCCTTAGCTTCATTCACATGGTAACACTTCATTTTAACTCAAAGAGATGACTCTATCTCCGAATGACTCCTGCTTTTATTCTGGACCATCACAGGCATAGTCTGATACATCTCATGCTAAAGCAAATGAGAAGATTTCATTGGCTAAAGCTGGGTGGGGTTCAACAGCAATAAAAAGGCTGCATAGGTAGGGAGAAGTCTCTGAAACACACTTAGAAATACTGGCAGTATATTATTATTTTAATTAGTCTCTATTCTGTGTAATTTGGTTTCTTTAGCAAAAAGCTGCAGGAAAGAGGGGGTTGAAGCGAGGTAAGAATTTGTATCAAACCCTGGTGGGTTTCCCAAGCAAAGCTCTTCCTGACCTCCCTCTTCACCCATTTCCTAGGCACAAAGGTCCTCTCTCCACTCTCTCCAACAGATTCACCCCTCTGAGGGCCGTGTGCCATCACAAAAAGCACGCTGTGTGGAACTGAGACCACCCTTATGCTCTACCTTGCCGCTACAAGCAACATTCCCTTGAAGTCAAAATATTATTCTTTTTTTCCCCCTTCCATCATCGATGTTATATTTGTTACATTGTCTTCTTGTGGTTTAGTATGAAAGGGATTAGCTCCACCAGTCAGCAGTTTGTGCACATACCACAAGCAGGCAATATTTGTCACAGTGACATCAAACCACTAGCACAAACACATCTATTACCCTTTCTCTCTGGCTTGGTAAGACAGCTGCCCTCAAGGTATTGGCCTATGAGCCTCCCTGATAAATCACTGACGTGTGGGAAACCTGATTATCCCAACATAGCAGGGGTAAAATATGCCATTCAGCTGCAGAAGGACATGGAAGAACAACATCCATGAGGCTTATAATGAAAGATTTTTGATATACTTAAGTAGTTAACAAAAATTTATTGCAAGAGAGAGTTTATCACTAGATTTACAGTTTCAGAGAACATAGTACAAAACATAGTGCATCAGCTTTGTCTAAACATTAAATAGGTGCAAATACACAAAGATAAAAAACAGAAAGTGAATACTTTACAACATAAGTTATAGAACTATAAATATATTTTATATACATTATACATATTCTAAGATAGCATTTTCACATATATATATATATAGTTCATAATTAGTATCAGACTATTCAGTGCTTTATAGTACAGGTCTGAAATTGCCATGAATGTTTGCATCATTATACTTACAGTAAATGCTTCACAAGGAATGAGGAATTTTAACCAGTTTAGATCACAGAACCGTTCTGCAAAGCCGAGGGAACTGGAGAAACAGCAGGACTGTTTAGCTGAAGGCTCCTTCCCCCAACCCTACCCCTGTCCTAAAAGAGAGGCTGGAGGGGGATGACAGCTGGGTGTGGGGACAGCAGGGATGGGAAGACGGTGTGTGGCAGCGGGGGAAACGCCAGCTGGGTCGGGTGCAGGACCGAGGGCGGCAGCAGTGGCAAGTGCGGCGGGGCCATGAAGGCGGCGTGGCCACCCGGGCAAAGCCTCGGTCCCACCGGCAGATGAGGTAAAGGTGCTCTGGAAAGAGCTGGGACCTGCGAGAGGAACTGCTGGTGGGGTTGGAGAACCTTCAGCGTGCCGGCGGCAGCGTGCTGCTGGAGGATGGTGTGATGGATGGTGGTGACGGAGGTAGAACACAGCGGCGGCTGCAGGGGCAAGGGCTGCAGCGGCGAGTTCGGGGGCTGGAGCGCCGCAGGTGGGAAGGCAAACTTCACTTTGTTGGACAGCACGCTTTGTGGCATTATCTGCTGATACGCCTCAGATGGGAGTTCTTTGAATTTTTCGTGGTTATCAGAAGCGAATATCAATGTCTGATCGGGCAGGGGGAAGGGGGCTATTAACTGCTCGGTAGTCAAAAAGGTATGACTGTTTACATGTGCTTCTTTGAATGGCAAGGGTGGCGGGCTGCTAAATATGCCAGGATTACACTGTACCCACTCACTGGTCACCTCACTCATTTTCTCATGTGGCAGAGACTCAGCCAACTCATAATGACAAAGATAGGACTTAGGAGGAGCTTGTTCCAAATGTCTGTTGGGGAGAGGAGCTTTGTAACGAGCTTGATTTTCACGACTGGTGACATTTTCTTTTTTCTTTTCCTCTTGCAGAACATCCTGTGTGCCAGCAGGTGCCGGAGCGCTGTGCTCAGGAACAACAGAAGCAGTACATCCTGTGATGACATCAGAAAACTTACCCGGTGCACTCTCCACTACTGCACACGCTAGTTTATCATTTTCCAGCACATGTGAATTACCAGTTTCTACAGGTGACTTGCCTTCCTCCAGCTGCATTGTTTCATCCTTATCTTTTGCAGGATCAACTTTGGGATCTGCATTAGTTTCCTCTGGATTGTCTTGAGTCAATAAGTCCCCCAAAACATTTAAAGAAGAATTTGCAGAATTTTCTTTGGAAGGTCCAGAGGTCTCACTTCTTGCATTCCTGTCAAGGAAAACATGATGGATTCTAGTTTTCCTTCTCTTGTGTTTCCCTTTTGCCTTGTGATATGTAACTAAAGCAGGCTTTTGCCTTAGGTATTCCTCTGTTGATAACGTCTGTCCACATGAGCTCTCGTCTGATGAAGAGGAATAGGTGTGCTGTCTCCGCTTGCGGTGGCATTTTTCAGGTTCATCTATCAGAACACTGTAACTTCTCTTTATGGACTGGTTTTGACTCAGACCCTTCTCCTCACTGCACTGTCCTAAGCATTTATGCTCTGGGCTACAGCTTGACCTCCTGACTTTCCAGCTGCAACATGTTTTAGAGTGCCTTAGGCTGTCCCTCCTGGAACTCAGAGCCAGCTGCTTTGCCTGCCTCTGAGAGCTTGCTTTGCTCTTTCGGTGCAGTCGTTTACAACCATGATGTTGACTGCTACTTTTTGCACTCCAAAACTCACACCAGTCTGTGTCCCAGTGCATGTGATCTGATGCAGACAAGACTCTCTTATGACTATTTTCAATGCCAAGTTTTGGATGTGACTGCTGTATCTCAGCTGCAGTTAACCAGACATTCCCCACATCGTGTCTGCACTTCTCTGCGTTATTATGGAGGTGCTGATATTTATTTTCATCTCTGTAAGTAATTTCTTTTTCAGTTACTGGAGACATCACCATTTCTGCTGCAGTTGTGTTCCCACAGTGATGATGATGGCAATGACATAATTTTCTTCGCCTTTTCCTTTTTCTGCTTTTGTGAAGCCATTTTTCATGGCTTTCTTTGATCCAGACTCTGTTATATTTCTCATCTATCACAGTGTTTTGTTGTAAGTGGTTTTTAGATATGTGATACTTTTCTATTTTTTTAATCCTGAATGACTCATCCAAGGACACTTTGTTTTGATTTTTTGCAAGGTCACAATTTCTGAAAAGGGAAACATCACTTATAAGGGGTATTGTGTAGCTGCACACATTTTTATTCACTTCTGCTTCATAACCACCACACTCTGAAGTAGGTTTATTTGTAAGATCCGAGACTAAGATATGGTTAGATTCAGTTTTATGGTGCAGATGAGGTATGTTTGGTTGATGCTTGAGCTTTTCTTGACTGTCACTTGCTCTTGATGATTTAAAATCAAAATACAAAGGATTACAGCTATAAGAAATCGATGGGTCTGTACTTGTGTAAATTAACATTTCTGACGGCCACTGAAGAATATTTGATCCATATTTGCTAAGAACAGGAACAAAGGGTTGACAAGGTCTCTTGTGCGTGTCTGTTTTGCCTTTTGGGGCTCCACTGCTACCTTCTTCAGATGGTGATGGAACTACTGCATCTGCTCCCAGATCTTTTATTTCCATTTCAGTTGTGGATGGATCGCTGTTCCCGATTTTGTTGTTTTCCTGCACAACACCCTGCAGAGATAAACAATCCTCCACAACCTTCTGCACAAGAGCCCTGTTTGCCTGCAGCTCATCCAGAGGCAGGACCTGAGCACTGTCCACAGCCACAGGCAGTGTTTCGTCTGGTGAGTTGGCTGCACTTACATCCATATCACAGCCATCCATGTCCAAGGACACCAGCTGCTTTGAGGGGGACAGAACTGGAGTTAATGAGGGACTCTCCAGAACCCTGCTTTCTTCACTGGCAAGCTCTTCTGACTCCTGAGCTTCTGGAGCTTCTGCTGTGTCTGTGCATTTTTCCACCAGTGGGTGAAAACAGTTATGTTTCTCCTCAGGGCACACAACTATTTCTGCTGCTGAAGGAAGCTGAAGGTTACATGTTCCTGGAACAAACCTACTCCTTCTGCTAAATCCGTGCTCCACAGATGTTTCATCATTATATTCATAGAAAACGGCAGCTGAAGACTCCAGTTTGACTGCTGCTTTCTTAGGAAAAGCAAAGGAGAACCCAACTCTGTGGCCTTGAGCTCCTTGAACCTGATCTCCACATTTGTTAGCATCGGATTTATTACTGCACGCATCCCGAGGAGTGGAAGGAATAACAGAAGCAATGTCTTTACAGTTCTGCGCATTGTGCATTAATGTACAGCTGAAATCCTGGCTGTTGGCAGAATCTGTGGCAGCGCTTTTTGAGATATCACTGCAGTCATCCTGCACAGTCACTGTGGTGGATTTGAACATAGGGCCACTCCCAGGGGCACTAGGAAGGAAAACAAAACTCTTTGAGTTAGTGCCTCTCAGAGAACTGTTGACAGAAACATGGTATTACGCTGGTATCTAAGAGAGTTTGTTTAAGGAAAGACAAGGAATCTGTGGATATGTAGATTTAGAATTTTGGGAAAAAAAGCCATATTTTATAGTATGATCAGTTGACCGGTATTAGGAAAAAACCAAAAAAGTAGTAAATATTATGCTCCCAGCTCCTTCATGTGAAGATACCAGCCAAAGGACTAATATTCCAGCAAAGTAGTTAACTTTTCCTGGACACACTGGTTGGCCAAATAAGAGACTGTATACCTCCCTAGAAATCTTATTTCTCATCCCAGTAGACCACCACAGTTACAACACTATTACTACAAACACCCGAGGTTTTACCTTCCTTTGTGCTACAAAATACATTAAAACAGAGAGCACCTTATAGAGCACTTTCCTCTTAGTCATCACTCCAGTGACTGCTGTTCTGCCCACAGGCAATCCCCCAGCAGCTCCTATCCTATTTGTGTTCACAGACCAAACCATCACCATCTCAGCAATTTCTTTCATGGAAAAATAAAATTGGGGACAGTATTTCAGCTGACAGTAGTGAAGTAAGTGATTCATCCCTCTTGAGAAAAAATTTATCACTGTCTACTGTTCTTCATTTCATGTCCTCTTCCCATCTGTTCTATTTGACTTAATAGGAAGGAAAGAGAAGAGCAAAAACTGTTTAAGCTGCCAGTTTTCCAGGATCCACAGGAACTGCTCAGTACTAGGAGTAATGGACCTATGTTAAAACAATTTGTTTGTTTGTTTGTTTGTTTGTTTGTTTTAGCCAAATTATTCTGTGTTCCAGTGCAGAGCAATACTAGAGGATGAGTCACTCGAAAAACCTGCAAGTGTCATTTAGGACTCCAAGAAGTGCTGAGATGAATAATGACCCTACTGGGTCTAGAAATTAAGATAGAGGTTTTATGAGAAAGGAATTCCTCATGAGAATTCCTGCCTTTCCCAGTTCTTCACAAATTTAAACTATATATTAAAACCCCCACACAAATCATTTCTTTAACAGAGTAAAATGGTGACTTCTACAAAACCAATCTAGAAAAAAATCCTCTGTGTCTGTCTGTATCACACTTCTAATGATTCAAAGTGGTAGTAAACAGCAATTATTAGATAAAAAAATAAAGCTCAGATAGAAACTATCCCTCAGGAACTAGAAAAAAGGTATTAAAAAAAATAAAATCCAGAAGCAACAAAAGCTTGCAAAATCTGTGCTTTGCTAGTATGGAAATAGGGAAACAGTAAGTTCTTCTTTCCTCTTTCTCCTGAGATATGCTCAGTTCAGATTTTGGAGCTTGTTTAGGGGGAATAATATCTAATATACTCAAGTATTAAATTGGGACAGTAAAACCACTGATGGAGGAGAAAGAGTCTCTACATGAATTTGAAAAAAAAAGATTAAAAAATTATATGTCACAGTGCTTGTGTCAAACAGATCTCACAACATCCCATCCACCTGCTCAGACAGACTTTGTTTCAGCATTCTGCCCACCATTCAAACTAGGGAGAAAGAGACTATTTCTGAACAAGAGCTGCAACTTGGTTGGACTTCTTTGTAAGTTCATCTGGTGAGGCAAAGATTGAATAAAAATAAAACATTTGCACTCGAGCATCTACCCTCCCCCTGTCTCTCCGCAAAGATTACACTGTGATGAGTACATGTATTTTCAGTGATTTATCAGTGTCAGACTGTGTCACATTTGAGAATTCAGTCACAACTAGCAAGCTCAATATTAATTTCAACAGTATGTTTAGATGCAATAGTAAAATGTATGAGTAGTAAGGAGTCACTTTTGCAGAGGGAGGTAAACACTCTGTTGAGCTGGGAAAAAGGAGCACTTACCTTTTAATACACAAAATCCAGCCATAGAAATTTAAAGCTAGATTTCTGGATGCTTTCCCAGGCAAGCATTTTGAAAACTAAATCACAGAGATCTGTTGCATCCTAGAGAGACAGTGTTCCTCACCTCATCAATGAAGTAGTGTCAGCCTGCAAATGCATGACCTAGTTCACTCAGCTTTCAACCAATGTGCCTGGTTTTATGAAATATATATGAAACACATCTTTTTTTAAACTAAAAATCCGTGTCATTTTAGCTCCACTGAAAAAGCAACGTTAAACATTCATTTCAGCACACAGTGTGAATCAAACACTGTACACATACTGCTTCCAAAATGCCATAAAAACACATGTGTGGGGCTTCAGCCAAGGGACTCCAATATCCTGCATCCCACAGCACCAGCTAACGGTGCAGGGCTTATTTTAAAACATTTTTTATGTTTCAGCTGCTATGCACTTACCACGTTCTCTCTCTCCTTAGCTCAGCTAGCTTGTGCAAACGTTGAAGGGCTTTTTCCTGTTTTCTCTCATCTTTTCGTGACTTAGACGCTACATTTCGTGCAAACTCCCTCTGTTTCAGTTCCTTCAGCCTCTGCAAGAAACAGTCACATGCACATAAAAACCTCAGGGATGAGGAACATTTACACTGACAGTTACTCGCTGGTAAGTGCTCATGGCACAAATTATTTTTGAACCTAACCAAAGTGACCCATTCAATAAATTTAAGCATTTCAAGGAAATAACCAAAATTCACAGAGATGCTAGAGACAGGTCAGCTAGGTTAGAAATAACCTAGAAAATATTACTGTAGCTTTTTTGATGATGTGGACCATCCTTAGTAGGATGTGGCAATACTCATCCAGAATTTTGCTCATAACTTTTCCCTAAAACCTTCCTTACAGCTTAATTGCTTTTTGAGACATCAATAAAAAATGAGACCACCTCAGGAACTTTTCTGCAAAGCCGCTCTGTAGCCTGTCGACCCCGAGATGATATTAAATCTTGAATTTTTCTGCCTGAAGTAATGGCATCACATTTGTCACCACTGCACTGTAGGAGGTCCCTGTCAGCCCTTTTCTCCAGCTTACCAAGGTCCCTGTGGACCTGCCTTGCCATGTTATCAGCAAGCTAACATTGTCAAAGCTCCTGAGAGCATCCTGTCCTGCCATCCAGGTCATTACTAAAGATGTTACAGGGTCCTGTCCCAGCAGGGATCCCCAAGGGATGTAATGGTCAGAGAAGTCTTCTACTTTGAAATGGAAAGATTGTCCCTTTGAAGGAGCTTGTGCTTCCTGCTCTTGCTGGGGTCTGACACAGCAGCTGGGCAGATACTGAGGTTCAATCCAAAATCTCATATGATTTTATCTCCAGCCTGTTTCTTTGAAGGGAAATGGAAGTGCACAGCTCTGATTCTCCACATGAAAAGGGAATATAATTTTCTTTATATCACAGAAGGACAATAAGCAGAGACCTCACTAATTCTTCATGTCATGTTTGGTGCAGTAGGTCCCAAACCCCATCAGAGCTCAGTGTATCCTGATTATGACATCATCTCATGTGACCGCAATCTCGTGATTCTGGGAAGAACCCAGTAACCTCCCTGTTCTAGTGCCCAAGGGATAATGACTGGCCATGAACAGGGGCCACACTGGTTTCTAGAAGTAGAAACTCTAAATTATTTGAGGGTATCAAGAGCTTTGGTTATTGCTGATGGCACATCATAAATACACACAGACTAGAACTTGCAGAACTCTTCCAGCACTGTTCTCCTGCTCCTTCTCAATTTTTTATTTCACTCTTTTTGTGAATTTGTATTTCCCCTAGTCATAAAAAAATACCCCTCACAAGCTATCATTTACTTCTTCACTGAGAGGGTGGTCAGTCACAGGGAAGTAGTCACAGCACTAAGCCTGACAACAGCTGAAGGAGCATCTTGATGATGCTCTTGGTCACATGGTTCGGTTTTAGGTAGTTCTGCAAGGGACAGGGAGCTAGATTCGATGATCTTTTTGGGTCCCATCCAACTGGAGGTACTCTATGATTCATTTACACACTTCATCTTTGCCATTTTGGATAATGTCAACCCTACCTCAGCAGTCCATTTAAGGGCAAGAAATAAATATGGAGAAACATGCTGAGAAAGCAAACTTGCAGAAAAATGCATAATACTCTCTATTTTCAATTTTTGCATTCTATTCAAAATAACTGGATATTCTTGTCAGAGAGAAATAATCTGAAATGTAATTACTTCTTCCACCACTTACATTTTCTAGTTATCAAAATTTGCTTTATTCTGCTAACACAGTATAAGGCTATAAATACACTGAAAATTAGATGTATGGTAAACTTTTTTCCCCAGGAAAAGAATACTTGAAACATGAAGCATCTTTGTAGAACATTTCTTACCCCTGTGCACTCCAGTTTTTCTAAAGATGGCATGATATTGACCCTGCTTCCCACTAGCCACTCATGAAACCTGAAGTACCTCATTTCATAAGCAACTTTGGAGTACTCAGAACACAAGAGAAAGGATGAAGTTTGCTCCTTCTCCTCCCCACCTCCAGCCCTTGGCACTTAAAGAGAGGATTTCATTGCACTTATGAAGCTCAATAATTTTTCAGGTTTTTTTTTTTCCCCCTCCAGTGCCTATGGAAAGAAGTATGTGACAAAGCAAGAAAAGAAAATATAGAGTGCTTTCTCAGAAGGTTAAAAAGGAGCAGCTGAGGTGTATACAAATCCATAATCACCTCGCAGCAGCAGTACTTTTCTGCAATTACTGAGATGATTATAATGAGTGATTTGATTCTGACCAGATTCTGACCCCTTTTACTCTTACTGCTGAAAGTTAGCAGGACTCCATGCCCTCAGGAGTGCTGAAGTTAACACAGCTCCATGTTTCAGTGTGTGAGTAAGGTCTTACTCACAATGAGTTGGGATGATGTTGGCAAAGGAATTTAATATGATCTTGGAGGCAGAGGAGATGCATTTCATGCCTATCATTGCAAAGCAAACCTCATTGCACCAATTTGAGCCTCATGAGCCCAACCAGTCGTTATCTGCTTAGCACATACCAGATCTGGCAGGGAAGAACCAGTCATAATTTTTAGGTAATTAAATTGTTCTCCTTGGATGGCTACAAGTAGGTGTCAATGTGTAAGACAGAGGAGTCTGGCACGAGTTCTGTGTGCACAGCCTTCATGTTGGACTGCCTGCTCTTCTTGTCTGGAGAGCTACTTGTTCCAGGTTCCCCTTCTGTCAGACCTCCTGTCGATGCACTGTCCCCGTCCTGTACAGGAAACTGCTCTTAGCAGAAAATAAACTACTTACACAGTGTGCTTTGGGCTTTTTTAGCCCTTACAACTAGTTGGTATCTCAGTCTTTTTCAAGAAGAGCTTTAGCAACCTGCAAGGATTGTACCTTGGTAACTCCCGAGGATTTTATTCTGCAAATGCATTTGGCTAAGTGAACTTTTCTTAGTTCTAAACCCCACAAAACATGTACCTGGTGCTAGCTGGTTTGAGGTTTCAAAAAACTTTTGTTTCCATTAGATAAAAGGTCACCTAAACGAGCAAATGTATCCCCTCCTTTTTTTTTAATATTGTAGCTATTTTCCACTTGTTTTGATTTAGCACTCAGATAAACTATCATCACCTACATTCCCTTACTGCCCTTGGTCATGCTACGGATTGCTGGCACTTAATTTATGCAGCCCTTATGTGCAATTTGTTGGTTTCACTTGAATTGTCCAAGTAAAAACGAGATACTGCCCAATTACACACAAAACACCATTACACCATGCATTCTGAGCTTCAGAAGGACACCCCAAAAGTTGTTCAAATAGCAGCAATAAAACCAGCGTGACTTATTTTTTCCTTAATATTTTTGTGCCTTTCCATGAGTCAGAAATATTCACTAATGCTAATTTCAATACCCAGTTTAATGCCTGTTAAGTTTGTTTTCTTCTATGCATCAGTAAGCAAATAATTAGCAAGCAGACATACAGTATTGGATTCCCTCCTGTACTTTGCTCTGCTTACAAACCAGCTGAAAACGTGTGAGACCCAGCAAGGAGAGTTCAACAAACAATTCACAATGAATAATTAAATGACATTTCTCCAAGAGACCTAAATGCCTTCATCATTATCCTCACACACTGTGTTGCCACTTTGAAGGTGCAAAGCACAGACCACCATGTGTTTGCAAATGACTTCACCCAGCTTGCAGCGATGGGAAGCCTGACCCCCATCCTCCAGCCTTGCAATGTGATCCTGCAACTGGGCTGCTTTCACTGGGGCAGAAGCTGGATTATTTTAGCCAATCTAGCTGTAACACCAAGCCTGAAGCAGAAATATTCCTTGTACTTTTAAAAAACTCAGCCACTGCACACCCAGTGCATCGTGCTAAGCTGAGGTTTGCAAGTCCAGATGAAAAGAGAGACTTCACAGGGTCCTATGTACCTATGCATGGATGAAACTATACATGAGATGACCATATAAAACCCAAACTCAGGTGTGGCTGCATTTCACTCAGAGGCATAATGCTGTGGAAGACAACCATCAAAAAAATCAAAGGAATCCTGAGTGGACTTCCAAGGGGACCCCACTTCTGGTCACTTCACCCTCATCTTCATTTCCTCATTTACCACATTATACACTTCATCTCAACATGGTGCTTTTCATAAAGTTTCCTAATTCTGCCTTGCATTTTATAATACGGGAACCACAAGCCCAGATTCTGTTACCAGAGCCAGGTGCCTGAAAACCTCCCTGGATCAAAGCCTCTCAAAAAACAAAGACACATTATGGCATTAAGTGCACTTCTTGCATCACTATTACGAGCCTTTTGCCACTTTGCAAAGCATCTGTTGGCTTTGGGGTTTTTTTTATAACTCAAGATTTAAGCACTGGTAACAGTAGCACTTAAAACCAATGGGCCTTCAAAACACAGAGAAGACATTAATTAACAAATATACCCCGGACAGCAAAAGCATGTAAAGGCTTAATAGTGAAACACAGTGTCCTCGAATGATAGGTGATAAAATGGGATGGGGGGGGGGGGGCGTGGAACCCTAGCTTTAAATAATTTTGAATATATAATTTTTGAATATATAATTTAATGTTATCAGAACTGACTGAAGAAAAGCAGTGAAACTTACAACAAAGTTTGTGAAAATGAAGGGGGAATCTTAACAAACATCAGGATTGATACAGGCTCTCTCTGTAGCCTTAATATCTCACATAAAAACCCACCATCCCCCAGCACAAAGGCATCATCTAAGGACTGCTTATTCAGAAAGGCTCTCACACACTAACCTTGCAAAGCTTATCTAGGAACAACTTTAATAGGGTCAAGAACCAATGGAAACAGTTTTAGAATAGCAGGAATCAGAAAGATGCCTATCAGGGGATTTCAGGGCAGTGCAGTTCAGCTATTATTATGCTAATTCACTTTTGACCTTAGATTAACAATTAAATTACGTGGATTTTTACAATGCTGAAAATATGTAGACCATAAATTCATTTTCTGATCAATGGAAGTATAAAATTACAGAATTTAACAGCCATGACATCAAATTTTGCTGCTTTATTGTCTTTTTATCAGGAAAAATGACTGTATTGCCAGCAGTCACTAAATCGTTAATTTATGTGACTGTTAGCTTTTGAAGATAACTCATCACAATACTGCTACCTAGCTACAAGATACTCAAAGCTGCCGAGTCTGGTGACCAACTTGCCAGAGAAGAGCAAGGCACAAACCTGCTCCTGCTCCACCCACCCAGCCAGTGACAGGCTGGGACCACGAAGACATGGGATATTCAGTCCCACATGTACATCCGAAGTCCAGCAGGAGGTTCCCCAGCAACTATGCTTTCTGTAACTCCATCTGCACCCTGAAAGGACCTGGAAGTCCACTGCAGCTCCCTCCTGCCCTTCAAAAATTTGCTAATTAACTAAACATGGGCAACATGGGTTGGTAGTTCAGTGCTGCCATGGAAGTGGCACGAAATTGGCATTTGCATTGATCTAAACCAAATCATTTCCTCCATCTAAATCTGTATATGATAAAAAATAGATATGTTAATATGTGATTTTGTACTTCTATTTTTTTTAAAATCTGTATTATATGTAATGAGTATTAATGAGTGTTTCTTAGCTGCCAATTGACTATTCTAGAAGCTGTGCATGTTCTCCTGTCTCTGGATACTGCATAAGTGCTGTAGATATACTCCCTGTTAACTGAGGTGGTTGACTGCTTCTTTATGTGAATTATGGTATGACAAACACAGCGACAACATACTCATTAGATAAACACTTGTCACACCAAACCAGATTAGTATCTTTCACAAAGAGGACTGAGTGTAATCAATCATAAATAACTGTATAGATCACAGCTCCTGTAACACCTGTAAATGCTCAAATGAGGAATGAAACATGCCATTTAAAGCAGAAAACATTGCTTACCAAGATGTAAAATACACGTACTTTCCTTCTGTCTTTGGAGGTTTGTGAGGGCATACATATATTACTGTTCTTCAGCTGGAGACCCCTGCACTTCACACAGTACAATAGGGCAGCATCTCTTCCCTCATGCTCTGGTCTGCAATTCTACCTACTTTTCATGACAATATCTTTCACCTTATCTAAAAAAAAAAAATCTCCACTTGTAAAGAAAATAGAAGAAATTAAAGCTGCAAGGAAAAGATATTATAAGAACTTATTCTGTTAGTACTACAGGCCTTCCCAGCAGAAATTACACAAGGCAAGTTATTCCAACAGAAGAGAGAAATGTTAACATTTCTCAATGCAATTAGCAATTCAAGCACACAAATAAGTAGGCTAAGGAAGAAATTTATAGACTTCTTTTTCTTTCTTTTTTTTTTTTTTCTTTTTTCAGACTGCTACTGTGGAATTAATTGCTATAATATGTTCCTGAAACAGAAGAGGAATATTGGGGTAATTTTAATAGCAGACTACATCTACTTGATGGGGAGTTGCTGACTAGTATTAGGAAAGCCTCCTGCTGGGGTGGTGTGGCAGCAGAACACATCACCAAGAGGGGCTGGGGAATCTTCAGCTCTGCCAAAATTCAAGAATTGAATACGAAAAATGGCATTTTACTTAATCTCATCTTGGCAAGTGAGAACCCAGTAACTCTTTTTGATTGCTGTTTTTAAGATTTCCGTCTTTTGCAGTGAGTTACCTCCTCACTTTATCAGCATATGGACCACATTGGCCACTCACTTTAGTTTTGAGAGGCTTTTGATAAATAATATGGATCTATTATTGGCTCATCAGTAACTTTCAGTTTGTTCCAAGTTATGAGCTGCTTCTACCTACCTCTGCAAATACCTGTTTGCATCTCACTTTAAGCCGCAAAATTTAAAGCTTTTCTTAAATACCAAGAGCTCCACAAATTTGCCACAGAACTACATTGTATATGATCTGATATTAAGCCCTCCAGATGACAAGGAACATGCGAGCTATGAATAGTCCTTTTCCTCTCCTATTTCTACCACAATTGCAGCCGTGCCCTTCTGATGGTCTTTTAATAACACACAGATATATTCAGGATTTAAAAATAGCAAGTCTTTGGAGCCCAGAATATTGCTGAATAGGTAGATTCTGTAGAAGTGAAACTGCTCTTTTTCTAGCACTGTCATGAGCATCATCCCAGACTGGGGAAATGTGGGGATTAATTAGGAGGAAAGGAAGGTTGTGATTATTCATGCCTGCCCATCATGAGCCTGAGGGGAGGCAGGGGATGAGAAGATGAGATTCTTCATGATTTGGATGATTTTTTTATTAACTTTAAATGAATTGATGTGATGCAAATCTTCACAAATTCACAACTGGAACTTGCTCAGGAGTCCACTTGAACAATACACAGCAGTAGTTTGTTGTGCAGCCTGCAAAGAAGAACTGTTGAGCCAGCTTTTACATTTAGAAACCATCAATATATATTAAATATATATATTATGTTATACAACAGAAAATTCACATTGGTATTTTCTAATTTTGTAATATAAAAGCTGAAATTAATTTTTCATGAAACACAATTAGTTTTGGAGACTACATACTTGTATATGAAGCATCTTATAAAGTGTTTAGTTAGGTTTTCCTACATGAGTTCATGAGGGGAAATTAATTAAACTTGAGCTTAAAATGAAAACCAAAACCTAACAAAAACATTGTTTTCAAAATTATGAGGAAAATCAGAACACTAAATATTTTGCACACTTGCACCTGTAAGATACATGAAAGCTAGTTATCTTTGATGAATATCTTACTAATTACTCTTGATTATGTAACTGCAAAAGATTCATGCTGGAGCAGTAGACAGAAAAGGAAATTTCTTAGCTTTCTATTCCTTTTAATGCTTTTCTTTCAGAAGTTATCAGCCAGAAACAAACACATACTTCATTATGTGATGATTAATGCTCTTCTCCTACTTCATTTGACACCATTCCGGTGCCTGTGCATTTCTGCCCCTCTTCAGTATCCCCTGCTGCAGCATTCAGATAGCACTATGGCTTACATCTGAACAAGGCTCCAGCACTTTGACAAATAACAGGTTGTGGAGCATAAATTAAGACTTTTGTTGCTTTTGTTTTAAGATAACTGGGTTTTCCAAAGTTGACTAAAAGGCCTCACTGTTGCCATTGTGCAAAAAACATTGGTTTAGGCCTGCAGAATTGCTGAGCTCTGTACATTGAATATTTCACTGTGATAGCTACTGGCCACGTGTGTAACAGCCTGGTTTTACTGCAAGATGTAGGATTTTTTTTTGTTAGCTTCAGCAATAATCAGCTGAATACTCCATAAATATTAAGGATGAGACCAAAGGAAACAACACAGAAGTACAGAATTAGCATCTCACCTATCAAATTAATTTTACCAGATAATGAAAGGAACGTGAAGCTGACACAGCTTCACAGCTTCACATCTGGAAAGTGATTACATAAGCTAGTCTCTAGTTTAAAGGTATTTATTTTCATAATTCTAGGCCTAATTTTACTTCTCTTGAAGTCAGTGGGGAAACTTGCTGAGCTCAGGGAGAGCAGAGGTTTCACATTCACCTTGAAAATTTAGAGTAACACTTAAGGAACTTCTTCAGTCACAAGGATTAAAGACAAGACTGATACACATCACTTCTTTAAGGATCACTTCACCTTTACACCTATCCCTGCACCATTTACGATTATAATTAAAAACCTCAAAACCACATGCAATGTTTTAGAGTCTGTCAAGAAATGGTTATTCCTGACACTGTTAGACACTGTGGCTGGAAATGTGGGGCTGCCCTCAGCTGCCACAGCTCCTCTTCACTGCTCTGGAGGGACAATGCAACGTGGATTGTTTCAGACATCATGTGCCATTTCCTGGTCCCGTAACATTGTCCACCACTATTCCTTTCACTCCAGCAGTGAAGTTTAGGCATCCAGAAAACTATTTCAGAGCATCACATATACAATATTTACAAGTTTGACAGTTCTGCTGCAACCAAAATACTGATTCAGGGAGGCACTACCTCCTGGTATTTTCAGGTGGCCAACAGTCACTGAATGAGAAATGTTGATTTGTGCTTTATTTGCTGGCAAGTTACAATTTCCTATGCATAAATAATGAGAGCTCCACAACACCTCAGGTCTACCCAGAAAGCTCTAAGCTAATGGAAAAAAAACCCTGTTTGAGTAGCATTCATATTCCATAAACCATTTCGCAGGAGCAGCTCCTTCCTCACCAAAAACTCTCAGAGAAAGGTCACCTCTACACCTTTCTGTGGAGAGGTAAAATTGATTTCCCTTTAGAATGGCTTCCCAGTGGGTGGTCATTAGGCCACAAAATGGATAGTGCACATAAGCATTAGATGGCTCACCTGTTAAAGCTGTTTTTTTGCTCATTTTGGAGACTGTTTTGCTATTTTCTGCATGAAAAACATAGAGATCTCTGAGTTCTTTGGGACTCCATCCAACAAATCTTCACTCCAGTGGCCTCCAACACCTACCAGTGTTCATTGTCATTTACCAGCTTTTCACTGTTGTCAAGATGGTTCACTGGGTCTCCAGCACTGAAGTTCTCTGTAGGATCCTGCTGCTATTCTGATTCTTCCTCCTTCCTTACTGCATGAGGACACAATACCCTTTATACAAGCAAATTAAAAACTACAAGCAGACATTTTTAGTCTATTGGTTTTTTTGCTTCAGCCTCTTTGGTCACTAACATTTTAGGAAAGACTGCTACAGAGGCTGAAATTAACCTACCAAATATTTCTAATCTCTACAATGTGCACAATGACTGAAAATGAGGAATTAATATTTACAGTCAGGTCCTCTAAAGGTTATTTTCCATAACCCTTGAAGGATACACTAATAGCTGTGATGGGCTGAAGGAGATACATGAATTTGCCCAAAGCAAGCTCTTTATTTTGGTTCTTTATGTCAGAGTTAAATCACAACCCGTTTCTCATATCAATTTTATATTGGATCACTGAGCCGTTCAAAGCCTCTGCTCACAAATTGCTTTTCATCAGCAGGATCTGGTCCTTGCCAGTGATTATCCCAGGACCATGACAAGCTTCTTCAAAGAACATAAATTTGACCAATGAAAATTGAGACAAGAATGAGCCTTTGCAAATTTTGACACATATCTCACAGCCCCAGGTAACTGGCACAGACAAAATCTTAGTTTAAGCCAACCTTTAATGCAATACACACAGACTCCTCAGAGAAAAACACATTAAAGAAAAAAGCATTTTGTAAGGCACGACCAATTAATACCATGATTTGACACAGGCTTTCAATTTCAACAATGCAGATGAAGTGATTTGCAAAGTAGCTCTGGAAAAACATCTCTGACGTTACCATGAATAGCAGATGTTGGACCCAGCACAAGTCTGTATTTATGTGTGTTCTACTGCATTGATGCTTTTGCAGATTGAAATGTTAGTAACTGTAGAGTAAGGATGCGTGTGCCACTTCACTATACTAATAAAGTGCCACTTTAGTTATCAGTAAACCACAGCTTGGAGGCTGTTGAGGGAAACCAGGACTGCAACAGAGACCCCCAAGAGGACAAGCACAAGATCACAGCAGTGGCCTTAAAGGTGGAAGGAATGGGATGACAGTGGGATCTCAGAGCTGTAAAGAACTCACTAATGTTCCATTACTGCTTGCTAAAGGAATGCAACTTTATTTTGAATGACCTTTAGTTCAGGGATAAAAAGAAAATGAAGTCCTAGTGCGGCCCCATCTAGAGGGCTGTGTCCAGTTCCGGGCTCCTCAGTACCAGACAGATGAGGCTCCTGGAGTGGGGTCAGCAGAGGGCTATAGGAATGATTAAGGGATTGGAGCATCTCTTAGGAGGAAAGGCTGAGGGAGCTGGGCCCGTTCAGCCTCCAGAAGAGACAGCTGAGAGGGGACCTCTTCAATGTCTATCAGTATCTAAAGAGAGGGTGCCAAGAGAACGGATCAGGCTCTGCTTGGTGGTGCCAAGAATAGGACAAGAGGCTCTGGGCAGGAACTGATGCACAGAAATTCCACCTGAACATGAGGGAGAACTTCTTTATTGTGGGAGTGACCATGCCCTGGAACAGGCTGCCCAGAGAGGGAGTGGAGTCTCCCTCACTGGAGATATTGCAGAACCATCTGGACACAATCCTGTGCAATGTGCTCTGGGTTGACCCTGCCTGAGCAGGGAGGTTGGACCAGTTGACCCACTGTGGTCCCTTCCAACATCACCCATTCTGTGATTCCATGAAGAAGCATCCAGCACACTGTAAACTTATATATATGGCAAATTTGACTACAATATCATGAACCACTGAAGAAAAAGCAAATAAGCGGAGCATGCAGTTATGCTAGTAAACACATAAAAATGTCCCCAAACAGACCTCAGAACGAGGAGAAATACACAACTGACACTAATTTCACCTTCTTCCTGGCAAAAGGGAGGAGGAAACCACCAAGATCAACATGATACTCCCCCACAAGAAGAACTCACAGTGATGGTAACTTGTAATGACACCTCCCTGTTCTTTTTCAGGAGGATTGTAACACCAGAGAAGGATGAGACACCAGAAAGCTTATTATATATACTGTTATCAGGAACGAGCTCTTATAATTAGATAATCTGGACTGTGCCTATATTATTATAATTGGCCTAATAATAATTCTCTCAGTAGACTGTTAGCACTTTAGTTCAAGCTAAACCAACAACAAATTCTTGGCTTTGCCTGTTGGATGTTTCTCTCCCACACATAACTGCAGAAGGTGTTTGGACGGGTACCTTGACCTTGAGGACTGGCTGAACACACCACAGAGATGATGGTGGGTACAGCAGGTCTAACTTTCTGGTTTAACATAACCCAGAAGCAACTTATGGCAACATTCTATTACTTCAGTGAGATATGAACCTATCAGGAGATAATCTGCCCTTGATTAAGAATCACCAGGAAATTAAGAAAAACAATAAGTAATTAATAATGTAAAGCTCATTACGGAACCAAAATGTACCCAAATCTCAGTCCACATTCTTAAAGACAAAAAGCAGGAAAACTGACATTATAATTTTTTACTTTTTCCTTCTGATAAGAACAGCAAGGATAGAAATACAACTACTCTCATGATAGAGGTTCGTTTAACAGGCGAGCATTGCACAAGGAAGACAGCCCAGAGCACTAACTACAGCACTGAACTCTGAAACCTGAACTGCTTTGATGAAAAGAAGAAAAAGCAGCCCATGAAAAGCTATCTCTCTGGCACATAAATAACAGGGGCAATTAACTAGGTGGACCTTCTGTGTATCTCAGCAGAAGACTGATTTAAAATGTCTGCACTCCATGTGAATGTATTTTTGGATAAAACATTGCCACAGAAAATGGAAAATAAGAGCAGAAGCTTTATCATCTCAAGGTCAAGGTAACTGCATGTTTACAAAAGTTTAAGAAGTGCTTTACTCTCTTTCACTACAGCAAACTCAAAGAAACAAACAAAAGTACTCAGCAACTAAGAACTACTGGTGAGAGCTATGAAACCCTGGCCCACTCGTCTTACAACGACCAGGAAAAAAAACCCAAAGAATCTTATTGTGTGAACTGCCAGCCTTGCAAACAAACCTCTTACCTCAAGCACCACACAAGTACTGCTATAGCACTCCACAATTATTAAGTATTTGCAGACCAGATTCTCTACTTTTGCACAAGATTTACGCTATTGACTAGAAACAGGTGTCTTTGTTAGTCTTTAATTTGGCAGGAAAACTCTGCGAGTGATCAGCTATTTTTCTGGTTCAGATTGATCAAAGTAGTTGTGTTTTTATTTTTGTCTACGCTAATCTATTTCTAGAAAGTCTTGTGGGAATTTAATCAAAACCAGAGGGAAACCTTTCCACAAGTTTGAGTTCAATTTTCTTTATATACTTTTTTTTCTAGGGATAGCTATAAAATACAGAGGCAAATCATGACATTTCCTTCAATCCTACAAAAAATTTAGCTTTTTTCTTCACAAGTTATCTCCTGTGGAAACACAGAAGTTTCAGATACATGCTCTCAGTCTTCACAACATCCCTTAAAGTAGGCTGGTCTCGAAATGTTACTTCTGCCTTAAGGTTCACAGATTCCTGCTCCAAGTTTTCTTACTTGTATGCTATAGTGCCCTCAGGGCTGGGATTGGAAAAAAACATCTTATAAGACACTTGTTTTTCCCTGCCATGTCTTCACCCATTTCTGCAAAATTGCCACAGGTGATGCTTAGGGAATGTTAGAAGAATAAAACTCTACACAAGCGACAATTTTCTCTCACCACACATCTTGGATTTATTGTTGGAATTCTCTCTCTTAATGGTATCAAAGTGACTCATCCTTTATGAAAGTCTCAAATTCATTTATCAAACTGTCATCCCTCAAACCCATTTCTTTCTGCTTGCTCAGGATGCAACTACACAGTCACAGAAAGACTCAAGAAGTCAAGTTCCGAGGCTTAGAAAGTTTCTGAACAAAACTTAAAGTCTTATGTCTAACACAAATATATACACATTAAAATATCTTCCACTTACAGTAAAAAAGCACAATTCAGCAGAGAGTATCTGCAGTACATAAGCTGTAAGACCAGTCATCCTTACTGGTGTGCCACAAAAGTAGGGTACAGCAGCACCTGAATGCACAGGACACTGGGTGGTGGGCACAGCTGTAATTAAAGGAAAGCACGGACAAACAGGCTTTAGACAAAGACAAGCAGGAGACCCTTACAGCATTTCTGGCTCTGACTCACATTTATTGTACGGCCCCAGCTGCAAAAAAAAATAGCCTGTCCTTCAAACTCTGCCTGTAAAGTCGAGTCACTGTTAGCAGCTCCATAAAAACATCACACAGGACCAATACTTGATCTGATTTATGACTTGAGACTACTTAGGATGGGCTGCAATCCACAAGACCTGTTTCATGTTGTCCTGTCTTAACAGAGGCACAGAGATCATCAAAGTCACAGATCATTCCCAGCATAAGGCAGGAGCAGCAGACAAACATGGGACTTATTTCAGGACCATTTCCCATTTCACCGTTTGGCAAAGGCAGCACCAGAGCTTAGTTTGTGCAGCAAAACCTGTACCTGGACTCAGTAGCAACTTCCCAGATTTTGAGGAATCAGGTCCCTAAGTGCGCTGCTTGTTTCTTTCTTGAACCCACTGACAAAATGAGAACAATTTGTATTAAAAGAAATAACTTGCTGAAGGTCACTGAAGATGGAACTAAAGTAATACCTACTTAGTTTTAATAAGTTGGTTATAAAGTTTATACAAAACAGTATTCTCATCAAATCTTATTGATGAATAGCACTTCACAACATAAGCTGAATGTAGCTATGCCTTGACCTATATCTTATGCTGGGGTTTCAGCACTTTTTTCTCTCTAAAATTTAAGAAGGATAATCAGGTAGTGGGTGAAAAATGCCTTTGTGAAGGAAAACCATCTTTTATACACACACAAAATGGAAGGACTGATTAAAGCAATCTTGCATAATTTAAAGTACCTCTTGTATTAAAACATCAGTGTTTTGCATTGTTAAATCTTCAAGCCTTCATTCAGTCAGTAAAGATGAAGTGTAAGAACAAAGTCCCTGAAAACCGAAATTTGGATACTTGGCTTCCCACCAGAAATTCAACCCTGAGACATTGCATACAAACAGCTGCACCTGACATAAGCACAAGGTGGGTCTATTCATCAAACACATGCATGTTTAAGCAATGCAAGTCCCTGCTACTTCTCACTACTGAAACCAGATCTAGTGCTTTCCAACAGGCAGTAAAGAGTCTGCTCCAAATATAGGCAGCAGTCTCACACCCATACAAGCAGATACATTAACCGAGCTTTGACTTGCTTTCTTCTTTTAACAGATGTTGTGGAACAAATCTCATGTGTCTACAAGGAGTACACATCACTTTGATGCTGCAAACTCTCACTTCTGCCTGGGGCAGTACCACTAACAATAAATCATTCTGTTTGAAATTTCTACTGACCCTCAAGACACCAGCTGGTGTCCTGTACACAGCACATCTGCAATCTGTGTCCACGTTCCTTCTTAGTGCCAGGGAAAGCATCGCCTCTCCCACTTCCACCCTGGAGGAATTCTCCAGCCAGTGACACATTACAGAAGAGTCTAACTCTATTCTCCAGCAGCAAATAAATGGCCAGTGGGACACAAAATTTAGGATAAACTCAGAAATGTTACTTTTAATGCCCACTCACATTTAAGCTGGTTGGCCCCCTCCCTCTTGTACAGCTCCTCGGCTATTTCTGTCACAACGGCCCTCTGAATTGCATTTATGATGGAAAGGTCTTTTATTTTCTTACTCCTAATCCTAAAGATAATGGGAAAAACAGGAGTGACCATCACATTTTGTAAGAACTGGTCTTTCTAGTCCCAGTCTAGGCTCTTTGAGGAGACAGAGTTGGCAGATTGGTATTCCAGACAGTCCAACTAGAACATGAAAGCAAAATTCTGATTACTACCAACTTTTATAGTTTCACATTTCACTTTTGAAGATCCTGAACACAGCAAAATCATTAATTACACCATCTTAACAGAGGTAATTTTCCTTCAGAGTCAAGGACCTGAAGAGGCCAATTTATTAGTCTCTCCCAGTTACCACATTTCCTACATTACTGTAACTCCACTGTCTTCCAGGCCAGAGGCAGAAAAACTTAAGATTCTAGAGCATGTCAGAGTAGTCATCAGATGAAAACAACAAAAGCCACAACACATCAGGCTCTCACAAATAATATTCTACTACTGCACTTTCATCAAGCGGAAGCAAAAGCACCTCCTTTAACCTGATTCTCTCCAGTGTGGTCTGATTAGGGCTGTTCACCCGCTGACAGGTAACCCAACTGCAGAAACCAGCAATTCCTGGTGGCTCAAGGCTCAAACACAGAGAGTAGTACTTTTGCTTACCCAAAACCTGTAATTCTGATAGCAATCAATTCTACAGTGTTACATTGGCTTTTCCATTCTTTCCCAGGTGCTGAGGTCGAGGAGTACACCTGCACCATGTTATTCCTCAGTGTAACACAACTGCTCTTGGCTTAGGCAGTGGCAGATGTCTAACAATTCACACCAGTCACACCGAATGGCAAGGAGGTGAGAAGAAGTCACCACTGCCATCAGTTGAAGCTGCAGGGGGAATTAATGTAACAGAATCTAAATATCTGCCTGGATTTTAACCAGTGCTCAACTGGAGCTACCACCCTCACTCCTAAGAAAACAGCCTGGAAACTTCAATTATCATGGTGGTCAAGGTCTTGGTTTTATATCTCTAAGGCAGCAACTCCAGCAACACAATTATATTGCTCCAATGCCGACCCAAAGGAAAAGGTGCCACCCATTGAAGTACCATCATGTCCTGTAGCACATAAATGTTAATTAGTGGTCTTTTTTTAGAAATTATGAGATGCTTCAGTCCTCCACAGTGTGAAATTTGATGAGATGAGAGCACTGGGTGGTAGAGCTAGTAAATCAGTTTACTGTACAACCTCATTTCTTTAATGAAGAGCAAATACCTGAGCCTTAGTAAAGCAAGAGTCCCAAGTGTACACTTGCTAACCAAAATGCTGGATTGAATGGGTTTTTTTTGCATTCCTCCAAAACAGGGAGCACTGACCTACTGCTAGTCATTAGAGAATGTTCTCCTGTCAGGGGGTCAACGCTAAGTGTAAACTTTGATGTCAGAATTAAAAAACACAGAAGAGATGAGTGGCAAGGCCATTATGGGAGAATAACTAGTATAGTTTCCATAAGGGAATAACTCTTAAAAGCTGACAAGAGCTGTCAAAATGTCAGGCCTGGAGAAGAGCCAGCACAATTAACATATCCTAGGCTTCAATCTACTGGGAGGGGAAGAAGGAGGATTTATTTTGGACAATTACAAATTAATAAATGGAAGTGTCAGTTCCTCTGTAGAGCATCCATTAAAGCGTACTAAAGGTCAAAACCTCTTACAGTTTCTGTCATGGTAGGCAACACACAAAATATTATTTTATATTTCAGGCAATTTTATTGCAAATGACAGCAGTTGCAAATATACAAGGAAATATTTTCCTTAGCAGTATACCAGGCAATTTACCCCACAGAAATCATCTGTCCTTCCAGAAGCAGCTAATACTTTAGATTTTTATTATGAGCTCTGTGGGGTCTATTTATTTATTTTTTTTATTTTATTTTCCAGACCAAACACACATGAACAGGAGCATGAAGTGAAGCACCCAGGGGCACACCAAACCCCTTCCTTACATCCTCTGGCCACACATAGTCCCTTCCCAGGGAGTGACAGGCACCCACTCTGAGCAGCTGTTGCTGTAGAGCCCAACAGCCTCCCGCTTCTCTCAGGAAGATGAGCTCTTCCGTCCATAAATGCGAGGACAGGCAGGGACTGCTCCCTCCCTGACCTCACTGGTGCCCTTGTTTCCCTCATTCTGACTCCTCATCAAATTCAGATCTTGCACAGCAAGCAGAGCCATTAACTTGCTTGTGTGAGGCTCGCACCAAGCTCAGAAATTGCTTCTGCTTTTCTTTACTTCCACTTGGAAAGAAAAAAAAAAAAATAGAACAAGAGCTGGGTTTGTCTGACCTGTAGAATAACTCACCTTCTGCAGTGGACCTAGAAAAGAACAGTACATTTCTTGAATACCCTTATTCTCAGTTGCCTTCTTAGCAATAAATTGCAGATCAAATATCTCCAGATCAGATGGCAACTTGATGTATTTGCAAAAGAGTCCACCCTCTCCATGCATACCCACATAGGAAGGCACAAAAGCCCCTTTGCAGAGGCAGGTCCCCAAAATATGCTGAGAAGCCAGTGAAGCTGTACTCAAACAGGAACATAAAGCTGGAATTTTACACTTTCTTACACTGAGGCAATAAGATACTTCCAAAGCCAGCACTTTATGGATATCCAATCTTTTCTTCTCACTATTGCTTAAGGAAAGTGATACAACACTATTTTTGCCTTGTTGATCTCCCTGTTAAAGGAGGCAGAGAGATGAGTCATTAGGTACTCGAGCTTCCCTTTGCTCACAGCCAGGCAGGTGTGCAGAGCCAAAGCAAAACACCCAAACAGCACTTGAAAAGAAAATCCACCACCCGCAGAGTCATTTGGAAAAAACTAGCTATCATCTGAGACATTATCTACCATTAAGTAAAGTAACCCCCCACCTCACCATCATAACTGAGGTTACACAACACCTACAATTTTAAGGTTGTTCAGCTTCCATCATTGCAAATCCTATTGCTCAGCTGTAATGAGAGCTTTGCTTGGACAGTCACTTCTCCTCACTCTGATTTTTATTTTTTTCCCCTTGAGTTTAGAAAAAAAAGAAAAAGTATCCTAAAATAGGTCTGGGTATATCATATGCCTTGCAGGAATTTTGGCATGGGGTGGATGGACATCTGCTTCTGCCCTGACCTACATCTATGCATCTGAACACAAAAATCTCCCTGTAAATATTTCCTGTAGAGTACTCTTTTTTAGCTGTTCATCCTGGTGATTTCACCTGTCCTTCAGAAACCTTCTTTGCTCTTTCAGATCTGAGCTGAACGCAGGTATGTTTGGTCTGGCCACTCAAAGATGTCAGCAGTGTTGGCCATGAAGGAGTAACCCAGACCAGAGTTTTTACTGTGCTCAATGACAAGGTTACAGCCTCGGTAGGCAGAGCAGACATTAGACCTAAGCTTAGGATCCAAACGTGAGCATGTAACACTTACCACAACGATTTATCTTAGATAATATTTTTTATATAGTTCTCAATATATAATCCATAATTTTTAACCAACACTATATACTAGCCAGATGCCAAGAAAACTGCACTAATTGGGTACTCCTTAGAAATGCAAATCATGTAACTATGGGCAGAAATGAGGGAACAAAATGAAGCAAACCCCATCAGCAGTATGTGTTGTACTCGCATACAAAGGAAAAATGAAGGGTTCATTAAGCAAGAAATGAGTCTTGAGATGGCATAGAAGAAAAGTCTCCTGCTGGGGCAGAGAAGTGGGGCTGTAAAGAGAGAGATGAGAGAGGAGGAGAGGTGGCGGCAGCCTACATCTCACAAAACAAAACAAAGAACCATTCCTGTTAGATTAATGCTCGCCGAGCAAAAGAGAGTAAAGACAACTGAAGACGAGTTTAATAAGCATCGTTTTAATGCTTCATTTGCTTATTTTACTTTTTCCTAATTTTTCCTATTTGTGAGTTCCTTTTCACAGCAATATTGCCTTCCATTTTTTTTATCATACTCAGTGGCAGGAATGCCTCATACCACACCTTTTGTCCATAACTGATAACATTAAGCATCCCTAAACAAGTGCCCTGCTCTTGCAATGCTCAGTGTAAGGTGTGTCCCTCTGCAGCAGTGTGATGCTTCTCTGACAGCCTGGAGAGGCACAATAATAGTAAGGGAGGAAGATGCAGAGATGTGAGAAAGAGACTTGATCCTTAAGGGAGTCTGCAATAATGATCCCTAACTTCTGGTATTGTCAGAACCCTTCTCTTCCATGCTATCACCGGGAGTCTCTTGCTTTGTTTCTAGCTCTCACTACAAGCAATTTGTAAGCAGATATGTCTCTCTGTAGTTATAAATCATGTAACACAATGAGATCCTGTACCAGATGTGCCATACAGATGCCAATGCAAGCAAGCACTTAACAGCTATCAAAAAAAATTAGAAAAACAAAGTAGTTTAAAATAAATTTTAAAAAATCAGCATTAAAACGGTTGGGGTTTTTTTTCGGTATGTGTGTGGGTATTTGTAATTTTTTTTATTTTTTTTTTTTTAATTTCAATGCTAAAACAGTGAAAGTGGGGTCCATGTTCAGGGCTTACTTTTGTCCTCTCTCGTTATCATTATATATATCAAGACTGCACACCACGACAACAGCAGTAAATCTTATCAGAGACACCAGGCATTTAAAAGTAGTCACATTAATAATGACCGAACTTGAATTAATATAATTTATAATTAATATTACAGTACACCATGAGTCTCTTGCTGGGTCTAATCTAAGAAAAAGATACAACATGCTGTTGAAACAGACAATTCAAGGAAAGAAAAGGATGCCTGCAAGAAGGAGACACAGTCACATAAAGTTCTTGTATTTCTATTGTCTGCTGTGGATTGAATGTCTTAAAAAAATAAAAAGCAACTATTCAACCAAAGGACATCAACACTTTCAACTGTGTGATGCTGAACCACTACTCTTCTGCCACACATGGAGACTTTGGAAGAAATTGAAAGGTCCTTTACAGAATCATTCAGGTTTGTCATAAGGATGTCATGAACAAGCATGGGTGAAAGCACAGTGAGAAACTAGGAGGTATGACTGGAATAAGTATTTGGTGTCCTTGAGATGGAGGAAAAGACTCAGCTGATCCAAAATACAAACAAGACTGAAGGCAGGGGTACATTTCTAGCTTTTCTTTTCACTGACTCTTGAAATGTTCTCAAATGAGGGCTACTGCCTGTCTGCCAACAGATGTCAAACAGACGCATTCCTGCTTGCCTCATGCCTCATCAGTCCTTTCAAATGCTCACAGAGCCCTTATTTATGTCTTTCTTATCACACTTCTTTGCAGTGTGGGGGTGAGGAAAGCTCAGATTTCAGAGCCACTCATACTCTTTATCTTATAGCTGTAGTTGCAGTACTAATTAAAAAAGCAAACTGATACAAGATCCAACCAGCAGAGGTTCTGCAGCCAACATTGAACTGACCGCAAGTGGAAAAGGGGAGGCAAAACCAGAGTTTACATTTTTGCCTCCACTGAACGCTCCTACAGTGGTTTAGGAACTTGAAGACATTTCTATGTCAGCTACAATAAAGTATCCAGAACAAAAGTAATTATTGTGTCTGCCCAAAGAAACTTCAGCACTCGTGTCTATCCAAGGCAATGCAGCTTTTCCTGGGATGGACTGTAAGGAGTTCACCTCTGGCTCTGGAGAGGTCCCAGTGTCCTACTGCCCACAGCATGCAGAATGAGGAGGAGCCATCACTTGTAGGAAAACCACTCTCACTTCCATGAAGTTTGTTTATCTTGTCACATCTCCTCACAAAAGACAGTGCTGATTGCAACGCCACATTTAATCAACAGGTCAGCCTTATCACTAAAAAAAGAACAAGCTTTTTCTGAGTTGAATGGAGGATTGATTTTGCATGGATCAGCAAAGACTGCACTAATTACACTAAGACTTAACTGTGGTTTGTACTGAGAAGGTTGCTCAGTTCTTCCCAATGAAGAATGAACTCTCCCATGTAAACCAACATGCACAAACTGCAGGGCATAAAGTATAATTCTAGCAGAGCTCCCAGGGAAAAAAAAAATATCCTGAAGCTTTTGCTTGGTAAAAAATAGGAAACCACAAGGTGGCTTTTGCAGGACCAGACATGGAGTACTTACCACTCACATGCACCACGTAATTGTTTCCGCAAATTAGATCGTGTTTTAAGAAATTATTCTGACTTTGAGAGGTCAGAACTTAATATATTACTAGCAATGTATTAGTTTCTCCTTCACTTTTCTCTGTGATCATTGACAGCTCAAAACCATGGAGTAACAAAACCCTTTTCATATTATTCATTACTTACAGTTAATCTACAGTCTGCTTGACTACGTTCAGGGCAGCAGTGGAACTGCACTTGGAATTTCTTAAAATCAGAAAAGGTATTCTGTTGACTGGTTTGAACTTTGCAGCCATAATGGTGCTTATATTAACTTTGGGAGACTGACTTTGTTGAAGCACAGATGAAAATAATAAGTAATATTTTCCTGTCAGGTAATTGCTTAGCTAATCTATAGCCTGATACAACAAAGCAAGCGATACGTAAGCCACCATCTGATCTCCAAGTTTGTATAACACAAGATTTTAATAACTTCCCCCCATCAACAAAGATGAATTACAATATGCACAATGTCTCAGGAATCATTAAGTAAAAACTGATATTTTTTCCTGTCTTAAGGTCCTATTTATTGTGTCCATTCTTATCTTAGTGCTGAATGGAAAAAAAAGTATTTCCTTTTGCAACAGTGTTGGCCAAACAGCAAAAACCTCACGGATGTTTCTATGGTAAAGCAACTTTAAAATTAGCTCCAAGTTCGGCTAACTTCCAAGTAGAAAGTTTCATGAACTGATTTAAAAAGACAAACTTGAACTGAAATATATGAGTAGAGCTTTAAATAAAACAGTGAACCACACAGCAGTAGAAGTGCATGCCAAACATGCAGGATGTATGGAGCAAACTATATTTCTTCCTGTTCCTTACTCCTCCCTCCATCCCTCTTTCTGTTGGTGCTGTAATTTTTTTCCTTCATTAAAGTAACATGCTCAGTCTAGATTTGGAAAAATAGTACTAAATGAGCATTGTGTGGTTGAAAAAATTGTTGTGTTTTTTTTTTTGCATGGAAATTTATCAGGTTCTCTGATCTGGATACTGCAAAGGACAAAAATGAAAAGGCTGCAATAATTCAGAAAGAGAAAAAAAAAGAACTGAGGATAAATACTAAGCTTCTGAACTGAGGAAGAGTTTCAGCTGGGTAAGGCTCCTCCTGTATTAAAGAGGCTTCTTGTGGAATCAGTAGTGTCAGTGCATGGGGTTAATATTTTGTTTGAAGGCTATTAGTGGGACAGATAGGGTATACACTTCTCTATTGTAACTGTGCTTGTTCTAAAAACACTTCCTTAGGAAAAGATAAGTCAATTAGTTAATGAAACATTATTACAGAATCAAATTTCCCAAACATGAAAAACAGAAAAAGTTATACAGTATCTTTTCTGTTGTAATTACTAAAGCAGGAACATAGTGATACTAATGAAAAAACAGAGGGCTTGTTGGGAACAAAATTGGATTTTATAGGATTAATATTTTACTCAAAAATATCCTCATCCAACCTGCCAGTACAAGTTTTGAGCTAAAGAGTGCCTAAAAATACCCTGTTACGCTGATACCCATCAAGTGTAATTTCTGGGATTAAATTTTATGGGCAAAATAAAAAACTGGAAGGAAAAAAAAATTTTCCTTTCATCCAGGAAACAGCGTGTGAAGCTTCTTCCTACATATACTGAAAAATTCATAAAGAACAGAACTTATCTATTTAATTTTAAAATACAATCTGTAAAGAAGAATAAGGAGTACCATTGGCAGTCTTCCACTGCAAACATGTTACTAACCAACCAGGAAAACACTTTCCAAGTGGCTTTGTGCCCTAACTTAATGGGACTGTATTTCCTCTTTTCCTGAAGCCTTCCAGTTCCTGCTAATTTTCTCCCTGCACTTCACTCTGTCCACCCCAAGCCTGACTCCAAACCAACCCAGATGCTGTGGCAGGAGTGACCCACAGCTTAGCAATCTACCATCCCAAACCAGGATCCTTCCTGGACCTGTCTCACTGGCATTTGCTCTAGACACATCCTTATATCCCAAAGGAGCGGAGTTCCTCAGTTTGCCTCCCTCCTTCATAGCCCAGCGTGCTCCTGTCTTGTTGGCAATTCTGCAGAAGGATTTCCTGCTGGGTTTTTTTGTTTGTTTTTTTTTTGCTTGTTTGTTTGGGTTTTTTTATTTATTCAAAGGAAACCTCAAGTCTATTGCAAGACTGCTCCAATGCTCCCAGCAGTGCTGAGCTATAATTAATAGACCTGGTGATGACCCTTATTAGCATTACTGCAAGTACAAGTGCTTAAAACTCAAAAGGAAGCTTTTCACTAATAAAATCCCTCACAAGGAAACCCCAATCCAGCCTCAAAAGACCATTAAATAACACAATCTTCATGGGAAAAAAATCCAAACCACCTGAAATACAGTGACAGAGCAGCCTGTATTTGAGAGAGAAGGGGGTCATTTCATGGTTATATGTGCATTACAAGTACATGTATGTATATGAATGCACAGCTGAACCTTTGTTTGTGTTCCCTTAATATTTAAAAAGGCTACAAAGATGAGTATGTTTTCCTGAGGGGAAAAAAGAAATATAGGAAGACATGACAAGGTCCATTCTGTGAAAGCAATAAAAACAGTAAGAAAGAGCTACACACAAGATAGATTTAAACAAGAAAGTTTAAATCCTCATCTATGCTCGCTTAACACCCGGCAAGTTCAGACTGCCTGCCCATGAGGACACACCGAGATGTGGCTCTCTTCTAACATGAGACACAATCTAAAGTAAGGGAAGGAATATAAAATTCCTTCATTCCAGAAAATTCAGCTGCTAGAATTCTGACTGTCTTACATTAGAAATGGTCAGTCACTCAGCAACAAAGAAAAGTACAAAGAAAAAGAGAAATGCTGAAATGTTTTGCAAAGAATTATTTTCACTCACAAGGAATGGAGAAAAAAATGACACTGTAGGAGCATCCCTCCAGAAGCTCCATCCAATGGCACATGCCGGGGTCACACTCTCCCTAGAAGGGATGAAGCAGCTGGCATTGCACCTGCATCCTGCTGCCCTTCCTTGCTCTCCCTGCAGAAATACAGCCCCTCCTAAGCCATGCAAGGCACCGTGGGCTTGGCACTGAGGTATCCATATGGGCGCTTTCCTGATCCAAGACCAGAGGAGTTGGTGCTTAAAGAAATGATTTATCACTTTCAGGGATGTTCAGGGCTATAAGTTTTCACTGTGGCCTTCTTGTCTATTTTGCCACCTTAAACATCCTTCATGGCCAGGCTCAGTGCACAGCAAGGTCCAGCAAAATGCCATTTCAGGCTGCTTTGAGCTGAGCTGCTGACTGCTGGAAGGGGACAGGACCCAGCCAAGAGCTGCCAACCTCACCCTCTGCCTCTGCGCCTCGTGGATGTGTGTCCAGAAAGACCAAATACACACCATGAAACAAGCATTGTCCTGCTCTGCATTCACTCCTTGTCATCCTCTTCACCATTACCCTATCAGGTAGCAACTCCAGCTTTTCTACTGGAGTTTAAAAACTATGTTTAAAAATCAAGAAACAGAAGTTTTAATATTTTATGAAATCTCTTATTAGTGAAGATCCCCAAAATCTGAGGCACCATATATCACATTTGTTTTGTTTATAAAACAAATCTTCAGAAAATTCCTGCAACTCTTCCATTTTTATTCTGTATCACACCAAAGCTGTAGACATACTGCTCTAGAAGACAACACTTATTTTGAGAATCATTATCTCTACATTTCAAAGATTGCATACAACATGCTGCCTCTGGCTTACTCTGATTCCAGTAGCTCCAGAGGAAATGCATCCTGAAAAAGCAGGCCTGAAAAATACAGCATAAAATACTGCCGGCTCCCAGTAAACAGTTAATTTCTTTCACTTTATGATTTTCCCAGTACGTGTGCTATTTCCCTTCAAACAGATACAAATTCTTGGGCTATGCCAGAAGCTGCAGATGCACTGCAGTGCACCCTCTGCAGGTGCCAACCAAGGAGAAGAGATGGGTGTTTTTCAGAGGGAATAACTCTGCAATGAGAGATTTTAAAAGAGCTTTAATGATAACTACAAGGATACATTGCTTTGTTTTTAAATTACAGACTCAAACAACTGATTATACTGGCATCTCAAATGTGGTATACTGCTCCTTATATGCTTTTTATCTTATAGGAGGTGTAGATTTAGTACAATGATGGGGCTTTTATATTATTATGGCTAACCACACCGTTCCACTTCCAAATTTCTTTTTCTTCACCCATATTGCATGAAATATTTATTCAAACACATGAAGATAACTTTGGACTTCTGACTGACTACAGATCAATATTCTCTAGTTTACTAGGCATTGATCTCAAAAAATGTGCAAAGAAAAACATGTAAGAAGAGGAGAAAAACATAGACAAGAGAAATCTGTGTCTGGAACAGGGAAAGGGGACAAGTACTAATTTAGCCTTTCTGTATAATTTGTGTGTTATTACCTCCATACAATTTTAAATAAATATTTAGAGCACAGAGATAATTTTCAGCCAGGGAGAAACAGTTTGAGAAATAACCTCTGATTCTGTGGGGGAAAATTCCTACTTATAATTTACTTAATTGATTGTATTTTCATATGTAGATGCAAATGCATTAAGGCTATTTATTTTTCATCACAGCTTTCACTGCTATTGTTGTTGTTTGATATTTGGAAGAGTCCTCCAGGGAGAGGAAAGAGCACCAAGCTCCGGTGTGCTACCATGATATTAGGTGGTTAATCAGAAATTCTGAGATGGAGAGGAAGACTTTCAAAACCAGGAATAATACCTCTGTTCCTGTAGTGACAGGAGTCTCTTGAGGAATGAGTGGTGCAGGGGACCGAGCTGTGGGTGCCAGCCTTCTTCACCAGCAAGACAGCCCAACTCACCCACTCCAAGCGGCTCCGAGATGAACACCATTCAGAGCCTTACATTTAATGCTCAGCCACATTTATCAAACCTGCAGCATTTCAAGGAACACAGGCAGGGGCTTTTTTCACCATGCATGAATACAGCACTTCAGAGAGCTCCTCATGCACTTAAGATACTTAAGAGATGCTGAATAAAATCATACAGATGTTTTAGAAGTTCTTGCATGGGTCTCAAAATCTGCATTCCATGATTTTAGACCATCATCATGAAATAGTAATTCTCTCATTACTATACTAAATAATAACAATTTTCCCTTAGTTACATTTCTCCTTGTATTGAGCTCCAAACATTTTTGCTTTTAAGAACACCTGCATTTTATTTTGGTTTTCTTTTTTTTTCTTTGCCTAGGCTTTCAAAGCAAAGCAGAAAGTTCATTTTTCTCTATTACCACTGACTGCTTGCAAGTTGCTTTTCCAGGAGTATTTCATAAAGGCCACAGATATTGCTTTCCAAACCATATTGTCAAAGCTGACAACAAGAACACACTAACAGAGGCAGTGAAGCTTTTGAGACACTGAAATCCTTCAGGTCCTAGGAAATAAAATTAGTTTTGCCCTACTCCTATGCTTTTTCTCTGAACTGCTCCGAAGGACTTCACACGAGCTTAAAGTGGGTGTTCAGAGCTGTAAGACACAACAAATCAAATCACAACCAACACCTGACAGCACAGGGTCCCCCATTCAATGGAGGAAACCTCCATTAAAAATCTTCTGTTTTAAACCCTGTACATTTTCTGTGCTTTTGAATTGATGGAAAGAAAAAGATAATCTTCAACAACAGAACTGAGGTACAGGTGCTGTTAGGAAGATGTTCTCTGACAAACCCATGGCTTACATAGTGTGATAAGAGAGAGCACAGTTAGGATTAAATGTGGCTTTTCAGACAAGTTGGGATGAACGCAGGTTAGGCAGAGCTTTCATCCATTTGATCATACAGAAAGCACTTTTAAGTGCTGGGATCACTGAAATCAAATTGTCTGCACGTGCTCACAACTATCCTTGGATCATGGGAAACTTTTTCTAACAAGTGCTTCCCCATCCAATATCATAGAAAGATTTCATTGAAGGGAAAAAGATAAAAATATGAACCAAAATCCAAAGACATTATTAGTTCCTCTGACCCCTACTGAACTGCTGGAAAACTTCTGCCATTGAGGTAGGAAGTCTCAAGACAAAATCAGAGCATTCAAGTGGCTCCAGCAGGCTTATTAAATTAGGTTACTAAAAGAACCAAACCACTTAGTATGAAATTCCTTAAAAACAGAGCAAATCATAGTAAGCTTGTGCTGCAGCATAAGCTGCCTGCCACCTTCTAGCCCTGAAATACAGGAAGAGGAATGTGTTTCCTTCATAACACTAGCAGAAGCCACCACAAAAAAATATGCAAGGAGAATTAAACTCAATTTAACATTTTAATCTCAGGAATCAATAATCTTATTTGCCAGTAATACAACAGAAAATGATTACTTCGGCCAAACAAGCATCCACACAATTCTTTCTATTGGAAAACTGGAAACTTTTTTCTGATTTCCTACCGAGTAGATTAAAGTTGTGAAGGCCTTACAGAGAAAGAGGATAGCTTCCTGTGTTTGAACAAAAACATCCACAAAGCCAGACGCAAACGCAGACATGCAGACTCCCTACACAAAAGACAGAGAGCCAGGATCTGCTGTGCTCTTGTCAGATGCTGCTGCAGTGCCCACCACCTGCTGTCTAAAGCCACCAGAAAACAAGAATTACCCAGTGAAACACTGGAAACAAGCCTCTCTTCAGTCTCTCACCTGACCTCCATTTCAAAATCAAATTTTCATCAATACTGAATGGAAGGAAGAGGACTGCAGCCCTCATATTCTCATTATTACCAAGTGCTTCAGAGCACTTATAAATTAATAAATAAAAATCCTAAGCGAGGTCAAGTGGGGAAGATTCTGCCCATCACTTCTTTTTTCCTGCCATCCATCAAGGACCTGCTGCTATGTGAACATAATACCTGAAGAATCAGTTCCATCTCTAATGTAACTAAAACTCATAATAAGTAGCTATAGGATGAAATGAAGCTACCTGCTACTTTCTTATCTAACATATATATCTTTCCCTTCAGCTTCTCACAGATTGCTATTACTGCAGAGGTCCACATCTCCATAGTTCTCAAAACTAAACCTAACACTCACGCTGACAGTGTAAATTATGGGCTAAATAAAAATACCAGTGAGAGAGGGAGGGAAGTGTGACAGGGCGATGTGCTGAAGGAAAGAAAAGCAAATTATCTTACATAATACAGATATAAAAACACATGTAGCAACTCATCTATGTTCACCCTGAGCAGAATTACAGGACAAAAGGAGATTCGATTAGAATGAACAGCAGTCAATCCAGATACACAACTATATGATTTCACTAGATTAAAAAAAAAAGAAAAAAACTACAGAATAATTACCAGTTAAGTGGACTAAGTAGAGATTTCCTGTACAGCTACTACGTATCTTTACATTATCATTATATATCTCTTCAGTGGAGTCAACAGGCATTGTCTTTCCCTCTGAATTGCATAGGCTTGACCCCTCTGTAGACCCGGATGTTGCCCTGGGATGCACTGCCTTTCTCCTTATGTGGAAGCACTGCTTTATCTTACCAAATTAGGACACACAACACGGAAGTGCAGCAATAAAAGTGTAAATACCAATGTTTTAAAGCTAACATATACCTTACTGTGATCTTAGCCAAAAACTTTTCATTTCCACAGTTGGGTTTTGAGGGTTTTTATGCAATGCATTTATATGGAATCATAGCTCATTTCAGAACTGTATCTGCACTAATTTAAGTAAAATCATAGCCTATTTCAGAACTGTATCTGCACTATAAGAAAGTTCAGCAAAGAGTATTTCAAGTTCTTATGCACATCTCTTGCAACAAATGTTTCCCAGTAAGTCATGTCTTAGGTACAACTCTTAAACTAATAAGGAAATTATACATTTACACTTTTAATCATATCATTCATGATTCCCTATCCCTCTCCACAATTAAACTATTTAAATTTTTTCCTATCTCAGAATTTTTGTCTGTAAAATCTCCACAATGAGATTTGTTTCCAAGAAAATGGTGTATTTTGCTTCCCAGAACCTGAAACTGGGGACAACACAACTGTCATTTCCAAACCTTCCTGAAGGACATCTTATTTCATTATTCTACATGAAAGTAAGTTGAAGTAGTGAGCAGATTCCTCTTACCTGTTTGTGAGCATGATCATAAGAGTTAATGTGATTGTCAAACTCCTGGTGTTTATAGTACTGCTTGTCACAGAGCTCACAGTAGAAGTTGGCTTTAAGATCTTCCAGAGCTTTTGCTATCGTGTTTTTCTTTTCAGCATAATCCTGGAGGGGGGGCAGGAAAAAGTAATTTTAGTTTTGCCTTTGATGCTGCGAATGGATTTTGTGCTCTGCAGTTAAT
>JAWWMP010000002.1:595738-704294 GCA_035047865.1 Dendrocincla tyrannina
ACGCTCTTCCGATCTTGGAGGGGGGCAGGAAAAAGTAATTTTAGTTTTGTCTTTGATGCTGTGAACGGATTTTGTGCTCTGCAGTTAATCATATTTGTAAACATTTACACACCTCCATAACTAAAAGCCTTCCAATATTTGCTGTATTACATTGCGCATATTTGCTGGATCTGCAGCCAGGCTGAAGATTTGCACACTTCAGTTTGCTCTACAGTTGCCAGCTCCCCTTTGGGGCTCTGTCAGAGGCTAGAAGGATTTCCCGGGTTCTGTCTAAATACAAATATTTATCATGCTGAAGGCTATTTTCGAGTTAATTTCGATCCAAGCCTCACTGCTCAGTCATATACCCAAGCAGAACAGGCATGAAGATACAAATAGCAATAATTTAGTTATCAGCGTTTTACAAGAAAGTCTGCTTACTAAAAGGGAAAGAAAATTAAAGAAACACTGCTGGGTCCTTCTTGTACACCTGTACACATGAAACATGAGGAACACCTTCACAGCTGAGAGGTAATGAGTACCTTCCCCACTTTGTATTTGTAATCCCACACTAGGACACATCTCTGTTTACCATACATTAGCAAAAGCATCACATGCAACCTTGCTTATCATTTATGAGCAAATTATATGCAAGTAATATTTATTAATTTCTTAAATACAGTGACGGTACCATGGCCTGCTCTGAAAGAGCACAGAAATGGTCTGTCCTCTCAGATTAGTTTAATACCAGTTAACACTGAACCTGTATAACCTCAGTGCGATGATTCCTGATTTTGACAAGTCTGTCTGGGTTAGAATATCAGCTCAAAATCCCAAACACATCAAATATTGTTTGAAAAAATACACCCTCAGATTTGTCTTTCAAGGTTTCATCACTGTGAGTTCTTTGGAAGTGACCCTAAATTCCTCTTCTTTCTGTTTTCCTCCTTGTTCATTATTCCTCCTTGTTAGATTAAGATAAAAGATGATATTGTAATCAGAACACCCAAAACTGAGTTAATTTGGGGGAAAAGTCCCTATTTGCTAGCAGTTTTCACAGCTGATGACTCATATACTTTCACTATATTTTGAGGACTTTAAAATGGAAAATTTATGTTTATTAGATTAGAATATTTTCCTAGCAATGTTGTTTATTAAAAGAGGAACAGTAGCCATAAAATTATAATTATATCCACAAAGTACTTATTATTTAAAATAGTACTTTAACTATAATTCAGTATGATTGGACTGCTAGCAAACACTCTCAATTCATACTGAGGTATTCCCTCATCAAAATTTTGTCCATTGAAAGAATTGCAAAAGTTACTTCAGAGTGGTGTTTTGAATACTGGCTCACTAATGAGAAATTCACACATTCCTAATGCTTTTTTACAATTACGTTTCATAAAGTATATTTTGTTTAAAGCCAAAGTGGGTTAGCATTTTATTTCAAGACACAGCAACATTTTACACTTAGAAATAGGTTTATGCAGTATTGAAACTTAGCCTGGAAATACTGCACCTAGTTCTTGGTATTAGCCAGTAAAAACTACAGATTTTAAACCTCTTCAACTATTACCAAGATGATTGTGTTTACAGACTCACAGAATATGCTGAGTTGGAAGGGACCCACAAGGATCATCAAGTCCAACCCTTTGCCCTGCACAGGACCATCCCAAAGAGTCACATCACGTGCCTGAGAGTATCCAAATGTTTCTGGAGCTCTGTCAGCCTTAATGCTGTGATCTCTGCCCTGGGTAGCCTGTTCAGTGCCCAACCACCCTCTGGGTGAAGAATGTCTTGCCAATATCCAACCTAAACCTTCCCTGACATGCCTTCGGGCCACTCCCTTGGGTCCTGTCACTGGTGACCACAGAGAAGGGATCAGTGCCTGCCCCTCCTCTTTCCCTCATAAGGAAATTGTAACTGCAGTGAGGTCTCTGCTCAGTGTCCTCCAGGCTGAACAGACCAAGTGTCCTCAGCTGTTCCTCATGCACCTCAAGACCCTTCACTGTCTTCATTCCCCTCTTTTGGACACTCTCTAATACCTTAATATCTTCTATTGTGATGCCCAAAACTGCTCACAATACCCAAGATGAGGCCTCCCCAGTACAGAGCAGAGCGGGACAATCCCCTCCCTTGCCTGGCTGGCGATGCTGTGCCTGATGCCCCCTCCAGGACATGGTTGGCCCTCCTGGCTACCGGGGCACTGCTGACTCATATCCAACTTCCTTGTAGTCTACAAAGGGACGACACCTAATTTGGCTTTTATAAAACATGAAAATCTGATTTTTCAGGAATTATCAGAACTATGAAATATCGTATGTAAGACATCTGTGAAGGACAAGAGTCAACATGATGGGTTCTAAGACAAGAATAGTGAATTGAATCATAATTTTTTTATAAAGATCTCCCGTCATGCTGCTGATTAACCCTCGAGCAAACTGTTGCAAAACTTACTAATGTTGTGTAATACCTTGAATAAAGTTACATAGCTTCTTTGGTGGTGGTCTTGATATAAAGAAAAACATTTTTGAAACAATATACTTAATATATAGCAAAACCTAACCTGAATGCAATTATGTTTGACATGCCAATGCACCCTAATGAACTGGGGACACTGGAACCCCAGGAACAACTTTACTGCAAAGTATTGAAATCTTACCAGGATCTTGGGGTTTCTATCCCTAAAGTTCTTTAGCTAGGGTTCTTTTGGGAACAGGGCTAAATTTACATTACAATATTACAGCACAGTTTCAAAGGCAAGTAAAGAATGGCAACACTTCATCTAAATTAGATATAAGTAGGTAGAAAAGAATAAGAGAGTTCAATCATGAATGGAGAAGGGGGAAAATAGGACTTTCAAATGACAAGAACCAAAAGCATTTGGGAACATATGAATGGCTACATTGGATCAGGTCAATCTTTTAAACCTGTGTAAGATTTTACTCTGTACAAGGAAAGTGACTTTTCACTAAGTACTATTCCCTTTGCTTTGCAGCTGCATTCACCAGTTTCAGTTGTTGAATACTGGAAAAGGTCATAAGCACTCACTTTTTATTCCCTTTGACTAGGTCATTCCTAATCATATATACTCCCTACCACATTGTCTCTTAAGTATTGCTCTCCAGTTTA
Organism: Dendrocincla tyrannina; assembly: GCA_035047865.1. NCBI lineage: Eukaryota > Metazoa > Chordata > Aves > Passeriformes > Dendrocolaptidae > Dendrocincla > Dendrocincla tyrannina. The sequence continues at coordinate 598,853 of JAWWMP010000002.1, forward strand.
TTCAGGTATTCCTTAAATCAGAGCCACTCATCACCTCTGCTTGTTTTTTCACTGCCTCCAGAAGAAGACCTGACAACACACTACACCACGGCCTCATGCAGGACTATATTAATAGTCTCTATTTTCTACCCACCTCCTTTTTTTATTTTTTAAATATCACGATAGAGCACTAAACCAACACTTTTATACAACTCCTTTACCACTAACATCCTTTGCTGCTTTATAATATTTTTCTTGCAGGAGATGTTTCTACCCAGCTACTACACCACCTGACTTGAGAAAATTCCCACTTCTCCAATGGGAGCAATGGTCATTAATGAACCTCAAGATTTCAGCTTATAGTATTTTGCATGTGCACACAAAAATATCCTTAAGAAAACCCTTAATGGAGAGTGTTCAGGAGAGTCTCTGTGGCCATGGGATCCCCCAGGCTGTGTCAGGACTGAGTTAACTGTGTCAGCTGTTCCTGCTGCTGGTTGGCATTGGGAGTCAAGGAAAGTCCAATTTCAAGGATGAATGGGGAATAGAAACAGGAGAACACAGGCTGCTGGTTCTTTGCCTGCTCTGCTATTCCTGTTGATTTTGCAAGGAGTGCTACCTTGGCAGAGGAGACTTTCTCTAGCTCTGTCGATTTTGAGGGATAACTGCCCAAAAACTGACAGTAAAAAATTACAGTCCCTGGACCTTGTGAGCAGCGGGCAATGGATTGTAGACAGAAATAACCTGGAAACTTACCGGAAAGGAATATTCCTGGAGTAAAATAGCAGCCAAAAAACTCACTTAAACTGGTTAAATATGATCAAGCTTACTTTCATTTTCATCAAGATTTGCAAACTAACCTGGAAGTTTTAAAAGAACTTTGAATTATGATTCAGCCTGGTAATGAGACTCAGAACTGAGTGTCACTTGGTTTCATTATTTTTTTCCTGAAAGGCTTATTATCTGAAAGCCTACAGCTATAATTCACTGTAGCTATTTTTCATAATTTATATGAAAGATCTCTAATAAGTGATCCTATCTATCAGCTGGCTTTATTTCTCTAAATCCATCTTCTCCATCCTCCAAAGCCTTAAGCCTGGGCAAATGCCACTGCAAACATCTGATAGATTCAATTGAGAGCGGGCTCCATCCACAGAGGAGCTACCTCTCACTAACCAGACTGGACTTTCTGCTCCCATTATATGAGAGAGAAAGAAAGCAGCAAAGCTACAGGAACATTAAACTCTTCTCACAGATTACTTTGGAGAGCTGACTGGATGCCTCAGTCTAGGGGATATTTTTATGGAGTGCTCTTCAGGCTCATACCTCTACTGTCTGCAGAAAGGTCAGCTAGACAAAAAAAAAAAAGGAAGAATGTGAAATTATAATACATTATCTACTCCATGGTGATTGCTAGTGTGAATATTCTTACTTTACAAAAAATGTGAGAACCTTTTATTGCAGCAAGCTATTCTGCATTTATGGTAGACTTAAAAGGGTCAGGCCTGCAGTCACTGCAAAGCAAAATGTATTACAGAAATAAACCCCTTCTTCAGGATAATTTACTGGTATAGTCATCCCAGAGAGGATTAGATTGCTCTGGTCTGATCCTCTGGATTAGAGCCCATTAGACCTGACAGATGTTCCAGTGTAACCTCATTTCACAAAAAAATATTTTAAAGAATTTTATTTTCCTGTCCTAATATCTAAAATATAAAAGGAAAATTGTATTTTGAATATTTTTTTAAAAAACAAGTTAATACCCTTGATTTGGCAAAACTATATATTAGCTATATTTAAACAAAAGAACCAGTCTAAAAATATGATGTTACCTAAAAAAAAAAAAAAGAAAAAAAAAGAAAAAAAAGAAACACGGTTAAAACAGAAAAATCAGCCAGAACTTAAGTGCACACTTTCCAATATTCAATTAACTGTGACATCCATGGGCACAATTAACAATGGATTTCCCTAATTTCTGGTATATTTATGTAGTATTATAAAGACACTACAAAGGAGCAGATTTTAGAAGCAGATTTTGTGGAATAAAATGTACAACTTAGTACCGTCTTCTCTGCTATCATTCTTGGTATTACTTGGTATATATAATTTTTTTAATATCTTTGCATAGCACTTTTTCTTCTTATGTAAGCAGTCTATACATCATCCACAGATGCACTCGAAGGAATAAATAAAAAATAGAATGCATTAATAATATTAATGCAGTCTAGTAAAAAATCTCATTATTTATAATGTTTCTGTCCTTATCAAGGCAGGGAGAGCAAAGCAAAAGGCAATTAGACACACTGATCATTCATTTCCAAGCACTGAACAGCAAGTTTCCATTTCACAGCAAGGAGACTGACAACTACTGGGAAAATAAGCGACAAGAATATTGTCAGGTCTTTTTGATTCCCTCACCCCAAACTTTATGAGATGTGATATCAAACTACAACTCAGAAGGCCAGGAACACCAGATGATATTTTCTTGATCCCTTCTGACATTTTCTTTTTGAGCAAAGGCCTTTCCACCCACTGGATGAGGAAGGGCCCAAGAAAGGAGTGGTACCTGGGAGATCCCTACATTAATCAAACATCAGAGGCTGAAAAAAACTCACCTTAATTTTGTTTTCTCTTCAAGATCACCTCCAGACACCCAGCTCCAACTAAAACACTGATTACATACCAGAGAGCTAATCAGTATTCTGTTGAAAATACATACTTGAAAATGCTATTGAAGATGTGCAAATTATTATAAAACTGGTTTCTCAACTTCTCAATAAACACACAGACAGTATTTTGTGTTTAGATAAACACCCTAGCATTAGGATAAATAATATGGTGAAATCAGAATGAAACAGCAGAATTTATTCCCATTAGTGCTGTTTGCTTCCTCAAGTCATCCCAATTTTTCTGCAGCACCAAATTTGTTACCCATACACCTACTGAAGCAAACAGCTGAATGCACACCCCTGAACTAAATGGAGCGAGACAGATGCAAATGGGGCCAAAGCTGGACTCAAGAGAGAGCAAAGCAATATAGAACAATGTCCTGCAATGGGCAGATTGAATTAACTTGAAAGGAAGCTTATGATGAGAGAGCAATTTGTTATCGGATTTGTCTGTCTCATTAACTTACTTAAAGCACTTATACTGTATAATTACTTTTAACTGGGACTCATAAAATCACTTGATTGGGGTTTTTTGTCATTAAAACTAACTGTTGAGCATAGGTCTGTAGAACTATTTATTTATTCTAGTGCCTTAAAAAACCTGCCTGTAGGCAGAGCATGCATTTAAAAGGTGAGTATGCTGGCCACAAATTTTTGCTTGGATGTTGTATTAAGAAGGAGCTCTTTATCACTGCTTATGAAAAAGCACAGGTCTAGTTACACTGGAGAAAAATTTATCAACCGCATCTCTACCACTAATCTTCTGACATACAGACAAAGCAGAACTGAAGAAAGCTCTGCTGTAGTAAAGAAAGGTTTTGCTCTAGATAATATCTTCTTCACTGAATGTTCATCACTGCTTAACGATAAGCAAGGCAAGAAGGAGCCTGGTATTAATCTCCTTTATTCCTCTACATTAAATAGTCCAGTCACATACTTTAATTAGTGCAGAATTTTGATTTTAAAACATCCTGGGGTTTAAAACATTTTGGCTTTTAATTTCCTTATAGCAGGCATATAGACATCTAAAGATTTTCATAGCTACTTAATGTAATTCCATTGACAGGTAAGTGTCTAACGTAATTAGACTCTTCAGGAAAATCAAGTTTTTCTGTTTGATCCTTCCAGTGACACACTGACATAAATTAAGTGCCTTTTAACCCTGCAGAACTCTCAGCCCTGGAGATGGACTGAAAGCCCCTCTTGAGCATGAAAACCGAGCACTGGAACAGATGTCAGTGTTTGTGACTGGCAACTCTCAATCCAAGGGGCATGACCACATCTTTCATAAGCATTTCAGGACCTGAGGAAGGGCAAAGGACGGGGTGAGGGCAAGTTGTTTATTTATTTCACTGCAGGTTATCTGACTGCCAATTGATTGGCTGCTATTAATTTGTATTAAAAAATTGCTCTAGAGCTCTTGAAGCTTTAATGTTTTGGTGAAGTTCGTTTTTGGTCTAATAAAAATTGCCAGTAAAGTTGGCCAGAGCATCAGGGACACTGAAAAATGGGACCTCATCTTATTAAATATATTTAATTTTGAGCATGTGATCTATCTACAGGACAACTTCCACATCAAATTTTGCATATCCATATTTTCAGGATGAGAGTTCTTGTTGATTATTGTGTACAGTTTTCCTAGCTTTGGCTGCTGTGCTTGACTGTTACAATTTTCTTTTCAGCAAGATTTTAACTTGATCCTCTAGAGTGATTTTTGGTTTTTTTACTAAGCTTTTAAAACTTGTATTTTCTCTTTTCTTCTTTTGCTTCTGGTTTGTTTTTTTGTTTTTATGGTTTTTTTTAAGAAAAGTCAAAAGGAATATAATAATCTTTGATTTGAAATAAAGATGTTTCTATTCTATTTTCTTCCTCTCAAAAACATGATATCTCCATGACTGGTTAAAACTGCAATCTGTTTTACTTTAAAAAAATCTGAAATACTGTTATTTAAATATAAATCAATGTCTCAAAAATGTAAGCATTATATTTGCCCTATTACAGAAGTTTCAAGCTGTATTTTACATTCAAGAGAGGCTGAGTATGTTTTCACAGCCAATGTGCTTGTTAAGAGCTACTGAAGGGCACAGGGTGCCCACTGAAGTCAGTGCTCCTGGAAATCCCCAGAGCAGGCTCAGTGATTTTTCTTTACAGACCCCTTCACTGATTCCATTCTACTATGGCTTTCCAGACCATTAAATCTTTTCATGCAAATCCACGATCTTTTTATACCTTCAGGGACCCATCATGACCAGCCTCACATAATGTGCTTTGAAGTTATGTGCCACAAGCACTTAACCACTCAGCCACTGAGAAGGAGACCTTAAGCTGGGCCAGGTCTGAAACCTGCCTAGGCAGGTTTGTGTGTCTGCCCAACAAGTCCTGAACACAGATAGGAAACAATTCCAGCTGCAAACCAGGACAGTCTATTCCAGTATATAGCTGATGGTCTATACCTGTTTATCCCTCTGGAAAGGACTATTTCCTACACAGAAATCTGGTTATTAAATGAACACATCATGTAGGGCTGACACTTTCATTTCGGTTAAAAAAAAACCCTATCACCACAATATCAAACCCCAAAACCGACTAGGAATTACTCTCCTGAGCTCCTTCAGTTGTCTAATTATGTATATGCATGAGCTTAAGATTTGCATTATGATGCAATATGGTGCAGTAAATATTTATTTTCCTAAAATTAATCCTCAGTGTTATCACAGTCAGAAAAATACTTTATCTGAAGAAGGAAAAAAGTTGGGGAAAAAAAAAGGCATCATTTATTTTGGCATCTTTAAATAATGCAAATAAATCTGGGCTCAAAAGCCCTGAGAAAAAGTTTGTCCTAATGGGAAATGGGATCAAGTTTAAATTTGCCATAGAGAACACTCCTCAAAAAAAAATAATCTTTCCAAAGATCTATTCTATTCAAAATCCTCTTCACAAGCACTATTGGAGCCTGATGAAGATCCTGGCTGCAAGTGAAAAGACGGCAACATCACCAAGGCAAAGAGAAATGAGACTGTAAGAGCAGCGTTTTGCAAATGCACAAAGAGATTTTGAAGATCCTGTTCTTTCATTTCTGAGATTGTTTTTTAAGCTGCCAAACAATAAGAGCCCTATAGGTGTCCTGATTTACCGTGGCCAGTCTACTCCAGCTAAATTATTGCAGTCTTAAGCCCAGACACAGCATCTTTGAGATGAGATGGGCCTGCTCTTTATTCTCTCTGAAAACATAATAAAAAATATTACAAAGGTTTGAATGGCCCTAGGTTAAAAAATAAATAAATAAAACCCCCAAACATATTGGAATAGGTGCAGCTGCTGTTGAAATACTAAATACAGTAGCCAAGGACCCATGGCAAATATCTTTTCCCAATGACTTTTAGTGAGTTTTTCTTACCTTTTCTTTATGTGAGGAGCAACAACTGGCAGATGGGGCATTTATCATTGTTGTGACCCTCACCTGTATAAAACTTATTTGAATACATGCAACTCATGAGAATAGCTCCTTTATGTGAATGATAATACTTAAGTTTTGAAGACTTCAGGCCATAAAATTGGATAGTTGATAGTCAATAATTTCAATAAAAGGAAAAGACAGCACAAGCCTAAGAGAAAATTACAATTAAGGTTCCTAAGTACCTAAAAGCCAGAACTTAACTCCATCTCCTGGCCAAAGGGGAGAAGGAAAGATTTCGGTTGATTTGGTAATTTTCACTCTTGTGTTAGAAAATGAGGAGAAAATGAAGGACTGTGGTACAGCCACGTATCAAGTCATGGTTGGGGGAACACTTCTGAAGTTGACAGTGTGAGGTATAGAAAAGGCATGAAAAAACATTTTATTGATCTATTTGCTGCCTACCTACCCAGGCAAGCGTTCAGTAACAGCCAGCCCTGCAAGGAGAATAGCCAAACTCAAATGTCTGATGTCCAGTATCTATACAGGAGCTGATGGAAAACTCCTAAAAATGACTAGCCATTACCACCAATAACATTTCCAGGGAGACTCCCAGAAGAGCACCAGGACCGTGGCCATGCTCTGAATTGCTTTGGTGGCGGCGGTGCCGCGTGCGTGACACCTCTCACTGAGAGAGCAACGCACAAAGACGAAGCATCATACAGCTCTGCCCATAATCGTTAACTACATTCTGAGATGCAGAGAAAATGATCTGCATCCACAAAACAGTCAAAGCTTCCTCAAAAACATACTTAAGCTCACACATTAGCATAAATGATATATTTACTCACCCCCAGTCACACTATTACACTTTCTGTCCTGTTTTCTGCACAGAACTCTATCAAAAATCCCTGCAGTTGAGAAAAAATGCAGGGAATGACAACTTGTCATACTGTCAGCTAAAGAAATTGGGGTTTAAATCCATTTTCAATATACACTGACAAAAGCTCAGGATCGGACTAGAGCCTGAGATGTGACTGAAGTTTGAGGGGCTATTTCTGCCAATCTGTTACACACTGCAGCGCTCAGAACAGCTATCAGAGAGGGAGACACTAAGCCACAAACCCTGTGTGAGCAGAGCTAATACACTTGTCTCGACTTTTCCTACTAACAGGGACATTGCAAAATCCATCAGCTGCAGTTTGAAACTCTGGCATGAAAAGGATTCTGTGTATCTTACTGGCCATTTCTATTAGCGAAGTGCCTATAGGTTGCAATTGCTTTAGGGACTTTGAACAGAGTTGAAAAGACAGTTTTAGAGTCCCCAGAAGTTGAAGTGGTATTTTACAGGTACCTCCTCCTCAATAGCAAGGCCTCTCCTCAGTGCCCAGCTACTCCTCATCAGTGCCAGCACACTTGGTTGCAGGACAATTTATTATTTAGACCAGTAAGCTGATTTAGGTTAAAAAATACTTTGTCAGGAGGAAAAAAATATGTTTACTTAAAACCTGAATCAATTCACATATCCAGTTAAGCTCCATTATCACCATGCCAGAAGAAGCAACAGGGAGGTTGCATGAGATGTAAAACAACTGAGAGATATGTCCAAGGGTGACTAACTAAATTTACAGAGGAATAAAAGCCAATAGCAAAAGCTTAAGGTCTAAAAGACATTAGTGCAATGACCAAAACTAAAACCTCCTAATATAATTTGCTCTGTCTGAAAAAAACCAGCACTTTCAGATTATCATGAAACTACAGATCCAAATATCTTTATTTAGTCTTCCTGATGATGTTGTCAAATGGTTCTGAACTGCTCACGAGTTGCAGAAGAAACATGATCTTGACCCTCAAGGATCCACTGATACAACCAGAAAGACTAAAAGGGAGAAACACGGCACAACACACTAGACAGAAATGTATATTGAAATGCATCAGTGGCGAGCTCATGGCATTCAGTAACAGAAAACAATTTTTTTTGCATACAAATGCTTCATCTTCTTGGATTATTCAGTTCTTTCTTAGCCCTAAGCCATCCCTGCCCAGCCAAAAGTTTTCCCTTTTTAGTTGAAAGAAACTCCAGCTGCCTTGAAGACACAAAGAGCAGACAAATGCCGCACACCATGGAAACTGCTGGATGCACAACAGGCTTTCCAGCAGGAATCATCAGCGGAACGTATGCAAAATTAGCATTTCTGAACCTGCTAATCCTTTTTGTTACAAAGAGTATCTGCAATATTGCTGATACAGGACTCAGATGAACAGGACTCCAGCTTAGCTACAGTTAGCAGTAAACCAACAAAACTTTATGTCAAGGAAATGTGGTCCCCTATAAAAGGAACAAGAAAACTGACAGCCTGGATACAGAGCATAGCCAGACCGAATCGAAAAAAAAATCAACTGATCCTAAGTAGCAGTGAGTAGACAAAAAGATACATATTCCCAAACCAAAAAATCCAAAGGTCTTTGGATCTTGGACTTTGTTCTTCAACAAAGCAGACCTCAGCCAGTAACTGCAGCGAGGGGCTGATCTCCTCTGAACTCATTTCCTGTGTGGATCCTACAACATTTATGAATAGTATCTTCACACTGTGGTCCATTTTCCACTTCCTTTAGACCCTTCATCATTGAAATATACATAAACTCTTGAGATCTTTGCTTCTCTGTTAATGTAGACTGGCATGGGTTTGCCATGTCGTGCATACATGTGCATTACCACACACACACACAGAGTGTGGCAGCACACACCTAAGTTTGGAAACCAGGCTTAAGATACACTACCTAAAGTGCATATCTGTAACAAATGAAATGGATTTGGGGAACTATCAGTCCAGGTTCAAGGTTACAAAGAAATGACCCATAAAACCCGCCAAAACTTGGCAAAAACAGTGACAGAACAAAATGTCAGCAGAGAGCCTTATTATCCTCAAGTCTAAACTCCAGGAGGTTTTAATATTGACCTTACCAGGAAGAAGTGTCAGGACTGTCTTTTCTGCTTTTGGCTTTTCTGGGGGGGAAAAAAGAGCACAGAAGTGGTGAGAGCTGGAGGTGGTAATGCTGGTACCAGCACGTCCAGTGCTCTGCTCGCCCACCAAATACTCGGCCCTTTGCTGCATCTCCCAATGAAGGGATTTTAAAACACCTTAATCTAGTGCAGGGTTACAAACAAAAACCTACATATTAACATTATGCTTCTTAAAAGTGTGCTAACAATCAGAAGGAATTCTCTTACTTATTATTTTTACATATTTATGTATTCTAAGCATCCAGTGAAAAAAATATCTATTTCCACAAACTGAATTCCATCATATGGTAAAATACTTCATAAAGATTAAGTGAGATGAAAGTATTTTAACTGCTCCAGACAACCAATTTATTTCTTCCAAACAGGGTGGAAAGGTACTCTGCAGAGGACGCTCACATTGAAGTTTTGTGTCAAGTTACTGCCAGGAGGTATTAAATGAAGACAAAGCACTTAGAGTTTTAATTCCAATCTCATCCACAACAATGCAAATAAAACTTTTACAGATGCATATTTAAAGCATTGTTTCATCAAAGTTTTTGGTATATATTTTGATCCCTTTGCATGTCAGATTTCACAAGCAAAAGTTTAAAATGATACATTTAAATGCACACATCCATGTGTATGAAAATAGATGGCAACTTCATTTATCATAATTAACCTTGTTCTTATAAGCAGATTTTCAAACAACTGGATCTACAAGAGCACATTAAATCAAGTAATGACTGTACCCCTGCGTATAATAAGACTGTGCTGATGGCAGCAGAGCTCAGTCAGCTTTCATAATATGAGTCAGCAACTGTTCTGTGATATCTTTAATTTGGTACAAGCTAAATCCTCTTAAGAGCGCCCGCTGGAATCCGAAAGGTCAGACAAGAAAGTGGCAGAAAATCAATACTGACAGCTTTTTGTCACCCTCCACAATCTATATAGCTCTTTCTAAGCCAAATTGCTTCTTTCTAATCTTTCTAATATTTGGCTGCGCAAGTCTTGCTTATGTAACATTAAAAAAAAAAAGAAAAAAAAAGGGAAAAGAATAAAAGAAAGAAAGAATTACTTTTCTGAAGAGAAAGATGTAACTTTTAGTGTCAAAAATCAGAACAAAACTGGTTCTTAGTTGGGGTTTGTGCAGATAATGCTGTGATCAAAGTTGCATTTTCGTACAGAGAGTGACCAAAGTCACAATAAAACAGACCAACTGCACTGCTATATCAGCCACAACACTTTTGAGATGGGTTAGCTCAAAATTTGAAAAACCCATTTGACTTTCTTAGAGCTCTTTAGAAAGTACAGTTCCTCTATTTACATGCTTAAAAGGGTTGATATCAGAAGAGAGTGAAATAAAAATGCCAGAAGGCTTTAGATCAAGCATTAAAAATGGGTTTCTTGCCTGTTGTATTTTTAATTATGAATAAATACCAGCACTAATAATCAATACATGCAACATGGAGGAAAAACATTAATTTTTCAGGCAAGGGATTTTAATATAAAGCAAAGAAAAGGTCATTCTAATCTAGACCAGATTAAAAGTAAAATAAATTATCATCCTTTTAATGTTGACATGAAAATTTAACAGGTACTGCAGCTGTTAGCAATCTTCTCTTATAAAAAATGCTTTACCAACAATCATAGAAAGCCACAGATTTTATCAGGCAGGAAACAACAAGGCTGTAAACACAAAAAAGAATCAATGCTCAGCAGTAACCTTTTATTTGGAGTCTCTCCTTCAGAATGTGAGACACAGATGTTGATTATAATAATTTTTTCTGCATCCTGAATTTGTGAGCTTTTTCAAAAATTCTGTTAGGACTGTGTTCCCAACACCTGAAAATTGGGCTTTACAGCTCAGTAATCACAAGTGAGCACAAGATACAGAGAAGTTGTGATGGTGGCCATTGTTTTGGATTTTTAAAATAATTCTGTTGAATCTTTTCAAGCAAGGCACTGACTATTGATTTTTGCCTTTATTAAAAGAAAACCTTTCTTTGGCCAATTCAATATACCATCTACCTGCATGGAAATAGAAGTCTTCAACAACTGGCCAACCAAAGAGCGAGCCTACAAGACCAACATCTGATCACATACACGAGATTCCCCTGGTTACCCACGATCAGCGGGGCTCCTCAGTTACAGCTCCCACCAAGCACTCACCTGCACAGCTCCTGGTCTCCAGGTCACCCCAGAGCCCTGGCTGACCAAATGCCCTTCTGACATATATATTCGCTACATACAGACTGCATCCTGGGGTAATATCTTACCAGGAGAGGTGCATATAAAATTACTGCCATGAGTAAGAGCTCCTGGAAAAGCAGTTGAAAGAAGTATAAGTTTTCACTCCTTTCTCTTTCTGGAGTTTTCACTCCTTTCTCTTTCTGGGGCCCAAGTGTTCAACTGCGCTTTAAGTAGCAATTCAGCCACTGAACAAATGGTTTTTAATGTTCACCTTGCACACTTAATTTTAAAGGCAATGAGAACAGAACAATTTAATAGAAATTCATTGACCTTTTAAAAAGCTTTTCTACACCATTTTCCCTCATAAATTGGTAAGATATTTACTAGCATGAAACTTTTACTTTTTCCATTAACAAATACTTTTCCCCCTGCCTACTTGGTTCTAATGATAGTGTTCTTTATGTCACACAAATAAGTATGAAACAGTGTTTTTCAATAGCATTTAAAAGTAATAGAGTTACAAAGAGAAGTAATAGACAAAATAGTCCAACAGTATCCGAGTAAAAATGTTAATTTTTAAATAAATGTCTGTTTGTATAGTCTCAGAGCTCCCTAGTCCAAGCATTAGTTGCTTCGGTCTTTATTTTGGGCAGCTGATCCCTTCAGAAGGATGGGCAGAGAGGAGATCAGAGAAGCGCTGATTCCCAACAGATGCCATTCCACATCCAAGTAACCAATCCAAATAGCCCATCCACTACACTTGAGGGCCTAACCATCAGGGCAATAACATCTAATCACTTCCAAACAATTACATCATCATGTCTCATGTCATCATAGTTATGAGAAGACACCATAACTAGTCACAGTGATGGAATTCACAGAAGTTCCTACTGGTGTCAGGGAGCCAATAAGCCACACTGGGAGAAGCTCCCAGCAGAGAAGTCCATAGCTGGTACATATGGCAAGCAAATACTGACCTTAATAAAATCATTTTTTTCTGTCCCCTTTTTCCATGTACCTTCTGAAATCATGAAATACAAATTCAAGCACATCCCCCAACATGTTCTTCAGTTTTACGCAGCAGGACTCACACAGCAATGTTCTTGAAGAAAGACTTAAATAACACTTGCTGTCCAACAAAACATGGCATTTCCTTCCTCAGGTCAAAAACTCTCTTATATTGAAAAGTTTCTGCTCTGGGGCTTTTCTGATGATTTCTTGGTTTGGGGTCCTATCTCTGGAACATAAAATAATTTTTCAAAAAAATCTCTAATTATATAACCCAATATGGTTATGACAATGAAATTTTAGACTTTCAAGTCTTGTTTCCTCCAAAAGTGACACACATATAACAGGATTTCATATATGTATATATTTCACACATATTTGTACTTTTTTTTCTTTTCATTTTAGAGTTTCTCCATTTTCCCACACTGATACAGGTTGAGCTTTAGGGAAGAACTTTTGAACAGAGGTTCACAGCATGTATGTTGGCATAATAAATGCCAGAAGAGACCTGACAACTTTCCTGCAGCCCTCACACATATTAACCAACAGCACACCAACTGTGCTGTTGCACAGGAGGACCAGAAGGCAAAGCTATGCCATAGTACTTATTTTTTCCAGCTAGAGGGGAGTAGCTCTTAATCTACTGTTGAAGATATTGACTTTACATGAACAGAAAGCTGACACCAGTATCATCACTGCGTGAGATCAATGGAAAGGCGAAGAAGTCAAACAATCCCACCTAAATACAGGAGGAAGACATTAAAGCCACTGTAAAATCAGATAACACTGATTTGATTGAACAGCACAGGGGAGAAAATGTGATGTGCTGGGCTAACACTTAACTTCATTAACCAATTTAATCCTGTGCTTTTCAGATTTGATTATCCACATAACTAGTTGGAAACGCAATGCCATCACAGAAAGAGGTGTACAGGATCTCTCCAGTGCTACGTAATTAAAAGCAAATGTCGATCACTTGACTTTAAAAGCCAGGACCTCTGTGAAATACAGCTTTATTGAAAAATAAATTCAATTGCAAATTTGCTTATTATTTTAAGATTAAAGCATGTTGCATTACACACACAGAGCTACATACTCTAACGCAAGCAGAAAGTATTCATTACAAAAGCAGTCATGCTTCAGTGACAGCAATTATCATCTTGCACTTGGTAAATGCCACACAAAATGAGCCTTCCTTCAGATGGTTTCATTTCAGCCCACCTGACCTCAATCAAACTAATGATGTACTACAAAAGCTACACTTACACAACAGCCAACATCACCAGCTGATTACCATGTGGTCCTTTCATGGGTTTTAGTATGAAAACAGCAGTGCGAATACAAATAGCAAGTTTGATTTTACCTTTATTTAAAAAAGAAATCATCCTTGCCTGCATTCACCACAGAAAAACAGTTTTATAAATCTCATTTCAATTCACGTAGCTTAGCATAATTTTAAAGACTCTGTTTCAGATTGGAATTACTACAGGTTTATAATATTGAATTAAAGATATTAGCAAGAGTTGATTATAAGTGATATCTTTGGGATGAGAAGATTTCCTTATTTAAAGTCTGCAATGGCACAGTAATAGTACCTCGAAAAATGGTTTGAACCTGTGTGTATTTAAGGGCACTCAATATAACAGTAATCAAGGGGCCTCTATTCATGGCTCTCAACAGATCCTTGCCATCTGATTCAGCTATTTACCTTACAGGTTGCAAAAAGCCTTTTCCTAAAACAGGGTAGGAGATTCAAAGGATTGCCATGCTCAGGACATCAGCCACTTTTTCCGTCAAGGTTTTAAAAGAGCCTCAAGCATGCTGCAGCTCTCTTACAGAATGACAAGAGAAAGCAACCCGTGAATGAAAGGCTGAGTAGCTGCCAAAACCCACCTGCAAACCAGCATTTATTTTTCCACTAATTAAAAGCACAAAAACAAGTTGCCTTCCTAGGGCTTGTACTTGGGTGGGCTCTCAGGTGGCTTTTCTGAAACACAAACCAACTGAAGGAAGGAGTTTTTTCTGGCAATCTCTTCCCTCATTTCACACTTGTTTCTAAATCCCATTGAAGCTGATTCTTCTTTATAACGTTTCTATCCAGGTAATAGGGGAGAACTAAGGGCTATTCTCTCAGCTGCCTCCTTTTTCAGTTGCTTGGCAGAGCACACATTCAGTCCATTTTGAATAGCAAAGAAAACCTTCTCAATAGAAGAGAACAGACTGAGTTGGGAAAGAAAGGCACTGATGAACTACAGGTACTGACAACACTTTCTTTAGCATATAATAGCAGATTTGATCAAGACTAGTAATATTTGTAATACTTAAAAGCAAAAAAAACCCCAACCCTCTAACCTCTCTATCAACAGGATTTGTGGAATTACCAGACTTAAAATGTTTGCATTTTCTTCTGAGCTCTCTGTGTATGAAATTCTATTTAGGAGTTCGTATAGCATTTACATTGGGAAGCAAATTTTTTCTAATTATATAATCTAACCTAGACAACCAGTCTCTCAGGTAAAGTTTCTATGTTACAGTTAATTCATAAAGATTTGAAAGTTTAGTCTCATGTAATACAGATTATAACCCCATTTTCAAGTACAATTTGTGGCTCGCTTCTCAGTCTACATATGAAAGAAATATATGGAGCAAAACAGTCAATTCCTAAGAGACTGCCCAGCCCTAACGTGCAAACAGCATTTTGGCCAATACTACTCCCCTCAACATGATGCTCACAAAAACAGTAAGCATGTCAAGACTCTTTTGTGAATTCAGCTTTCTGATGGCAACCTTAAGACCCAACATACAGCCCATTTTGTTGGTTAAAATGTGATATTACATATTTGGGACAATAGCTGCAGTTTTGGGAGCCTTAAGATAACATACAAATATGGCATCAGGCTATACTCATCAAAAGTAGCAACTGATATTGTTCAGTAGATTTCTGTGTGTATAGCTCCCACAGGATCATGGAATCCTCTCAACAGTCTATTTTAAAAGATGTGACTGTCTTGAAATACTGGTATGTTTCTGAAATATTTCTGAAAAGGCATTTTGTGTTTCCATATAATCACTTGTATTACTATATCACCGACATTTTTTTTTTCCACAAAACTTGTTAAATTAACTCTATTCTATACCAGTAAATTCAGTCAAAGATGGCAAAGCTCTATAATCCATAACACAGCTCTCCCTGGTCTGGAAGTTCAGATCAATAATCAGGTGGCTGAAAACTTCACTCCTCCCCACTCTGTTCCTCTGACACCACATGTGCCTTTTACAGGAAAGAAGAACTTTTGGTATTAGACTGCAGTACAGCTAGAAATTTGTAGAGCAAACAATTTAGATCTTATCATGCAGATGTCCCACTCCATTTGATGTGCTTGACCTTAGTAAGAAACAAGTCGACAGGCCACTGTCTATAACAATGGCTTTGATGAAATAAGGAGGACCTGCCTGCTCCAAAATGTGTCAGGGTCAAGTGCTGTGGATGAAACTGATGTACATAATCAGCTTTTTGGGCTGTCAGACAACTACACTCTCTCTTCAGAAACTGCTGCTCATCTTGGTCATTTATTCAGTCAGTATTCGTATTTCTAATCAAAGTTTAAGAGAGACTGAGCAAGCATCTTTGAACGCTAAATCTAAATGATTAGTTTACTATAAGAACATTTTTTACTCCAAAACAAACAGGTTTTGAGATGCTTCATGACTACCAAATTAAAGCTGATAGAGCCAAACTTGAGAAGATAAAATCAACTGGCAAAAGAAAATGGAAAATTTGTTATCCCTTTTTTCACCTTTCCCCAAGACTTTTGAGAAGCACCATCACAAAGAGAAAAGGCAAAGAAAAGTGCAGGAGATCCCACACTCACATACATCTGGCTGAGAATCAGAAAGGTACTGAAAGTCAACAGGCCCCTCAACATGTAATCAGATTTCTATAAATGGGATGTCAAAAGGCACTGAGAAACACCAAGCCCTCCCGAACCCACCCAACAGCACACCTGCCACTTTCCTCTGAACCACTGCCATGAAAGTGAATTTGAACTTTTTCCTCACATATGTATTCATATAATCAAGTATGCCATACAGACAAAGCTCCACCTTTTATTGGCACTGCTGCTCTGCTGATTGTTTCCCAAGCAAGTTCCAATTCCCCCAGTTCAGCCAGGCCCATCCACTCTGCCTCTATTTCAAAGAAACAAAGGGGTAACTGCTGGCTTTTAGTTTCTGTGATTTCCTAGTTACAAGCTGAACAACTAATATAACTCCAACAAAAAAAAACAAAGCACAATTTAGAATGACAGAATGTTTGGGGCCGGAGGGAAACTTAAAGCTCATCTCATTTAACCCCATGCCATGGGCAGGAACACCATCCAGTAGACCAGGTTCTTCAAAATGCTGAATTTGTTCTTCCTTCCAAATGAGATGGCCAAAATTTTCCAGTTATTTGCTTCTGTACAATTATAATCTTCACATGGTTTTTGTATTAGAATGAAGCTTTTTATCAGCTGATAGGTAAAGGGAAAGCTTTATCTCTGACAGCTACTCAGAAGCTGTGAATCAGCTTTCCTAAATGGATGTCATATGGCAAATGCTAAAATTTATTGTGGGCTGACTTTGTCTGAGATTTTATAAGAAAAGTCTGCTACTTCAGTCACTTCCTTAATGGCAATTATTTACATCTATACTGATGCAACAACAAAATGCCAGTAAGGTTCATCCACTGGGATTGGGACTGTATGAATACACAGAAAAGACAGCTTGCCTTGAAGAGCAAGATCCCAACAAACGACAAAATTTCCAGTGAAAAACTGACAGGAATCTTTAGGTATGTGGTGAAGTAATAGTGAAGTAACCAACATATTTTCTCAAGAAATAAGAGATACAATCCACTACCACACAATTTTTCATCACATTTAAAAGAGATAAAGACCTAATACTAGAGGAGGTCTGCTGAATTAATTATGGTAGTGTATCACAGTAGGGAGTGTATCCAGAATAACTTGTTCGGATGAGTGGGCATATTAACGATTTTTACACATATGTGTTAACTAGTTTTAAATAGAGACAACCCAAAATTATATAGTAATTCATAGAAAGGCAAAATTCTTCTATGCAAAGAGGAATGTGTGTTGGCACATCAAATTTCCTTGTGAGAAATGTAGAATTAATAATTACAACCGCTCTACTATGAAGTCTTACAGGAAAAATAAATGCCTTTGGTGAAGAGGATAGTTTCTCAAATTAAAAAAAAAAAAAAAAAGACACAAGGTACAGAGAGAAGGAAGTAAATATTTCTTACTCTATAGGATCCCTAATTGTATTGTCCTCTCAGACCAATGCACTGGCAAGTAGGGAGACATGAAATAAGTAGAGATGATATTATTCCCTACTGGACAGAGCATCTGAATTTCTCACTGCCCTTGTAGCTCTAATAACATTGTTAATAGCAGTGTTAATGAATGTAATATCAAATTCCATTTTTCCAAACAAACACCACACAAACCTAGAGATTCATCTACATCATCTAATGCCATCAACTTCCATGGCCAGATGGAAGGAGGAAGCACATGCAGATAATTTCAACAGATGAAAACTACGTTCTCTTCAATAAATTATCCTCAGAAGAGGATATGATGCATATGGTCTTCAACTCAGATCTTCTATCAAAGAGTACACACATCTCTTAATGAATCATATTGTGATATGGCAAGAATTGCCAGTTGGAAAGAAAAAAGCATAGTGAGTGCTAACTTCCAGTCACATTTCACCATATTCTAATCTCCATAAAATTAGATTTGATTAAAACTAGATCAAGTTTATTTTTTTTCCTCAAAGCTTTTATACATAGCAGAATTTGCAATGACTTCTATAGAGTGCAGAAATACGCTCAACAGATGACTTCTGTATCTACAGCTAAACTTTCTGCATTTTTTTTATCTGGAAACATAACAGGTAAGCAAGAAAGCCTGACTGTCCTGCAGTTCTTAAGCAAAACTGAATTTGAATGGCACTTTGAAAACTTAGTGATTGTGTGAGTCATTGAACAGCCTTCAGCTCTCTGGAGAAATTCAAATGCAGTGCCACTAGTTACTGTGTGGTGAAGTCACTACAGCCCAAGGGAAGGAGGGTGCCACTGGCAAGTCCTGCATTATGTTATGTCCTGTACAGGACAAGAAAAAAAAAATTAAAAATTTCAGTTTTAAAGAAATGGAGACACACAATGCAAAGAAATAATATACCATTCTGGGAGGAATTACAGCTTTTTATCCTCATTCTTCACTTCTATAGAGACAACACACACTTTGGAGTAAATTAACTCTTCAAAAGTTATTGGCTGAAGGTTTGGGGGTTTTCTCTTTTTTTCCCTTCCCCAAACACATGTTTTCACGGGCTGCTTTGTGTAGTTACTGTAGTAATGCTGTAATTTACTGCTTTATCCTAGAATCACATTTCAGCCTTTTCACTGCCAAGTCTCTAGTATGATAATCAAGAGTCGAGTTGCTCTTCATACAAATATAAACCTGAAGTAAATTCAGCTGAGTTTCTCCAGCTTTAGTCCAATGGGAAATTAAACTTTGACACTTGACCTCAAGTATTTTAGGCACTGTTTTTGGCTATATCAGTTCATTTTAACCTGATTTCCCACAAAAAGAGCAGTGTCAACAAGGTTAGAGCTACCAAGTCATGTCAATATGCATTGTCCTGCATTGTTGAAAGATCTCCATAAAGCCATTCTCAGACTATGTAGACGGGCAGGCAACTGCATTCCTAGTAACATATTCTATATTCGAAGACTAAGGTCTTATTGAACAACATATACATAATTTACTCCACAGGAAAAGAGGCCTTTTAGGGTACCTTGAAAATACACCATTCTCTCCTCTCCCACCTCCCTTTCTTTCACTCACTGCATAATATTGAGCAATTAAGCAGGCTGCTATATTTGGTGTGCCTGAACTTCACAGGTTGATAGCATAATGATTTTAATAACTACTTTAAATGTAACATAGTGACAAGTTGACACCCGAGATTTGCATCCTGCAATTTGATTTTTCCAGAAGTCTTTTGTTATGCTCAGGAATAGTAATATGATTAGGAATAATTTCTTGTTAGTGCTTCTTACTTTTAACCTTTTTTCCCCTTCTTTTTTTCTCCCATTATAAACACTTCAAAGCTATGAAGTACAGGCTCCCTGGTAGGTATCAAAAGTTGACTCTTCTACAAAAGCTTAAACAAAAGGAATGAAGTAACATTACCAGAGGCATATATATGAACAGGTAGTCACACCTTTTGTGAAAATATGATCATTAATACATGTTCATAACATCAGCAATATATATTTCAGCACTAGAATAAGTATCTCAAAAAGCACTTGCAGAGCATCAGAATCTGCTTCCATTCTCAACAGCCAAGACCCACACTTGGAAAGAAATACCATGTCCTTTTATCCTCAGAAGAACATGAAGCAAAATATTCTTAAGTGCTTTAGTCAACATGAAAGTCAAATGTGGCTCCATTTCTTGGTCAGGGAAGAGGTGATGTCACAGGAAAAATAGGAAACTGTGCTTACACTGCATGGGATGCTTTGGAGAAATACCAACCTCATGTCAGATGCTGTGTGTTGCTACAGCCCTCAATATACATTATTTTTCATATTGATATTTTATACAGTACTTTTTCCCAAGTTTTATGCATTTTGATACAGCCTGGTATTTTGAAACCAGCTTTCAAAGTTCTGTATATGTACTGAAAATAACTTGAATTGGAAGTGCAGTCTACAGAGAGTTGGTATTTAGCACAGTTCTGTAATCTGCAGCAAAGTTTAAAAAGCATATTTCCCTGCTGCCTTTTAGATGAGAATGGACATAATAAATTCCACATTTTAAAAATTCACATAAACCAGGGGATCACTAAAAAACCATTACATATTCATCTCTGGCATGTTCCTGCCTCTGTATAGTATTTTAAGAGTTCTTAAAGGCCAGACTCTTTAGATTGGCTATGTGAGACACGTGTAATTTTGTTTGCTCAAGTCAAGTCAAAGGGAGTAACTTGCAGTCACTGAGCACCATTTCCTGAAATGTCTGGTTTGCTTGGATTTTATATAATACATTTATGACTAAGAATACTCATTCATCTATTTTTCAGGGTAGATAAATCTTCATTGAATTTACAACACCAAACATCCTCGCATGCAAGATCACTATAATTTCAAGACTGTATCATAAATAATGTAGCGACTTCAGAAGGAATACAAATGATACACATAGAAAGCCTCTTTCCATCACTCTGATTTCACCATCCTTAATGAACTTAAAAATGTAGCTGAACAATTCTCAGTAATGTACTAGAAGTAGTTTACACAAAACATTTTAAGATCTTTAACTACAGAATATGTATCCCTGATTTTCTGTATCCAACCTTGAAATAGTTACATCTCTAGTAATGCCACAAGTTTTCTGGATGATGCAGAAAAGTGATAGAAAGTACCTAGAAAGTACTTCTATGCCATTTTTATGTTCTAATGATGATTAACCATGACTGCTTTATATGCAGTATACACTTTGAGAAATCAGTAAGGCTCATATTCATTTGAATTACATTGTGCAAATAGCAGTCTCCAAAATGTAGAATTTACTAGTTGCATATGATGAAACAGACTTCCAGTTCAAATTATCTGCTTTCTTATATATGTTTTACATTTTCAAATATTCTTTGAAATGGTACTTCATTGCTGTATTGAAAATAATCAGGCATAATACTTAGGGTCAGGAATTAATTATTGACTTTAAACTGGGTGTAATGAACAGCTATGGAAAACACTTAAATGGTTCTCTAAACGTATTAAACACCTAGTGGGATTCAGTTTCCTAAGCAAGCCTACAGATGAGCTGGTATTTTTGATTCTCTGGAGTGTCTTCGATATGACAGGGCCTACAGTACACCCACACATTTCTGGAGCACGAGCTGCCGGCCAGACAAAATATTGAGAGTACTGAATACATTAGGTTTTCTATTTATAGACATCTAAGTCCACCCACGTTTTTAATTTCAACTTTGGAAGTCAGTTAAAAATATTTCTGGCAACACACAAAAGCTCTACTTGACCTACCAACACTGAAAAATCTGGAAGACAACATTTGTCTCAAAACACGAATTGTAGCTCCATGTCCTGATATCCCTTGCAACTGGGGTTATTCTCTTTTAACAGCCTGCTGAGCATAAACTTTTCCCGCAACTCCAGTAAAGCCTCTGACTAGTAAATGCCCAGTCTTGCCCAGGGAAAAGGCTTGGTACCTCCTTTTAGAATTTTGCCTGAATACACTCTCCACTGACTTTTTGCAATATATTTATTAATGCCCATATACAGGAAAAATTTGCCAGTGATCCTTCCAGAGATGATCTTTCATTTTGTATAATATTTATCTTAGCTTATGAATGAAATAATATCCATCTACAATAACATGTTTCTGACTAGTGAAATCTCAAGTATAAGCTCATATCCCATGTTTTTAACTAAGAACTGCAACTCTTGGCAGTTGGCTGAATTTAGAAATTTTGCCATTTAATGCAGCACTTAAATTGCTCAATAATGTTGCTCTACAAGGACTTGACTGACTGACACAAACGTCCCTCTCAGGCCCATGCCCTGTTCCTCAAGCAGAAGACATGTGCTCATCCCAATTGCACAGAAGAATCCCCATTGCACCGACCCTTCTGCACTTCAGAACATCAGGGTCAGGTAACATCCACACTTCAAATCCCCTTTCTCTTTTCCTCAATGGCAATTTTTAACTATTTCCTAATCAGGCTGTAATTATCAACTCAAATAACATTTTTGGTTAGCTTAAATAATTCAACTAAACACCAGACATTGTTTTCTCACCTACTGTATTAATGCCATGGGAAAAACCTGCAGAGCATTTAAATGCTAAATCTAATCTACAGCAATGCACTTCAATGATAGTCACTCTGTGATCTATATAGTTGGTAAAATCTCATTCCCCAATTCTTTAAAATGCAGTGAACGCCCCCTCCTCCCCCACCAGTGAATACTGCAGGTCTACTATAAAAGTACAGGTTTATACTGCACGTATCAGAAAGAACTGGGGTTTTGAGAACAAGTTTGAACGGTGGTTCATCAAGAGAGTAGCTTTTCTGCACTTTTTTAAACAGTAGAAACTAAATAGGAGACATTCGTGTATTCTGTAATCTCAGAAATCACCGAGATTGTACAGTTTGTCTTGAAAAAGGTACAACATATAAAACGTTTTCATTTCAAACATTTGAGAAGTAGAATCATAAAATGATTTCAGCTGGAAAGGACCTTAAAGCTCATCTCATTCCAACCCTCCTACCATAGACAGGGACACCTTCCACTAGATCAAGTTTCTCAGAGCCCCATTCAACCCAGCTTTGAACACTTCCAGGAATGGAGCATCCACAACTTCTTTGGACAACCTGTGCCAGGACCTCATCACCCTCATAGGGAAGAAAATTTTCCTAATATCTAATCTAAAGCTACTCTCTTTCAGTTTGAAGCCATCCTCCCTTGTCCTGTCACTACATACCCCTGCAGACAGTCTCTGTTTCTCGTCGGCTCCCTTCAGGTACTGAAGGCCACAATTAGGTCACCCTGAAGCCTTATTTTATGAAATGGCTCACAAACTGAAAACTGAAGACCTTTATTTATGTCCTCAACCAGGAGCACACTGGTGTATCTACTGATGTTCAAACAACAGCTGCCACTGCATTACAGTCTAATCATAAATCTGCTATAGATGGAGGATGAAGTAACCATTTGCTCCAATTCTCAGAACCATAAAGACAGAAGACAAGCAGAGGAGATAAATGATAGAACACTCAAAGTACATGGTGAAAAGCAGTATCTGGCAGTGCAAGGAAGATGCAAGGCCTTGCAATTCATGTAAAATGTTACAGGCACACAGCGCATAAATTAGAGCTCAGAAACAATAGTGATGGCTGAATTTCATCTCAGTAATCTAGCTGCAGCACTCTGAATTAATTGCAACCTATTCAGACTCACATTGCTCTCTTTGATAGCAAGAGATGGTGGCTGTGGCACAGGTACAGATCAGCATCAAACTGCTAATGATGGAAAGATCCCTGGGACAGATCCCTGCACTGCTGGGCACCCAGTGAGATTATCCTGGGCATACCACCATTTGCCTGTTTGCAAAAGTCAGATCCATGAAGGCTGTATGACTAGTCCGTGTCTAAAAAGAAATATAACAACAACCCAACTAAAATTACTTCAGACTGCAGGTCTTATTATTATTTCAAAAGGTTAGAAAAAGAAATATATTTTGCCCTGTTTGGCAGGTATCATGCAGTTCCTCTTCTTGCAGCTACAGAGAAACATACTCAGCATATCTGGTTGCCACTGTCCATCAAAAATGTCTCTCTGTCAGTAAAAGAAATTACCATACAGAAGAAAGAAAACATTACAAGTAATAGATTCACCAATTAATTTCTTCCATGAATACAACCCTGCTTATCTGCATGTGGCACAGAGGAATGTCTGTGAGTCATGGAAGCTCGAGCTTCAGCTGCTTGGGCATGAGAGCTACAGAAATTATATGTACAAAAACATAATCAATGAGAAGCAAAGGTTTCACACTTTCCAGAGGAATTTATTTTCACCAGTATGCTGATAAATCTCCAAATCACATCTCAATGTACAACTCCAAAGAAGCACAATGGAAATCCTTTTGTTTGTACTACCTTAGAACAGACTGATAAGGAGGTAGGAAAACACATTGCAACATTTCTTGCTCTGCTGTTACATCTTTAATTTCAAGGATTTAGAATTATGCAGGAATTAAAAGAAGCCGCCATCCCCAAAGACTGGGCCCATTCCCCAAGCCTGGATTACTTAAAATATGCAAAGGAGGAAATTGTGTTTGCTTTGCTGTGGAAAGCTGATTAATTTGTTAAGACTTCAGGCCCTAAAACTCAGCCTCACAAAGAAACTCTTTGGATAAAAAGAAGAGCACTTACACAGTTTATTAAATACTTCAATTATAATGCTATACCAAGCAACTAATCATTTTAGGCAATTTGAAATAAAGATACTGTATCTAGATGACAATTTCAAATTATGACTTTTAAGGTGAGAGCTGCTTCAAGGGCTTCACAATACTTTGAAGGAAAATTACAAAGATTTTATGAATCCTAGATTACACTGCGTGTATGATTTGCAGAAAAAAAAAATGAGCACACCTTTTTTTTAACAACTCCTGCCTTCTAGCCTGTAACATATTTTAATTAGATGCTTTCTTTTAATAAAGCCTCAATACCGCATAACAAACATGAAGGAATTTTTTCAATTGCCAACCACTGTCCAACATTATATTTCATGGTATCACACCCAGATATGTTACTGGGTCTTAATGTTACTTACAGAGCCTCAAAAGTAGGCAAGTTGAAACTAGCAAAGAGGGAACATCATTCAGGAAAATTGATTAAAGTTCTAAAGGTAGCTTGAGAATGACATTTCCTGCCTTCAGAAAAACTTTATTTGAGATAGCACAAGATGATATTTTTGAAAAACAAAAATACAAAAAAACCTAACCCCCAAAAAAATCCCCTCCCCCCCCCACAAAAAAAACCCAGACAAACAAACAGAAAAACAAAGAAACAAAACAGAAGACATTTTTTCCACTGCTGGAGAGCTAAAGTTGATGTTCCTTCCTCTTCTGGCTGCAATGATACACTTCACCTCCTCTTAAAATGCTGCATCTGCCACCACAAATCAAAAACTGCTTGGCTCCTAAGCACTAGGATAACATGGAAAATGGCAAGTGTACCATTAGCCAAATAAATCTAAATGACAGGAAATGGTAGAGAGAAAACATATAATTTTTCATGTGTCACTTTTCTTCAAGGTTTTAACAGGCTCATATATAAAGTATATATTTATGCATAGCCATATTTGAACTCTTTTACATGGACAGTTGCAGACGAGATGAACCTGGTCCAACAGCTACACTTTCAATGTTTTGGCACTTTGAAGGAGGAAAAGACTTCTCACAGAACAAATGCAGCCTCATATTTCATCACATCTTTGAAACTGCTGTTATCTCCCAAGACAAAAGCTCCTTCAATAACACAGTGTTGCTGTGGTGCTTTGCTTTATGCATATCTTTTTGAGTCTGGAGAGACTCTACTTTAAAAGCTACTAACAATAGTTGGGGACCAGAAAAAAAATCCACACTGCTCATTTAGACCCTATTTCAACCCTTTATAGGGTAGGAAACTCACAGAAACACCCCCAGAAACTCTCTGGGAAGCCATTTCTTTCCTCCAGCTGTGTGAAAGTAGAGGGAAAAACCAGACTGGATGGGACAGGTAACAGTCCTGTTCTATGCCAAAACCATAAATCCATACAGCAATAAAATAAGAGACACTAGGATGGCAAATACCACTTTGGTGCCAAAATTCTCAGGCACAATGAAACAAAAGATAGAAGAGAAAAATAGGAAGAGGCAATCAAAAAGTAATTACAGAAGTGGAACAACTAACAGCAGGAGAAGGGCAAAAGGGAGGATGTCATTGTCCAAAAGGAAGAAGAGACAGCATGTTAATCCCTGCTCAGCATGGAAATAGCAAAGGGATTCTCTGGGTAAGGATTGCTGGCCATTCAATGTACACCAACAGTGGCCACAATGCAACACCCTTTATTCAGCATTGGGGTTCTCACATTGTGTTTTTGAAAGTTCTCCTCCTTCTGTCTTAAAAACGATGAAAGAACAAAGCTCTTCAATCCTCTACAAACACAAATGAAGGTATCTTTTTGGCTCATTTCATTCTATTCCAATTAGCCTCACAAATTGACCTGGCTTCCCTGCTTTTCCTCTTAACAATATTAATATAGACAAACCTAGGAAACTTCCCTGAGCTGAGTTAATGCTGGGGGAATTAGAATATTTAATATGAACAGATCAGTGAGTTTAGCAAGTCTCTAGATAATTGCCTTCAGCAACGCTCCTAACTCTTCTCTCCCGCGCTTCTAACGTTAAGAGCATAATTCTGTATTTTGATTTCTAAAACAGTATGATCCTTTATTCCCACAATTTCCAGACACACTCACACAGTCACTACACTCTCTTGAAACAGATCCACAAATTATAATGCTGGGTTTTTCATTTTAAAATAAAATATTGCCAGCTATTAAAAAGATACTAAAATAAAACAGAGAGGAAAAAAAATATTACATCTCTAAACTTTAAGCAGCATATTTTTAATCTAACAGAGTACTTTTTTCACTTTACAAACACCTGCAATATCCTTGGCTGTATGTTGCACTTACACTTACTAAACCTGATCATTTAGCATGATTACAATTTATTGCTGATTACAACCATCACTAAATCAACTTAGAACTCTACATTGTTTTGACAAAAGCAGATGCCTTTCATTGCACGAACATTCAAATACCTCTGATGTAGTTATTTTTGGAAACTCTTTTCTGAAAAACTGCAAGCTATTCTAATCCATACTGTCTTGTACAATTACCTCCCTATTTGGCTGCCAAATTTTCTGTAAGTGAAAGCCAGAAAAATATATATCACTTTTAGGATTGCACCTGAGTTTGATCAGATTAGTGTGGTACCACAATTACATAAAACTTACAATTTTTAAACTATATTTACTTGGAGATGCATTCCCAGATTCTGCTGCATGACTATGGTTTTAGTAGGCACTCTACATCAATAATCTGTATTGGCATTGACAAGTACTTACCACAAACTGCGAAATTAAAAGCAAATTTGTCTTGGTTGTAATTGCAAATTCTGTGATTTTTATACAGTTTTTGAAAATCCTCTATCTGCCAAATAAAGTAAGGGGGTGAAGAACAAACACACCAGGACAGGCCGTTGATACCTCTCATTTAACATCCTGTCACCAATACTAACAGATCATTTCCAGGTCATTAAAAGCATTTTGTGAAAGATGCTGGAAAAATAACCATTTCACAAGAAAATTTCTTTCTCCTCCTACTTTTTTTTTTTTAATTTGATTTATTTAAAGAATGAGGGGGTTTTACTCCCTTCCATTTTCCCATTTCATCTCCTGTAATTGCAGATCTAAAGGAAGAGACACTCTGCTTTTTCTTTAATCATGCTGTTGGCCTCAGTGCTATTCTGTCATACTGAATTATCCATGACTTCAAGCTCTTCTCTCAGTTTTAGTTGTCATGTCCTTCTGTTTCAATGACTGCTCACTCATGCTGGGTCTGAACCATTTTACAAAAGCTGTAATTGTTGTAACTTGGGGGGGGTAGAGTAGGAGCCTTCATTATTTATGGAGAAAGGTACAGACTCTTTCGTCCCCTCTGCTTTTTTTTTAAAAAAGAAAGAAAATCACACAAAAGCCTTCTCACAACCAAAATTGCTTTAGACTTTTCTCACCTTGCACACGTTTTTTAGTAGATTCAAAACCTATTAGTGAAAGCCTTTTAGAGAAACCAGGACCAAAAATATAATTAATATATCTACATAAATGAGCAATGGTATCAAACAGCACACTTAAAAGTTGGCATTGGAGTTTTCAAACTAATTCCCTGCACTACTGTAAACGTTAAAATTTGCAGAAAGTTAAAATCTAATGTACTTCTGTTCATCTTAACTAGAGAATTACCATGTTTTTAGTAGAAGGTTATCAATCACTTTTTTGTACTTTTGCTTATTTTCAAAGAAAATAATGAAGTTATAAAAAATGTTTTCAACATCATGGATCTCCACAAAGATATCCAGATCTTTTCCACCTCTGACTTTTTTACCCATGTACATGCCCACACAATATTGTCTGAGGATACAATACTGACTTCTGGATAACTCATTTGCTCTGGATGGATTCTACCATGTAATGTTTATTTACCTAGACCTAAGAATCTGCATGTCAACAGCTTACTGTAAATTAAAAGATAAAAAAAATCGACAAGAAAAATGAAGCAAAATCAATTATTCAAAATTAATTATTCAAGCAACTACAGAGTGTTTAGATAAGCCCTATTTACAGCTCATCAAGAGCTGACCCAACTTCAAAACTTCTTCTTGTGACTTCCATTTCTGCATAAAGCATTAATAAAACCTGATTGGCATCACAATGAGAAATGAACTGTCTAAAGTGGTTTTTTGGTCATTTGTCTGGTGCAGAACCTCACCTCACTCAAATCAAAGATCTCCAGTGGAATATGGTTAGACTTCCCATAAAACTTGTGGATGAATGTATGGAAATTTCTTGTAACTTTGCTCAGCAACTCTTCATCAATCACAGCTGATGAAAATCTGGAAGGTTTGCTTCTATTCCCTGCTCTATCTTCAAGATCTGAACTCTCATAAGAACAGAAATTAATGCTTCCAGGAAGCTGTAACAAACAGCCAATATAAAAGAAAAAACTCAGATGTACTTTTAATGAATCAACTCTTAGGAAGCAAAGCCAATGATTTATGTAACAAGAGATTAAAAAATTGTAGTAGAACTCAGTAAAAAGGTTGTTAAATTTTATCTCCATGTACACTAACCAAAAATTGTTCTCTTTTAGCCTTTGCATAGTTTTTCTTATAGTAGAGGCTACAAGAAGAAAATTACTTCATCACAGCTCCCATTTCTGGGAAATACAACATACCACTTGACCATGCCAGGTGTTGTACATGTACATTAGCTGGCAGACTCAAAGAACCAACAAAAGGACCCAGCTGGTCAATCAAAGAGAAACATAAAGGAAAGAATAAAAAGATTTTTTTTGTCACCTGCCCTCTTTACATCCCTTCAATCTTCACCTCTCATGCTTCTCACCCTTCTTTCAACCTGCAGTCTTGCTATCAGAGAGCATCCAAACACACTGCTCACAGTTCACCACCTGAACGAGAATGGCTTTTGCCAGTAATTGATTGTCCTCATTTTTTTTAGAATAATGGGATACATCATGCTCCAGGGAGACAGAGCTGTGTGGTAAATATGGGCTCTGGCTCAACAGAAAATAAACCAGTGTCTGTTTTCAAGTAAGATCGGCCTTCAGTATAAGCTGTAAAAAAATTATTACTGCCCTGCTAACCATAAAGCTCTGAACTCAGTTTCTTTCTACACTGAAAAAAAAGCACCTGGGTTTTCCAGCTTTTCATCACTGCTTTGTACCCAGTCAGTGCCCTACAGAACTTCATTACATCAGCCAAATTTATAATAACATAAAAATGATACCAAGCTAATTTGACAAGGTCTGTTTTCCATAAACCCATGCTGATTAGCAATAACTATATTACCCTTGCTTAATTCTTTATTAATTGAGTCCTTTAGAAACCATTCCATTATTTTGCCTGAGATCAATGTCAGCCTGACAGACTTATAATTATCTGGGTCTTCCCATTTAGCCTTTTATTGGCACAACATTAGATTTCTTCCCGTTGCCTGGAACTTCCCCAATGCTCTAAAACTTACAAAAAATCAACATCAATGACTCAGAGAATGACTCAAGCAGATTTTTTATAACTCTCAGAAACTCTCAACTGAAACCTGTTGGTTGCAAAATGCCCAGCATTACTATCCATTACTAGGAACCCTTAGTTACAATTGTAATGAGATTTTGTTATGCTCTTCTGTTGCCTTTTCCAAACACAAAACATCAATACTTGCCCAGAATTTCTTAAATTTCTAAATTATCATTTCAAACTCTTCTATTTTTCATTTCTATGGCATCTTTTAAAACACTTCCATTTTCATTACTAATGAAATAAAAATCTTTAAAGTTATATACATATTATTTTTCTGTATAAAATTCTAGTATAAATTAAAAGAGAATAGCTTACAGTATTGATCTTCCCTCACTACTTATTTATTTAGGATATATTTATATCCTATACAATATATATGATGTATAATGCACATATACGTGTACTATAGATACATGTGTGTGTACATATACATTCCTCAGCAGCTTTCTACAATTTCTAGAATCTGATTCATACTCATTAACACCAACTAGCACTTGGCTTTTTGTAGTTGATTTATTTTTTTTTATCCCTTGCTTTCAGTGAGTTCTCTTTTTTAACAGCAGTGTCAAAATTATTCTCAAAAGCCTCAGAATTCTCTCCAGTGCCCCGAGCACACGGACATATCTATGCACATCACATACACACACCAATTTTCTGAAGTCATTCTTGCAGCTCAGAATTTAGCTAACTCATGTTCTTTTGTACTTTGGTTAATTACTCCCCTTGGTACTTTAGACACCACTAATTTTGTCTTCATCTGTGAAAACAAGGTCTAATAGAGAATTCACTCAAAATCAGATGTTGTGCAAGGAAATTAATCACTTACACTTACGTACATTATATATATATATATTTAAAGAAATACAAACCATACTGTTAGAAGGCAGTGTCATTCCAGTAACATCATACAAATTAAAGTCTCCCATAATAGTGATTTTGTTTTCTACACATTACAGGAGTTTTTTAAGGAGCTGGCCATGTTGCTCTCTGCTGGTGGCCTACTGCACACTGTGAATTAAGACCCTCATTTTGAAAAAAATGTATTACAAAGTGCAGCTGTGAGTTATTTCAGAGAGTCACTTCATAAAGATTCCACATATTTGAGCCACCACTTCTCTCCTTCTCTCTCAGTGCTATTTAAATATGTGTTTAGCTTTTCAATCATCTGAATTTTCCCATTAGGCTGCATTATTAGCAACCTGTTCAAATTTAATATAAATTAGGGATGTCATTACTTTTTATTTATTGCAGCCACTTAACATTTGCACAAAGGCAAAGCATTCCTTCTTTTCATTTTCTTTGATGTATTGATTAATGCTGTTTTCCAGGACCTTGATTTTGTCCTAAATTAATGTTTTTTTCTCTCTTTGCATCTCTTCCTTTCACTGCACCCTTGACCACATTTTCACTTTAAAAGACCAGCTCCTTTTATGTAGTAAACTTCCTTCCACCAGGGACCAGTCCTACCTCACATCTTAAATCCTGTATTTTAAAATACTGTCCCCTGTAACAGTTCATGCCAAGAATACCTCTTCACCCATAGGACAAAAAGCCAGCTGGGTGCTACTTTCCTTTGCCTTTTTTACAGTTCTATAGTGGATTATCTGAAGTGATTCACCAATATGGCAGGATAAAAAGAGAACAATCCTGGCATACAGAAAGGCCAGGAAAGACAGAAGTTCACGAAAGGTTCAGTTTACAGTCTTGAATACAACTAATCAAGCAACATAGAAGAGGATAAAAAACTGGAAGAACACATTGCTAGAAGCAGGTCATTAAAAATTATGACAGCACAATGTAGAGAAGGACCAGCTGATGTAAAAGGTGTAAGAAACACAATACGGGTAGAAAAAACCTAACAACCTCACATCATACGACAAGCAGTTCATGGATATGAAATAGGAGAAATTGAAGTCTGGTGGAAAAGAGATTTATTACCCTTTTTAAATTTTTTTTAAGATGATGGGATAGTTGCTTTTAGTATCTTCTATGAAAACAGTGATAAGGTAGCGAATGAATTAGTACACGTGTGAGACTGTCCCCCATCACTGACTGCTGATGGGGAACATGGTAATAGTTGGGCAAACAAAAAATTTAATCAAATTCAGAAGAAACATTAATTAAACTTATTAGGAAGTTTAGTAAATTGGTTAATCATGCAGTGCAATGGAAAAGGATTTCAGGAGGTCTCCTCCCACCATAAAGGCTGCATAGTCCATTGGAGCAGACCAGGGTACACTCCGAGGGAGACCACTGGGAGACTGCTTTGTAACGTGAATGTGTGGCATGTGGAGATGACCCAGAGACCAACTCCAAAACTGCCCCAATCCATACTATAACACTCCATCATGCTGACCACACTACAGCTTGATACGCCCTCTGGTACTCTGCCAAAATATTCCAAGCCTGTTGCCGTCAGGCACGCTTAACACGTTCACTACAACATTTGCTTAAACCAGTTGGTACTTCATAGACTTTAATTGTACAAAAGCTTTGAAAACAGTAATTTGCACTGAAAGAGACACTGACATTTCCAGTCCACTCCTAAATCTTCTGCTTTGATCATGCAGTCAAGTGAATGATTGGTTTTTGTCAGCAGGATATCAACGCCACAAAAAAGTTACAGTGCCAGAATATGCATGAGTTGCACAACATGCATGAAAATGGATAAATCCACCACAGCTCCTGGTGCATAGTGCTCCTAATTAATACCTTAAATATTTCCCTCTACTACCTTCCCTATCAAAAGAGAAATACCTTAAGGTATCCACCCCATCTACTTCAAAGACTGCTTCTTTAAGATCAGAAAAATATATGTATTGATTGGAAAAGAAATGGCTTCATTTTTCTTTAATACCTTTACAAAATGAATCTTGAAATGTATGCAGAGACCCACACATGTAGATAATTTCTCCACAAATCCCAGATGCTATTACATGATTGTTAAGCAAAACCATTTCTTATTAAGAAGCACTACTCAATACTGTGTATCACATTAGCAATTCCTGCCAGGATTTTGTACCTCTCACCAACTGTATCAATGGAAACACTGCATCTTTTCATGACACCTTCATTATTTCTGATATTGCCACACAGATTCGACTGCACTGGATTTTAAGAAAAAAAACAAACCTCTTTATTTTACACCTCTCTTTACTTGTATTCCTTGTTACAAGATGTACTTAATAATTCTCTACTTCATTTGCTACTTCTAGCTTCATTAAGAACTGTGAAGGAGGCAATAGGATTTCAGTATTTTTTATATCATGCTAAGTCATGGTTTTGTAGGAGTTATGAAAATACCATGAAAGCAACAACTACCATTATTTTTTCTTTTTCCTACAAGAACAGCTAATGCACACAGTACATTAAAGCAGTGCAGGAACCGCACAGGCATCAGCCATAAACACAGCTGGATTAAAGGACCAATCTCATTGGTGATAAAACTGGAAGAGGGAGTATAAAACCTGTTCCAAAAGCAGCCTGCACTAAGTGAACTAAAATGTACTCTCGGTGACTTGCAAAGAAGGCTGTGGTACAGTGTTTTACCTGACTTTATGCTACAAGTTCCATATTTTCCCTGCAAATAGTGCATACATGTGAATTACTCTATTTTGATACTAAGAAATGAATTCTGGTGTGCCAGAGTTATTTGGACGTTAGCATAAGAACACTGCTACTTCCTCTTGTTATCAATGAAGCTGCTTCAAGCTTTCTCCAGGCATTCTGAAGAGCTGGATAAGCATTGTGACACTCCAGAAGTCCATTTTGAAGGAAAACTGCAAGAGCGCATGCTCAGAAAAAAACAATGCTAATCTCATTAGACCACAGCCAACCACAGACAAACCAATTCACATGCTTCAGAGAAAAGCTGTGACTCGCTCTAAATTATCCCATACCCCAATCATGATGTTACCAAACTATTTTAAATTTAGCGTATTGTGAACATAATTTATTTAGATAAAACCTAAGGCAGGAAAACTGTATGATAAAAATAGTGTGCCTGGGAAATTGGGACATTTATTATTAACATATAGAGAGAGTTGGCCTTCAAGGCATTGCAGAAATGCTTTTTCTTCTTATATTGCTTTGTTGAATGCTAGATAAGGATGCACTTCGCTTTTCAATAGTCAGTGCTTTGCATAATACAAGACTTACCTTACAACCTGAGAAACTGTTTTTTAAATCAGGAAAAAAATATCACCTTAATTCTGGATGGCAGATCCCACATATGCCAAGTAAAAAAAAAAACAACCAACCAACAGTAATTCATACACAGGCAAGATTTTCATTACAAGCATTGCATAAATGCACTTGTTTATCCCTTGTAAATAAACAGACTATGAAATCCAATCATTATTTAACTGCACAAACAGTCTATTTGGACTTCAGGCTATACAGATGTATTTCAATGATTTCTTTCTGTTCTGGACTCAATACATTTTGCAGATACCTTAAATTCTGCTATTTTCACATAAAAGGTACATTGCCTAAAAATTAGTATTTATTGTGAATGTTCTTTTTGCCTTTTTGACTGTATATTATTTATAGCTCTTTAACCCCAGCTCTTGAGAAGGTCTTTACAAACACAAAAGCCACATGTATAAATTGTTCTCTTCCACTTCAAACCTGCCACTTCCACCCATGTAAAAAGTACCTTATTCAGCAGAGGCAGAATCAAAACTACTCAGCTGAAAAAAAAAAAAAGAAAATCCAACCTTAACAGCTTTTGTCGATAGAAAATACATATTGCAGAAATGCAACAAGGCCTTGAGATACAATAAATCCTGTATATCTCCACTGTAGCCATTCCAATTACACTCAGGGAGTAATTGTTTTAAAAACATGAATGATGGGGAGAGGATGAATGGCAGAGAGCAGTTACTTGTTATTCCAACACAGGATCCGGTCACCAGTTAATTAAATCATCACTGGCCCAGTTTAAGACCTAAAAAAAAAGGAGGGAGTTCATGAATCAAAGTGTAGTTAAATCATGCTACAGGATGCTGTGGATGCTAAAAATGCTGGGGCACAGATGAGAAAAATTACTATAAGAGAAAAAGACTTAAAAACTGTCATGAACCACATCTGGGTTGGTCAGTAACTGCGCTGCAAAGGATTAGGGGTTAGATTTCAGCAATTGCATTTGGGCACTGCTAGAGACAGAACATCATGCTGTGGGTACAACACAGAGAAGTCTTCACAGAACTTTTTGTGTTTACCCACGATATAAAGCACTCGAGAAACTTTAAAGCAAAACAGTTACATGTATACAAAGTACTGTTACTATTACCCACGATCAATGAATAAAAGAACAACACAAATATTTTCCACCCATTATCAGAAAAAAACTCTCACTCAAAATGATGAGCTGCAACAAACCTTATGATCTTTCCCTCATTTCTCAAGCAAATATAGTGTGCATCACTTGGGACTTAAATGGAAATACATGATGGCAACTCATGTGACCTCCTAAGACATATAGAATTCTTTCTTCAATCCAGAGACATGAGCCTTCATAAACTTCCACAAACACAGTTGATAAATTTCTATGCTAGTCAGAAAAAAAAAAAAAAATTCTCACTTATTTGGACTTTTAGAATTAACTACTATTATTAATAAATTAATAAAATATGAATTTCAGCTAAATGCCAAGCTGACACTGGTAATTCAAAATAAGAAACCACTAGGAAAATGCATTAACATGCGCTTCAGCATTCACAGAACTGCACTATATCAAACACAATCTATCATAAACTTTGCACTGAATAAAAAAAGATCAAACGAAAATCACTTTTAAATACAAATCATCAGCAAAATTTTATCTGCTCACTCCATAAACAGAAAATTATTATTTTTAAATATGCATAATTTTTGCAATTATTTATTTTGCAAAATGATTTTCAGTCAAGCTGTTCCTTCCATATGAGTAGTGAACTTCAACTCACATCTTACCTTTACAGAGTGCTGATATTTAAACCTCTCCTCCTTCATTGCTCCCATGCAAAAACTCTTAACAGGATTTAGTTAATACACTTCCATGTACTTGCTCCATGGTCTGATTGAATACAGTTCAGTGTGGAAATGAAGAGTGACAGTCCTCAGGGAAGATGACAAACCTTGTAAGAAACCCATTTCTAATAAAGCCAGCTTCCCCCTTCACTGCTAGAGCCTGACAGCCTGCAGATACTGAGTTGTTGCTTTGAATCATGTGTGTTACTTTTTAAACAACTTTTATATGTGTCAAGGTGTTATTACAAACACATTTGACTTGCAGTTACTGTAAACTTACACATTTCTCTGCGTTAATGCTGTCTGATTAAAAAGTTTCTACATGACCATCCAAAACCAAGCAAGTTTCTTACTCCTCATTTTGGAGCCTTCTTCAGCAGTACATGAAAAATTAGACAATGCCGGTGGTCTGAATTGATCCCTCTTTAATGCAGATGGTTAAAATGGAAGGGCTGCATTGTCCACTGGAAGCACATGAAATGGAGCTGAAATCATCTTCAGTTTGTACAAGGCTGAAACTAACTGAGATGAATCTGACTCACTGCCTGCACAGGATTTCATTTGTAGCATTACGTTCTTTTAAAACTTTTAGACATGTTTGTGAGTCAATTTTGGCTAATTTTATGTATTGCTGATAAGCAAACAGACCTAAGTTACACTTCTAAATGTAAGGAAAATCTGATTCAAAGATTTAGAGATGATAATAATAATAATCATCTCAGCTCCACTTTGAATTCAAATGATTTTGGATTTATTCTGAATGGCACAAAATATTGAAGTTAATGAGCACAAATAACTTATTACAGTCTTCCAAAACGCAGCTCTGTGGCTTCTACAGGAGATGGTTGAATTTGACTCAACACATTCTGCATTGGTCCTCTTTTCCTAAATAATGTGGTGAATAGTGGTCCAGCTCCTTTTTCAATCACACTAGTGATTGTGCAGTATTTTGAGAACTGATACAGCAATTTGGAAAATCTTATCTAGACACCAAAATGGCAACTGCAATTGAAACTAAGCAGCGGATGAGGGCAATTCATGAAATGATTGTGAAATACAGAAGTGGACAAAAGCAGAACTGGTATGACATTGCAAGTAGAAGAAAATACCATATAAAAGTAGGTTTTGCAAAGTCCAAAGTTTAAAAGCTTGAGCTTTTTCAGTATCTACTGCACCTCTGCTAACTTGGGAGAAGGTACAGGAAAATTAGATGCACCACCTTTGAATTCCACCTTGCCCCACACACTGATCCATCATTAATTAGTAACTGCATTTTCTATAGTAAGCTACTTTTTCCATTGTAACATTCCAATACAAATCCTTCACCTCAGTGATATGCCTGATCAAGTTTTCTGCCTTTTTTTTTTCCCCCACTCTTCTGGAGAGCCTCTTTAAGGTAGCCTGAATGTTTCCACCTTTGAGACAGTGAGTTTTTAGAGCACTGACCTCCCAGGTGCTGACACTGCCTAACCTTCCCTAACCCTGAAGAGTTACTAAGCATTTTCTTACAGCACATGATTTTTGTTCCTGTGCTGGCTGGCAGAAGTTCTGGAAAACCCAACAGCCCAGTCTCACCAAAGTCTGGGATGTAAACTGTCAGTCAGGATGAGGAAAAGAAGATGCACAGTGGGGAATGCTCTTCACAAAGTCCTTCAGCTCCTATAATCTTCCCAAGAGGAGCTGGTGAACCTCCCAGTCACCTTCCAGCCTTCCCTCAGACACAGCACAGGGGCAAGGCCAAGCTCAAGGTCTTCATCATCCAGTCAGGCAGGATTTGGCCTCGAGTGAGGATGTACTACACAGTCCCTTCAGACTTTACTTTTTTTCTTTTTGGTTAAGTGAAGGGTGAAATAGGATCTTCTTGAAATTGTTTGAAGTGGATTGACATTTTTCAGTTGAAGACTGTTGTTAGTTTCACAGCAGGCCTAATTTTTAAATTTAATGTTCTAGCGCATATAAAAAGGAAAGCATCCTAGGGGGATAATAACTTTTAGCAATCAATTGATTGCATATAGCTGTGGGTTCTGCAGGTACAATCTCTTTAAGGAGGCTGTAAGATAGAAAAATTGTAGCCTTCAGACATACGTATTATTTGAGTTTGCAGGACTATTTGCTGATATGTTTTAATTTTTTTTTCTTTAATAATAAACATGCCCCAGTAAATAAAGCAGCAAGCGGTCAGCAGGTCAGAGTGCATCACCTATTTGATACCATCATAGGGGTTTGTTGCAGCTTTTTTTGTTAACCTTCTTTTTTAGCCTCTGTAGCCACTTCTGAAGAAAATTTGTTTGATATTTAACTCAGGGAAAAAAATAAGATTAACCCAGACTATTTTAACTACATAGTTCTACCCAGTCTGCTGCAATAGTTTAATATCTTATTAATACTAGAGCAGTGAACGTGTCCCTACCCAAACATTTTCATCAGGTCTATCACTTTTGCCTTCCTCTTCCTAAATACATATATTTATGTTTTACATAGGGTAGTACACAGAGGACAAGATATTATTCAGATTTAATACAGTGCATAATAAACCCCTGTATTACATTCTTCATATAAAATATAGCCTCCCAGGTTGAAAAGGGTTTCTGAAACCCATTTTCAGGTTCGTTTTTGCATTAAATGCATTTAGAATAGCAAAGAGAAATTAAATGGTCAAGGACACCACTATTAACTTAAGTTACCAGATAGTGGTCAAATACACATTCTTGTATGCAATCGGCCATTAGGAGGAGAAAAAAACCCTGTTTTCTAAATGCAGGTCTGTTATATTTACAAAATTTTAGCATTGGTGAAAACTCAGGTTTCCATACATGCAGTCATACAACCTTCATGACTTTCAAATAAATTTTGGGTTTAATACTTTTTTTCAGACTCTTCTGGTTCAAATTAGAATCAGTAAGTACTAAACAAATCCAAGGAACACAGAAACATGGAAGTCGCCAGTGATGGCTCTGACAGGAAGCCTGCCCCTGTGTCTGGCATCACAAGAACAGGTAGACATGGGTACATGCCATATGCCACAGATACTGTGAGGGACGATGCTGTAACAATACAGCTACTCGTGTTTATGAAAAGTAGCTTTCAAGAATAATTCTTGTTTGTAAACTAGTTATCATGCAGCATATTGTCCTGAAAGGAAGACAATTTTAAATTTCTGTTTATAGCTGCTTATGTAATACAGGCAATATACAATCTTGGGAGTTGCCGAGTTCACACAATTTATAAGTACACTGAAATTACAAGGTTTGCAGTGTCTAAGAAGATTCATAAGGGTTTAATGTCAGACCAGTCTCTATCTTTACCTCCCAATATTTGTTTCTGTCACAACTGGAATGGCCAAATACATTCTCATGTACCTGTGCACCTGCTGCTCTTAGCCAGGCTTATAAATTAAAAAAATAGGTTATAACATACTTCCACATGAACTGAACTCAGTAAAGAGCCTTACAAGTTGCTCTGGCAGTACCCCTGACAGGAGACTGCCAGCCAGGTCTCTAGATTAAAACAATACATGCATAGGAAGATCTCAACCCAGATTCTAATCACAATCAATCAGTGAGATAAGTCCATGTCATTAAAAATACATTGCATCTCTTTATTCAATTACTTCATCACAAATACACGACATAAGAGACAAACTTGCATTTAAAAACTCAAGGTTCTGGACTGTTTGAGCTTAATAAGGACAAAATAATCAGTTGCAGATGCTTTCACTTAACATTCAAAAACATCCCATGGGACAGCAAGATTTAATTTTATGGTCATCTGTCATTTTAATGATGTGCTTGTTATAATGCAGAACATCTCTGTCCTACTTGCCTGGTTATAGAAAGCTAAACTAAATAGGGAATTTATTTAGCTGCACTATTGTTACCTTGTATCATTGACAAAGAATAAATGCCCTTGGAATAGGAATTACTAATATATCTGCTCTTTCTAATGAAACAACATACATCCTTGATATTTAAACATCATTTAAATCTGTCAGTTACTCTTATTTAATTTTTTTTTCCTTCCAGTCTTTAATTTCATGTGACCTAAACCATCCTATATGCCTTCCATTTTTATCTGTCCAGTGCATTTCTTTCTGTTTGGGATGGGATAGAGTACAGAAATGTTCACAGATCACGTGTTTTGCCCAGAACAAAAACTAAACTATTATTTCATTGCCAGTGAGCACAGTTACAGAGAAGGTGAGCTCTTCCTCTGCCATTGCCTACCAGACAATCTGTGGAACTTGAGTAAGGCTGAAACAAGCCAGAAGGAAGAATTAAAATTCATTTGCACATGTTGCAAGTTAGATTCTCTACAGTCCTTATAATGTCTGTTGAAGATGGTAACATAACCAGAGAAAAGATCCCTCCTCAGGATCAAACATACGTTCATTGACTGCTTCCTGTTCCCTTGCAAAACCAAACATACAATTAAGTTTTTACTGAAATGTGTAACAGACCAACACAACAGACTAAAAGAATTCTGTGAAAAGAAGGGAAAATAGGTCATACAAATGAATTTTGTTAAGTCTTATACTTGATATATGAGAACACTTAATTTTAAACTAAATAGGGGTAGCTCCCATTCCCTTTCCTTTCGCCCAGAAAGAAATTAACACAGGAAAGGAGAAGACAGGCTCCTGTATTAAACGGTCATTTCCTTCAGGTTTCCAAAGTCCAGCTGGAATCACTGCTCTGACTGGAATCCAGACAAAGAAATGCAGAAACCAAATCAGCTTACCACCAGAAGCACCATCATTCATATACATGATTACTGTATTTAAAATTTGTGTCATTTAAAACTGTTATCACCGCAAGTACATTACATTCTTTTTGTTCTGCTTCTCTTTCCAGAGATCTTCTTTCCTATGACGATTAAAACACTTTTTGATTTTTAACAGAAATTTCACCAATAAGAAAGAAATAAGCAATACTTCCAGAAAACTACAAATTAATTCCTACTTGTCTGCTTCCTTCTGTGTTAGAAATCAACCTTTAGGACTCAGTGCAAAG
Organism: Dendrocincla tyrannina; assembly: GCA_035047865.1. Taxonomy (NCBI): domain Eukaryota; kingdom Metazoa; phylum Chordata; class Aves; order Passeriformes; family Dendrocolaptidae; genus Dendrocincla; species Dendrocincla tyrannina. The sequence goes on from JAWWMP010000002.1 coordinate 639,640, forward strand.
CTGTAACACTGCAGCTAGAAAAGATCTAGAGTAAATAGAAGAGTGTCCATGTTCTCCACATAGCAGCTTTTAGGGGCTTGATGCCACCTACAGATACTCAACTACCTTAGAGAACAGAAAAAAATATTACAGTTGATGCAGTAGATTCTGCTATTCCTGGTATCATTACATCCCTTTGCAAGTTCAAAGGGACATACCCAGAATCATGGACCAAGCCACAAGGGAAGCACAGCACTCAAGTCCTGATTCTTAGGTCCCTGTTCAAAAGGGACAACATAAGCAAACATTTCCTCTTAATGAACACCTTCTCTTCCCACCAAGGTAATGCTGGTACAGCCATTAACACTTCACATGCAGCCATGTTTTTTACAGAGCCTCTCTTAATAAACCATGGCGTGCTGCCTTTAAAGTCCAACATATATACAAACAGACCATCAGCCAGATATGAATCTGGGACAAAAAGCAAAGCCAGAGAGGCAAGCACTCAATCCCGAAGCAGTTATCCCCAGAGGCAGTTTGGAGCTTGCTTCACTCTGTGTTTCCACTGCGCTTGAATGTTAAAGTTCATCTTTTTCTACTCCTAAGCAGTAATACATTAATACGCACCTATCTTTCTACCTAACATTTTCTCTGCATCCATATTAAAGAATCCAGCTCAGCTTTGCATCAGCAATTCCAAATAAACAAACTCATTCCCTGTAGAAAGTCATAGCAAGTATTATTTACTCTACTACAACATGTTGTTGCTCCTGAGCTCTCTTTTTACTAGACCTGATGATAGGCACAACAGAGAATATTTCAACATTGCCATCTGTCTCCTTGGCACTTCACACCAAGTGAGTTGCTGCCACTTTGATGGTAAATTAGAATTTCCCACCAGATATATAAAGCCAGAGGCTGCTGACAGGTTGTCCTATCTCCCTTGCTGCCTTCTTCCCTTAAGTCTATTTTTTATATTAAACAATATGATCATCTGAAGAACAAGTTACTACATGACATGTATGAAATTTCAGGAATCATCAACAATGGAATAAAATATAGTCTGAAAAAATCCCTTCATAAAAGACTTTTAAGGTATCATCAAATTTATGATACTACTTCTAGTACATCGTAGGCATCCTCACAAGAGATGGTCACAAAGAGGTTAATGATAGTGCCCAGGGGAGAAACAGACATATGATCAGATATACCATCTTACAGAGAAGTTGGAAACTGTAAAGTGAGGATCAACCCACGGCTGCTGCTAAAACACCAATACTGCACTTCAGCATGTTCTCTCAAATCTACCTCCCTCCCAAGATAAATCACTAGAGCTAAGTTAAGAAAGTTACAGTCCCAGTTTCTCACCAGTGACTGCACTCTTGTCTGAGACAATCTAATTCTTTATTTCAACTTCAACTTTTGCAGCTCAAGATGTATGACTTTATTTGGCAGCTGAGTCAAAGAACTGCAGACCTTGCACTTCAGTGCTGCAGGGAGGGTATGAGTAGGTACCAGAGGGACCAGAAAACACTGAGGATGCGTTCTTTTGTTGTTGTTGTGAGGGCAGAAACAGATCATCCGGAAGGTCTACTCAGTTCAATACAAAGCAAAAAAGGACATTTCCCAAAATCTTTCGGAACAAAACATTTTTCCAAGCACCAGATAGGCTTTTCAGGACAAATGTGTTACATATTAAAAAAAAAAAAAAAAGTTTAAAATCCAAACAAAATATAGTATAATATAGGTCTAAAAAGATGGTAAATGGTCCAGAGGGGAAGCCATATGAGGAGCGGCTGAGGGCACTTGGTCTATTCAGCCTGGAGAAGACTGAGGGGAGACCTCATCATGGACTGCAACTTTCTCAAGGGGGAAACGGAGGGGCAGGACTGATCTCTTCTCTCTAGTAACCAGTGATAGGACCTGAGGGAACGGTATGAAACTGTGTCAGGGAGGTTATGTTGGATATTGGGAAAATGTTCTTCACCCCGAGGATGGTTGGGCACTGGAATAGGTTCCCCAGGGAAGTGATCAAGGCTGCAGGCCTGTCAGAGCTCAAAAAGCATTTGGATAATACTCTCAGGCACATGATGTGACTCTTGGAGTGTCCTCTGCAGGGTCAGGAGTTGGACCTGATGATACTTGTGGGTCCCTTCCGATTCCAGATATTCTGTGACATCAAGTTACTTCAGAGGGATGTATGTTATGTTTACAAGAAGTGATTTAGGAAAAAAATAAAACACTCAAACCAAGCAGACAAGTAGAAAAACCAGCACATTAGAAGAGGGTTATGCTCTCCAGTGAAGTCCCTCAGAACAGCAGTGCCCGAGCTTACAGAGCAAAAGGACAGAATCCACACACTGAACTTTATTCATGCACAAGTGAACTACAGAAGAACATTTATCATGCAATATTAAACCATTTGAAGAGAAAAAGAAAACAGAATGCAACACCACTTACTAGCCTGATGCTGAGAAAAATGCAAGGGAAGGATCAAACACTATTTCCAAAGGATTCTGTTCCTGACAAAACACATAAAAGAAAATTTCATAGTCTTTGACTGAAATACTATTTTCAGTCTTTCAACATCCTATCATGACTATCTTATATTTCTTACATTAAAAGACTTAGGCATATAAAAGTGTAATAGATAGTTCTGTTTCTGAATATCAAAAATGACAGGGACATCTTGTAGCATCATTTTATTTAACTGATCTTGAGTGGAGAATTCAGGGCTTTTATAGATTTCTTAGTGCATTGAAAATTTTAAAAGCTACAGATTTCTCATCTGATTTTACTTCATACAGAGGACACCCAGATCAGGTCAAGACATTATGTAGATGTAGCTGTCTAATCCTAGACACATAAATGATTCTACACAGGTAAGCATGGAAAACAAACAAACCCCAACACAAACCCACTGTTAAATTTGCCATATGTGGGCTGTCAGGAAGGCAGCTGCCTCCAAGACACCTCTCCCCTGACAGACAGTTACTGCAATGATCAGCACAAGTAGGAAGCAATGTTTACATTAAAACAGAGACTATAAACTGTTCATATTACAGATTTATAGGGTAAACAGCCTATGTAGTTGATTTCCCTGGGCTGTTAATTACACAGGCTTCTTCCTATCCTGAACTGGTTAAGAGCTCCTTTAGCAAATGCTGAAGTGGACACTGCGGGTTTACTTGGACACCAGAGACCAGCTCTGCCCATCAGCTCAGTCTAGTTCAGTATCTATGTAAGGGCATTTGGCATATTCCACAACACAACCTGTTATTCAACATATCTGTACAGCAGAGGATTTGATTTCCTCTGCTTGTTGCTCATCAGTCAGATAAGAAACTTAGAGGGGTTGCCTGAGGATTTAATTCAGACACAGACTGCTGCAACACAGCCCTGTCAACAGAGGAAGGAAGGGAGGGCAGCTTTCCCAGGGGACCTAAACCAGTGTGTGAATGTTATTCCTCATGTCCTTAGGGCATGACCATTTACCTAGACTTCCTCATCCAAACGACTTGGCACTCTTTATGTTTTCTCCCTGAAAAAACACTTCTCCCGGAATAAATAAATAAATAATTTTACAGCACTTAATATGTGAGGTTTATATTCCAAGTTTCTATCACCAAATTTGACAAACATGCTGCCCCTGAAGATCAATTCCTTGACAGTAGGGAGGGGTTAAGAAATTAATTATTATAAACTATTATCTCTATACCATAAGTACCAGGAGGTCTAAGTCATTAACTTACCTAATTAAACACAGAGAAACAGTGCTTGTCAAAGACAAATACAAAGTAAGTTTAACTTTCTGATAGACATATTCCATCCTTTCCCGGGTTTAAACTCTGCATACTTGAATTCCTTCTCAGATGCTACAGTCTTGCTTAGCACATCCTGCTATCCACCAACACCTCTGCCAGGAGACACATGGCTCCAGAAACACTAAGCTCCTCTATATCACAGGCCAAAATCATACAAGAAAATACAGGCAAAATACCTACATCATCTTTTACAAGAGTTGCTTCCTTCCTTCTGGTTTACAGTATTCATAAACCAAAAAATACAGTGTTCCTCAAAAGAAGATCCAAAGTTTTTACAGCTGGTGGGGTTAAATTTACATCTGAATCTGAACTGAAGTACTTGAACTATTAGGAAACCTTGGGTTTGTCATCCAGTAAGCTGGGTTTCAGTTAGTTGCTAACACTCAAAAGAAAGCAAAAAACATAGTGCTGCTAAGGGAGTCAGGAAACAAATCTAAAAGAGAGAGAGAAAAATAAAGAGGAAAAACTCTACAATCCTTTTAAGCAACTACCAGATGAAGTGAAAATGTTTATTGTAATTCTGCATTAAAAATGGGGTTTTCATCTTTCAATAAGAGTAAAATATTTCTAACAGTAATTGAAGTTAAATACTAGTGTTGTTTGGATCAGCATGATTTCCATAGTTTGCAATGATTTCAGATTGAATGAATTTCCACCGTCACTGCTTTCACCACTTTAACATGTGATCATATTTTCCAGTTTTCTCTGTATCTTTACCTTCCACAACTGAAAAAAGTGCTACATTGTTCTTAAATGCTACATGTTTATACATACAAATGAAAAAATCCAACTTTTTATTCATGAAAAGGTAGATAAAAATAGCTATGAAATCCCTTTTTCAGCTAAAAATCAGGGATTTGCAACAACACAGAGCACTAGGTATCCCAGATGTTTAAAGAGTGGCAATCTCACTGCTGGTTCACTGTCTGAAAGTAGCTTTAATTAGTATCTGAAACACCAACATAACTTGATGCTCCAGGAGCAAAATCACGTAGTTTTAATTTCTCAGTATCAAAAAAGCACCCAACACAACCTGTCAACCATAAACAGTAGAAGTCATTCAAATCTCTCATTTGTTGATGAAAGTTAAGCTGCAGTTATATTTTGGACACTTCCACCTTACGAATTACAAAGTTCAGTGACATGAATATTCATGTCCATGAATATGGATTAATAGATCCCATCCTCTCCATCTGCTTACAAATGTACTGTGTTCAACACTGATTTCGTCTCAGTCAGGAATTCTGAGGGAGTAACAATTCATTAATATAGTGAGTGAATGAATGTACAAAAGAAACAACAGTATTTTACTGTGAAATTATTTTTTCTAGGTTGTGTTATTTGTTACAATGCCTTCATACACTGACTATTCTCAACCACCATTTCTATTTGCAGCCAATAATGCTTGCATTTTTCTTGAGAAACAATTTTTTTAATGAAAACATCATAATAAAATCACAAATGTCTCTCATTCTCATTCCTCATTTCTTTAAAATCAAAGAAACCCCTCTTTCTATTTTTCTGCTTCCAGCCACATGCACCGTGCCTGTCACTAGAAAGAGGACTCACACCATTCAGGTTTTTGCATCCAGCCTCTTTGATAAACTAGCCAAGACATGGTGTGGAGAGGTATTTACCATAGCAGTGTGAACCACCCCAAACTCAGAGAGCATTTGCAATTATCTTGCAATTGCTCTGAGCATATTTTACAGCCCAAGGAATTCCCTCCTTCAAGTCCTGCTGCTGTTACCCTTCCTGATCCCAAGGAGTAGCACTGCATTTGCTCCAAATTGTCACCCTTTCTTTCAGCCTTGCTGTCTTCTTTGACGCAAGGGCACACTGTCGTATTTCACTGTCATGTCATGACAAAACAAAAACTGTGACAACAAACATAAGAAATAGTGACTATTTGTAGCTGAAAACCATCTACCAAATGTAGTTTTTTCTGCTCTCAATAGAAGGTAGTGAATCATTTTGTATTTTTCCTAAAAGCAAACTGACCTCAGAACAAGACAGATGCTTCCTAGATTTAAAGTTTTGATTCAGACATAGTACTGTGAAAGATGTGCACGGTTAGTTGGATCATTGACTGCAGAGCAGTCTCTGAGCCAGATTCTCTTAAACTACATTACACCAAAACCATGACACCTATTACTCTCTTGTCCCTTTGCACCTGGGACGGAGAATAAGGCAGAATGAGAGCAAAACTTGCACAAAGAAACCAACCTGTCTATACTGGGAAGCAAAATCATGTGGGAAAACAAATTCTTTAAAAAACCCCCTAACAAACACAAAAAAACTCACTTGACTTTTTCTGCCAAACAATAATGTTAACTCATTTAATAAGGCTCTGACATTTGCTTTCAGAACCACCTGGGACCTGAAAATAACATTTAGTATGCAGCCTGAGTCAGACCTATTATTACAAAAACCAGAGCCCATTTCTGTATGCCAGAGAGGTGTTTTTATACTCAAGAGTTTCTCGGTAATCTGCTTTCTCCAGCATCCTGTTCTACATCTGTGACATCCTGGCAAAATCTCTTCTCAGCTGCAGTAGATGACTGTAGATATGTCTTCAGATAAGATGCGTTATATGCCACAGAAAACTGGATCAGACAAAGGCCTCTGAGCTACGAAACAGGACAAAGGTAGGAATAGGGATCTGTGGCCTTCACTGATTAGGAACAGAAAAAGTTATGGTGCAAACACTTAGAGTAAGTTGCTTTCTTGGATTGAATCCAACTTGTTTAATAAGATCATTTTGACTGCAAAGTGACACAAAGAATAGATTTAATGTTAATAAATGTTAAAATTGCACATTGTGTCTGGCTTCTTCCTTTCTCCAACCACGGGAATTTGGACAGCAAGTTATAATTCTGCTTACTTAGGCAGAAATTAAAATGTAGGCTAATAATTTCAATGTAGAATTAGAGGATCATAGAATGGCTTGGGTTGAAGGGACATTAAAGATCATGTAGCTCCAACACCGCTGCCATGGGCAGGGACACCTTTCACCAGACCAGGTTTCTTAGCAGTCGATCCAGCCTGTATACACTTTATCTTAATATGACATAGAATAAGAACCACAGGTTTAGAACCATTAACTTGTTAAAATTTGTCAACATCTATCACAAAAATCACATTTAACTCTTATTTTACCTACTTTGCATATTGTTTCCCAAATACTTTCCAACTATGCTTTCAGTTTAGAATAAATCCTGATAATTATTTTTTTAGCATAGCAAACACCATATCTCTACTAGTCTGTTTCCCCATTGTTGCTAAGTTTACTTTTGTCATGCAGTTACAGGAATAAAGGCTGATTGCTGCATTTTTATTCTCCAGATGTATTAGAACATTAGCTGCCTGGTGAACTAAATACCCATGTAATGGTTGGGGTTTATGAATCGCTTTAAGGTTATGATTAGAAGGACACATGAAAAGGTCACTAGATAGTGTCATTAGCATTCTAAACTGGCCGCCACAAATTAAAAATGCAGAAACTTTAAAAGACCTCATGTAAAGAGTGAAAGACAACAACAGGGTAAGCCTCCTCTGAATTTCTATCAGCAATTTCCATCTGACCTGCAGTCAACCAAGTCTGCTCTGAAATCTGGAGCAATGGAGCCCTGCTCCGAGTGTCTCAGTACCTGAACTCATCACCTCTGCTTGAAGAATGTGCAGTTGAATGGCAGCACCATACTGATGACACAGCCTTTGGGACCTGACCCAGCATTTCAACACTTAAACACTTCAACCTTTAAACCAACCAGATACCATTCATCACTCTGGCACACAGTCCCATAAAGTTGGCACTACCCCTCATATTAAAGTCTGTACTTACAATATGTAATATGTTTAGAGTAAGCAAAGATTAAACTTACTTTGACAATTTCTGGTACTAACTTTTAAAAAGCTATAAAAATACATCAAGTCATATGACGAATATTCGGTGGTTACCACATTTAACACAAATTCAGCTACTGACATTTTAGGGCAAGTTTTGCCCTCAGTTAAATCTATTCCCTTGTTAATGCTGACTACTCACGCATCAGAATCATCTGTCATGATTAAGTGATTGGTGAGAAGTCTTACATGTGAACTTTTTTCTTCTCTTCCCACCACTGTCCTTTGGGGGTTTGCTGGCTCTTTCTACACAACTCCAAAACCTTCACAAAACCCTGAGAAGTCAAGAGCAGCAGACGCTGCCTGTTCACTTCAATGGCTGCTTTTTTCCTGAAGGTAATCACAAGTTTTTGAAACAATTATGTGCTCCATGCACTCATGGTTATCTTGACTGCATTTTACTGCTCAGACAATTTTTTCTTAGTATATATTACTTATTTAATTAGCAGCATAGTATTCCATAAAAAGTGTCTTCTGTGTAACACCTAAATGTGTTAGAAAGGTTAATATGGCATTTTATAACACACAGGCTGATGACAGAAAGTAAAAATGCTATTCTGAAAAGCAGAAATGTCAACACATCTCTAAAGACATAAAATGACAGAAAATTAAATGTTACCAACTGCTGAGTCTGAAGAAAGGCTTCTTGAAGTTAAGGGATGAAATAAAAAAAAAAGGCAGAAATCATTTTAAAAGCATAACAATCTACTCAATGAAACTTTATAGAATTCTTTATACACACAATAAGCTTCTAGAAATGCTATTAATTTCCCTTATTCTGCAATAATTTCAAAGGGTCCAAAAATAGAGGGTCCACAAACACAGATCATTAACTTTTTGAGGCAATTAGTATCTAAGTTTCCCTATCTTTTGGCAAATTATAACTCTTTCAAAAAAACCTTATTTTTTGGAAGGACGCTTTGTAAAATGAATCGTGACTTTATACTTAATTTCATAAATATGGATGCAAGTGTGTATATAAGGAGACACACACATATTCATGGCCACGCTGTGTTGCACTATGTACAAATGCATATGTTATTTATAGAGAATATACATCAACATCACAGTGTGAGAGTTTAAATCTGTAGACACACAGGTTTGCAAATACATACCACCAAGATATTGAAAGAAATTGCAATCATTAAATTTGTCTGATGCAGTCCTTAAATATTCAAGGGGACAATAGGGATTTCTGGAATGTGGAAAGAAGACGGGAAAAGAAAAGCCTTGCAGTTTCTCTTATGTCCTAGGATGCAGGAATGAAAAGACTTAAAAAAAATAAACAATTAAATACCACTAAATTAGGAGACATGTCAACATCCTGGATTCTCTCCATGCAGGTTTCAAATCTAGTCCATTAGGAGGGTTTTTCAAAGCTGTGAAGTCCCCAGGAAAATACAGTGTCTGTACTTTATCAACATCAGGAACCTGCAGCTGCAGTAACAACTTATCCTCACCACCCTACTGATTTCTGAGTTATCAGCATTAAACCTCGAGCTTCCCAGGTTTTCTACTTGATGCTTTTAATCTAACATGTCCAAGGGCTAACATCTGTAGACAACAGTATAGCCCAAGGTACAAGCCTGCAAGGAAATGTAAAACAGCAGCTGATATTCCCAAATATTCAGGCAAGGTCCCACTGGGAGCAGAAACACAGCAATTACCTTTCAGTGAAAGCTGCATAACACCTTTATTATAGCTCAGAACTGCATCTTCAAGTTGACAAATTTGCCCTGGGAAAAAGGCAGGAATGGAGCTCATAAGGGTACACAAGTGGCAGGAGGGCAGTAACCAGGAGACTGGATTTACAGAGGGACTTTTAACGCTGCAGATTCTTTAAGCCCTTGGCCATTTCCTGATGCCAGCTTTGAACCACACTTGTCCAAGGAAAGTTAAGCCCTGGTTAAATTTATTCATAATACAGACATTTTTTCTTCAAATTGGATGCATCTATGAGGTCATCAGCACTCATCAAGACAGTTCTGTGATTCTTTGGTTTTGAGAAAGAGTGATATGGGCATACACAGGACAAGATGAGCACAGTCTTGATTCTTTCAGTGCAGTTCCTATAGAAAGTACAAAATATGTTCTTTTGCACGATAATTATGATGCTATAATGACTCCTAGGAATAATATATAATATTATATTAATATTATTCCTAGAAATATAATATTATATTAATATTATTCCTAGGAATAATATATAATGACTCCTGACATCCAGGAAATGTGGAAGGCAATTTGTCCCTCTTCCTTTGTGACTAAGTTAATCAAACCAGAATCTCAGCTAAACGGAGCAGCCCAGTGAAGAAAGCTCATCTACCTCACTCTGGTAGAGCTTGAATTTCAAAGCTCCAGCAATGAGCACGGATGACAGAAATGGAAGCAGAATAGAGGGGACAAAGAGACATGGAAATGGAAAGGAGGGGAAAAACAGAGATAAACAATGAAGTTGATGTCTCCACCTGATGTTATTAGTCATTATAATAGAAAATGATAGCAACAGATTTGAAACACAAATCCATCCTAAGATATTTAATCGAATTTTTCATTATGTTGGACATTAGAGAAAATTTCATTTCTGCAAGACAAATACAGTATGTGACAGTATTTTTAGAGGCAGACAGAAACAATTTGAAGGGACATAGATGTGTACAAACACAGATGTCTCTGCAGGTTCCAGCCTAGAAAGGGTATTTTAACCCTCCCCTTTCCCATCACCAGCCATGATGCAGAACAGCTCCAGAGAGCAACAATTTTCTTTCTCCTTCTAGAAAAGTGCTATGAGATAGCCCACTAAATCATGAATAGACTTTAAAAAAAAATATAATAAAAATTATCTGTTGCTTCTGTGTGTTTCTTCTATCTAAAGTGGCTGGGTGAGAGTCTGGGAAACGGATGCTGGTAGGATACCAGGGTAATTATTTCCATGGACATCTAATTAATAATTTTAAAATAGATTTTTCCTAGGTCTTTCTTCCTGTAAAAACAGCTTTAAAAAGTGTTCAAGTGTTTAAAGTGTTCAACTCATACAGCCCACAAGCAAATTGTAAAGGATTGCAAAGGAACACCAGCAGCCATTCAAGACTGCTGGTCAACATCCTTCCCATAACATGAATCCAAGAGGGACTATAAGTGCACAGCTACCTTTCTACAAACAGTATAATGAAAATTTCAAAATTCTCTAATTAATCAGAGATATTGCCCATAAATGTAAATGTGTTCCTAAGATTAATGGTTTCCTACTTAGAGGTACATTCAGACAATTACTAGCTTTAACAAACACTCGCCTTCTAAATCAGTAAATTCAGGTAAAAAGAAACCAGAAGCATATTACTAACAGTACAGAAAGTTTCAAAATAAATACTTCCAAAAACACCAGAACTAGGAGAAATTAGTTATTCCTGAGAGAAAACCACTCAAAACAAACCAACCAAAAAAACCTCCTAAAAGCCCCCAAATAAACTTATGTCATAAATGTGAAGCATACCCAGAGCAGAGTCCTCTGGTCACAGATATGCTTCCCATAAGGCTCGGTGGATACACGGATTTAGTTTAATAAAAATGTTCATTGTAAATGCACACAGGTTTCTGTCATTGCTCAAGATTAACAACCTGCTACTACTACACTGGCACCATACATAAGTTTCCATGAGTTATGTGGATGCACTCCTAAAATCTCTGAACTGTTCACAAGTATGTGCACAGGTTTACAAAACAAAATAAAACTTGTAGATTCCACAGCAGCCACACTATCATCCATAAATGAGCCCTACTTCTTCAGAGTCTTTTGGTCCACAGAGATTCTTTCTTAGGTCACAGGAAGTGACCCGAGTAATCATGTTCTGGGCTGCATCAACAGAATGGCCAGCAGGCTGAGGGAGGCAATTCTGCCCTTCTACTTCACTCAGGTGACACCACACCTGCAGTGCTGCACCCAGCTCTGCGATCCCCAGCACAGGAATGACATGGACCTATTGGAGTGAGTCCAGAGGTGGCCACAGAGATGATTAGAGGGATGGAGCACCTCTCAGACACAGCTGAGGAAGTTCAGCCTGGAGAAGAGGAGGCCCCAGGGTGATCATATTGCAGCATTCCAGTACCTGAAGGGGCTACGAGAGAGCTCAGAGGGAGTTTTAACATGGGTGGGTAGTGACGGGACAAGGAGAAATGGCTTTAAACTCATAAAGGACAGGTTTAGATTAGATATTAGAAAGAAATTCTTCCATGTGAGGGTGGTGAGGCACTGGAACAGGTTGCCCAGAGAAACTGTGGCTGTCCCATCCCTAGCAGCGTTGAAGACCAGGCTGGATAGGGCTTTGAGCAACCTTCTCAAGGGGAAGGTATCCCTGCCCATAGTGGGGGGGTTAGAACTACAAGATCCTTAAGGTCCCTTCCAACCCAAACCATTCCATGATTCTAAGAAGTACTTTTGGAAGATACCACAGCTTCAGTGTCTGACAACAAAAGAACCTCTGTGGCCTCCAACATATTAAACACTAAAGTCTTTATGTGTCAAAGTGACTCATGTCCCTAACCTGATGTGGAGATGCCCACAAATTCATACTTAGTGCAGGCTTCAATAACCTTGGAGCAGCCAGCATAATCCAAATAACTTTTCCATCTTTTCCAGTATTTCAGTTCTGCTTTAGAGTCTGAAGTGACTGCACAATCTCCTCATTTCCTGGACACATTCCTGCTAAGCTCTGATTAATTCTGGAAGGATTAAACCTTCTACCCCTATGCACTGACTACGTGCAACTCTAGTCACAGGCAAATCCCTGTTTACATTAGCACCAGGCTGGGAAATTCCATCACAGCTAAAATAGTTCCTAAGAAGGGGGTTCCGGTCCTTCTCCATCTTCCAACAGGGCTGCAACAGCTGGAGAACGCACAGACTGAACATATTAAGACCCAAATCAACATCTATTTTCCAAGACCCTTGTTAGCCTTTCAATTCCTGCTGAGTCCAGAGATTTTCCATATCTACTCAGCAAAGCAGTGGACAAGCAATTGCAACAAACTTCTAATTAACAAAAAATAAAAGAGATACTTTCCTTCCTTCAAAGATCCCTTGAAATAGAACAACTGACTCTGCCCTACAAATTCATCTTTCATTGGCTTTTTTTTTCGCTCTGTGCTACACCAGCTGGTTTGCTTAGAGCAATGAGCTGTTGAATTAGATAACATGTTTTTAATAAGTCAGTCTAGTAGAGCAGTTTTGAATGGCTTCACAATGCACAGATGTCTAAATCGCCTGTAGAGTAATATTAATACTAAGTGGTAAAAACATGGATTTACGATTCTGTTGAGTCCACAAGTGACAAATATATAATTTCTCAGTGTTATCAGCTTCTAATTATGTTTTAATTAGTCCTAAATAAAATTGCACTTTTGGATAGTGTTAAGGATTATTTTAGACAAATTACAGGTTAATAGGGATAAAGCATCCACCCAAATGCAGAGCTAAACTGAATGCACAAACAGATACGCAAACCCTGGCTAGTAGTGCAAAAGGAGAATTTAGGCTACAGAAGAGGAACTTTCCTAAGCTTTCTACTCAGACTTTTACTGATCCCAAGAAAAAAATCCAGGAAGTTTTACCCTGCAGGACCAGGTAAGCTCAGGAGTCCCACATGCTCCAGGACGCCTCCCCAAGAGTCCTACTAGTAAGACAGCAAGACCTAAGGAGGAGAGGCCCTGGGATAAATGGGGGATTTTATTGCTGCTGGGGCAGCAGGTGCCTGCAGTATAAAGCTACAGGGACACTCAGGGGTTCTGTGGAACCAACTGAACCGTGACTCAGGACTTGAAAAAGAAACATGATCAGGTTGCTCTGTGGGATTGGTGTGGCCTCATGGTGTCACTGAAGTGGAGGGTCTTGGCCACTTCGACTAGCAGCTGCTGTGCAGACTTACTGGCACAGAAACCCAGCCAACTTGGGCCAAAAGCCTTTCCTGGAAGCAACTGGAGATGCTGCAACTGACATGGATGTTCTCAAAAACACATCAGCATATCACAATTATTTTTAAAATAGTCAATCAAAGCATTTTGATATTTTCCATTTACTTTTTAATAAGGTTTTCATCATATTTCAGCCTGTGAGCCAGTTAATCTTTTTTTTCTGCTTTTAGCACGGACTTACAGAAGGAAACACTTCCAGGGAGCACAGGGTTACTTTTAAAGTTGCAAATGCTTTGTACTATGTGATGCATTATAAAAAAATAAGTAACTATAAAGAGATTAAAAGAATCAATGAAAATACAATAAAGAAAAATGCTTCGTTTTCAGAAGCCAAGAAAACATGCATGACCTGGAAATCAATGAAGTGAAATTCATGAAAGTGAGATTTATTCTACAGCATAGTACTGGAAAAATAAATGTAAAGCTTAACTGTCAAAACACACCAAAACATACCAAATACTACCAACTAAATATTTAGATTAATCGATTATGTCTAAACGGTATCTTATAGTTCAATAAACTTTTACATAAACCAGCTTGCTTCCAACAGCCGGGCAGATTTATTGTTTGCTAACCTGTGCAAGCAACATCACTTAAATAATTTAATAAAAAACCCAATGTCACCAAGTCATGGTATCATACAGTATGCATTTAGATTACTTACTAGTTCATCACATCTTCTAACAGCATCTCCAATCCTCTTTGCATCTTTCTTTGTTCTCTTATCTTCACCAAACTGTGCAATTCCTAAAGCAATTTTGCATAGAAGCTGAGCAAGCAACCCTCAAGTCAGCTGACTCAAGAGAACTCCAAGATCTCTCTGAGCTGTGTTGCTCCCCAGACTGTCAGTATGACTCTCTTCGATAAATGCACCCTTATTTCATAAAACCTGACTGTACTCTCCACTGTTCAAGCGTATCAGACTGCTCTTGCTCTCTTGTCGACTACAGTGAACAGGGCACTGGGTATGCTTTAACATAAGGTCTTAATAAAGTCAATAGGAAAATCTTATGAGTTGTCACAGGGGGACCTTGGAGTTCTGGTGGCCACTAGCACCCTGGGCTGTGTTAGGCACAGCGTAGCCAGCAGGGGGGATTGCACGAGATCCTGCAAACCTCAACCAGCCTGTGATTCGCATCCAGGACTGACCAGCTTCCAAAAGAACCACTCTTTTTTTGAAAACTCAATGCCATAGCTGGAAACTCCAAAATGAATCCATCTATTTTTAAACTAACAGTTAAGTAATTGCAATCAAAATGTCATCCGTCACCTTCTCTGAGGGGAAAATTCTGTTCGGATTTTCAGTCCATGATGTGTGGATGTTAAGTAAGTGCAACAGACTGTGACAGACTACGAAAACAGAGCAGACAAAAGACGTATATAGACAAGGTGAGAGAAAAAATGATAGAGTATTGAATTCTCTGGTTAGAAGGCAAATCCTTGTCTTCCTAGATTTGATGGAAGGATTAAAATGGAATGAGGTTTTTTGTCTTGCAGCTCTAAGTTCCTCAAGAAAATTTATTTCACAATATATAAAAAAAATATCCTAAGGTATACAAACCACCTGGAGCAAATTCCAAGCCCACCAACACAATTTCAAAGGATTACAAAAGCCAAAGTACTATGACCTACTGCACTCGTGAAATACTGTTCCTTCTATTGTGTCAAAGACTTTCAGTATTAAGTTTGCTGATCAAGCTCAGACCATAATACAACTCTGCCAATAGCTTAAAATAATTCTACCTTAAACATTTAATGTACGTTAAAAGTACTAAATGTAATAATCAAGGTAGAAATTACGAATTTTGTTTAAAGGAGGTTTCATATCAAGTATCAAAGTTAACAAGCTCAGTCCAGACATTTATTTATTTCCTCAGGCTGCTAAATCATAAGACTAGCTCCCAAGGGATCTTGGAATAGAAAAAAGGGGAGATGAAGGAATAAAACCATGGCTGAGAGAACAATAATGGAAAGAGAGAAACAACTTATATTTCCTGTACCTAATGAAAACTCAAATAGAGAATAAATATAACTTCACATGAACACAGACCTATCGATCAAACAAAATATCGTTGAGCTGAGCTAAAGGAGTGTCTCAGAAACATACCAGAACAGCACAGAAGCTCATAAAACTTCCAAGCAAAAGACAAATAAATCCTTTTCTAAGAGAAGATGGTCTTTGGGAAATAATGGCTTAGTAAATCACAATCTTTGAATTTGGCTCACACTGATGGCTCTTAGCTCCTTAGGTACCTAAAGTTCAAATACCATTAGGAAGTATTTGTCCTGTGTGATTTTTTTCCCCCTCTCAGACAAGATTTAATACACATGACTTTGAAGATGCTCAGAACTTTAAATATTGTTATTACTAAATTTGACATTTATCAAACTTTATAAACTGGTTCTCCAATAACTAAAAGATCACTAAAAGTTTAGAACACCATCTTTAGCCATTACAGCTCACTTAAACCTCATTCTTATATTGTTCAAAGCTTTTACAACATCCAGGTGTATCCAGAAGCACCTGGATTTCAGACTTGCTACAAACATGGAACCAAATCCATAGGGATTCCCCACAGGACTAAAAATTCTTTTCTGGGGGGATGTAATTTGAAATACACTGCTGACAACAGTTTACTTCTATAAAGGAACTCGCAATGTTGTTTAGTACGTTAGAATAAAAACTTTCAGCAGCTCCTATATCATCTTTGAGAATTGCCATGGATACCAGCTCCAGAAATTCAACGTAAATCAAGAATTAAATGATCTTTAGTCTGTTATCAAATTCTGCCTAATCTTTAGAAATGCAGATGTGCCAACAAAGCGATACCACATCCATTTTTGTTCTGGCTTATCACTTACTTTTAAAGCACACTGTCTAGCAGTTTCATATTATAAATAATTCAAGGGAAGCCAAGTTTTTAAACCATTGTATTTTAAGTTCAAAGTAGTTGAGTTAAAAAAAGAGCTTGCTTTTTAATATTGCCAAGTCCTTACACACAAATGCATCACTCCCATATCCTCCCCACTCTCCTAGCAAAAAGTCCATGCAGCATCCCTGGGTGTGCTATGCATATGCAGACAGTATTACAGGAGCACTTTGAAATGTGTCGTATTCAAAAAAATCTAAATAGTTTCAATTGTACTTTCAGCTTTCAACTCTTTTACAATTAATTTTATTTCTCATTTAAGAATTTTTCACAGGTATTTTAATGTTAGGGAGTGATATAAATCTATCCACACAATCATCTATTTTAAACCTTTATTGAAATCTGTTCCACAATAGAAATTGCAATGGAATACATCCAAGCTTACAAAACACTACAATCCCTAAAAGCTACCACAGATGTTGTAACAGTATCTGTGATTTTGGTTTTGAAGGATGTAGGTGAGCAAGAAACATTTTGGTAGTAACTCTTGCTAGGCAACAGGAGTCCAGTCATCCAAATAAAAATCATATCTGGCATTTTCCTGCAGAAACACTAATGCTGAATGCTCTTCTACAGAAACTAATGTGGAAAAGAGAAAAATTTTATTCCCATTGACCCTTGTAGTACATTCCACTGAATAACAATAAACAAAACACATAAGAATTTTATCTCTTAAAAATGTTTTCCTTGCAGAATTCACATATTTTATTATTAAGCAGTATGGGTGTGTGTGTGTGTGTGCGTATATATATATGTGCAGCCACAGAGCACAGTCACAGACAACTGAACCCAAACAAAGGGCTCTCCAGACCAGCTCATCCTTACGGACAGCAAACTCTCAATGAGGAAAGATTTGCTGTGCCTTACCAGTGAAAGTGGCCTTTCTCACCATGAGGGGTTCGGCATTTAAAAAATAAAGAACTATTTAGTGTGCCATATTTGGGTATATCTTAATTTTAAGCTATGATTAATAAATGTTATAACCTTTGTTGCACTTGAGTGAACCAGATGTAAGAAAAGTTAGGTTCAAATCTTCTATTAAATCACCCCAATGCTGGTTTTCTTTCTGCCCTCAAATTTCATCTCAAGTTATAAAAAAACCCGGAAAATTTAAACAGAAGAAATAATTAAATTACATGCAATTAAAATAGCAATAACAAAAGTCCGCCTATTTTGCAGGACTTGGATGATATATTTATCACTACACATAGTTTATATTTCTACTAGCATTCAGTGTGCTACTCAAAACATGCAATTATATACCAGAACTATAATTTGCAGATGTCCTTATTTCATTGAGCACAAAGAAATTAATTGCCCCTTTTCTAAAGAGGATAAAAATTTTGGATATAGGTCTTTAAGCAACTCTCAGAATGTTAATAATGCTACCATTAAAATACAATATTACATAAAATGATACCAGCGGTAAATTTTTCATTTCACACTAATAATAATCAAAAAACTGCCAGTGCAATTAAGCAGTTTCATATATTCAGACGTATTCAATGTCTCTACAAAGTAAACTAAAACTACCAAAAAAAGACCCTGAGACTAGCTCAGTTGTTTAGAGCACGGTGCTAATAATACCAAGGTTGTGAGTTTGATCCCTGTATGGGCCATTCACTTAAGAGCTGGACTTGATGATCCTTGTGGGTCCCTTGCAACTCAGAATATTGTGTGAAATCAGAAACAGTTCTTCACTCCTGACAGTAACATAAGAAGGAATAACTACCAGAATACAGAACTACTTTTTATAGTGGGTATTAATGATACTCTAACTCCTTCTACAATGCAATACAAACTTTGCACACTTCAGAAACTAAATTTAGGGAGTGACTGACTATGCAAAATCTGCAGATGGGCAGATTCTGACATCTGAAGTTTTACTTGAAGTGTACCAGGATTTGCATAGTATTCAAAAAATAAAAATTAAAATTACCCTCCTCTGGCACCTCATACTTCAAACCAGCCCATTACACCTCATTTGTGCAGGCTCAGTGTTGAGTGCGATGAAGTTACCTCAAAGTCTGGCATCAGCGTGGAACATCAGTGCATTCATTTCAGGACGTGATGTACACCAGCTCTTGGAGGATCTATCCCTCCATAAGTCTCCTTCCCTCCTGTTATTTCAGGCGTTCAGCAATTGGCTCACTTTTGGGTTTGCAAGGTCAAGGGCAGGGTTAGCAGCCTCTGCTTGGCTGCAGTAGATCACTTGGAATAGTTCCCTGAGAAACAACAGACTGCAGACCTTACAGAATTTCTGCATTGTCCCACAGTTCTTCTTACATTTCTTGAGTCCTTTAGAGAATTTATCTGCTTCCCAGATTCATAGAACCACCTGGCCATAGTGGTCTCCCTTTTTCAGCCATGTTACACAGTTCACCTTAATTTCACTTCCATGCTTGTAATGTCTGACCCTATACCCAGTCAAATATGGCAAATCACATTACAGCCCTAAAATGTGGTTATTTGATTCAATTTCTATTTCTGAATCACAAAGGAGAAAGCCATTTTATCCTCTTTTACACAAGTGGTGTTCCCAAGTCTTACATCTATCTGAATTCTTCATCTTAGTCCATAATATACTAAGTATATAAGAAAGATTATTCAGTGGTTTTGGTTTTGTTTTTTTTTTGTTCAGCTACATTCAGCTATTAAAAACTGCACACAGGCTGTGAAACATTTACTATATATATATCTCTCTACACATACAAGGAAGCCCAAATGACTTCTACATGACATTGGAATATAGTGATTGACAGGTACCAAGGGTTACATCTGGGCTTTTGCTATGGCCCACATTACAAATACGCTGACTGGCTGTCAAGGGCTAATTTGGCAGTAACTAGTTCTTTTTTTATCCTAAGATGTGTCATTTAGCTTTAGTTTCTATTGTTGTTCTCAGAAATGGTGACTCTGCACAAAGAACAAGATCAAGTGGGAAACATCAACAACCACCAGCAAGTGTTAAAAACCACTTCCCAGCTTCCATCCATAATGCATCCCAGGAGCCTCAGGTTTGGCCTCCAGATATAACTATTCAGTCGTTACTTAGTCCTGATAGCATTGCGCAACTTATCTGTATTACTCTAGAACTATTTAAGAATTAACAAATTTGAATCCCCTCTGCCCGTTTCAGCACCAAGATTCATGCCAGCAGGTATTTTGGTCATGTTCAAGGTGTCACAAACTGCTGCTGTCTCTGCTCACATGATGAACCAGGATGTGACAGGCTTTGGATCATCTCTGCTCCTTCTCCTGGAGGGGGCCTGAACCTAAATCTCCCTCAAGTCTCAAGGCTTCATAAGGAATCACTCAAGCACTCCTCCGGCTCCTGGAGATCCTGCTCTGAGGAAGCTCACACTGCCTATCCATGATTAATGGAGGCTCCAGGACCAGTCCCAGGTGTCAGACAAACACACCAGAATGCACCACAAAATCAGTGTCTGCAATGCTGTTCATGCTGCTGACCACCTTTTCCCCAGGATTTAATCTCTGTGCCTCCAATCCCCTCTTATAGAGGTGAATTACTGCCACACATCTCCCAGCCACACTGTAAAATCAATGCTTTGTGGAGCACAGCACTGCAGCACCAGGTTATGTAAAAACCTGCCCAGTGCCCTTCTTTTACACAAAGTGATTCTTTATTCCAAAATATAAGCTAATACTTTCTATGACCAGAAGTACCAGGATCTCCCAGCTAGGTTCTCAGCCTGCCAGCACAATTCCTCTCAGGAGGAATCATTATTCATCCCAGCTGAGGACATATTGACTTAAACAGCTCTGACAATTATTTTACCACTTCATACTGCATAAGGAAATGCTTTCAAATACAGATTTGTGGTGGCAGGAAGGTTGTTAAATGAACATTTTCCCTTTTGCCATTTTGCTGTAGTGAGCTGAGACTGCAGATGTAGCATTGCAACAGAAAAAAACCCACAACCTTATGTAATATTTATTAGTTTAGTATTTTATACTTTCATCCTAACTTCTTTAAAGCTTTAGCTCTCTTTTTCTGGAAGCAGGTTATAAACACTGTCACTTACACTGAGCTATAGAAAAGCACTGGAGATTAACCTCGCTTTATTCCAGTGACTTGTAAGTTTCCAAATAACTTGTTTCCCAGCAGTTGTGGACAGCAGCCTCAACATAAATAAGAACAAGGATTTTTGAAAGGAGAAAAGTCTTTAGCTAGAAAAGAGAGCTGAATACACAGAGGAGAAAAATAAATATCATAATACAAAACCCCAGTTAAAAATCTCCATTCCTATACAGCAGAACACTTTCTTTTGGCTAAATTGTTTCCCAAAGAATGAGTCTGGAGCAAGAAGTATCGTGTCACTCCTGATATACAGGCTCTATATATGTGAATCTGGATGAAGACCAGGTGAGCCAACTGAAAACCAACAAAGAGCTATTAGGATAAAAGCTGGTTCCAAACTACTATTTACTTTCTATTGTAAACTACCATTTAATTTCCTCAACACCTTTTAGCATTTTCCCATTTTTTCCTGCTAATGCTTTGGATGGGGAAATCTTATGGAAAACCACAGCAGCAAAAGTTCTGAGAGCTGTGTAAAACTATCGTTTGCAATCAAAGCTAAGGGAAAGTAAGTGACTTTGTCCACTTCAAAATGATTAGATTTCTTTCAGTGGGAGTGGGTAACTCTAATTATTTTGCAGTTTAAGATGGCAACCAAACCTTTACAAGAATTTTACCCTGATGTTAAGATGCACTTTTTGCCATCCCACAAAATTTCAAAAAATTGAAAGCCCAAGGGAAAACGAAACCAAACCTCACACACAAAAAAGTGCATTTCATGTGTGTTTCTTACACACTCATGGGTATCAGCAGCTAATTCTCTGAAGATGCCCTGTACAGTGCATACACAGAGATGGTAAGATGGAGGGAAAAAATTCTTACTTGTAAAAGAATACTGAAGAAAAAACAAAAACAGTGCAGAAGAATTCAATTAACATCTTAGCTCTTAATGCCCACAACAAAGCAACATACTGCTAAAGACCTTATTGAAGAATGACTGATTGCAATCCTGCCTCACTGCTGTGTCTGATCAGGGGGTGGGAAGGAGCGTTGCTTCACGAGCATCCTCCAGCAGAAGACTCTCAGGTTTAACACAACATCTGAGCCTGACACACAGGCTCAGAGGTTACTGCAGGTATGACGAGCCTGAAAGGTGCTGTCAGTACTCCAGGTTTATTTGTCTTATACTTGAAAGCCACAATCTCATCCAACAGATGTGGCTCACCATGTAAGGGTATGCTGATGAAAAGGACCGGGGTTTGTAAGACAATCTCTTCCGTGTTCAGCATGGATTCTCCTGAGCATCCAGAGCCATTCAAAGAAAGAGGCTTTTGTACTTCTGGATGATAGGAAGGACCATGCTGCAGATCTGATTCTGCTAACCACCACGTTCAGGCTGACTGAGTACAGTTAATGCTTTTGGCACAAAAATGTGACAGTAAGAAATTCGCCTTTACAGCTCATTGCTTAATTTGAGCATGTTCTTTTAATGTGCCAAGGTTAGAAAGTTTATAAGTAGACTTTGTTTTTATGTCAAATTACTGCTGTAAAATTTGCCCGGTCCCCATAATCAAGTTTTGTTCACCCTCCTTTTTCAAAAAACATAGCACTGAGATGTGGAACACATATCCTGGCAGACAGATCTTCAATTACTACTGCAGCAGCAGAGTGCAGCATCTAAGGGTTTCCAGCCCTTACTCAGCACTGAGCTACTCTGCAATCCAGAGATAATATTGACAGTACTCTGAAAATATCTAAAGGCAACACAGCATCTCTTCTTACAAAATTTATACTCATTAGTTTTAGCATGCTCTTAATTGGTCAAAGCAGAGGTGATTGTTGGGTGGATTCATCACCAATCTGTGCTTAAACAGATCCGTGGGAAATTCAGTAAAACTGGCATTTGGTGCCAGCAATGCAGACGCAAGTCAGAAGCTGTGAATTCTTTAAATTTACTGCAAGATATAAAGGGGAGATCAGGTACTGCTGATAAATTTCAAGGGCTGCCACAAAACCCCAGTCAGATGTCATGAACCATAAACTTACAGAGAGGGCGACTCAGAGTAATTCTTTCTGGTGCTAGTTGCACTGTCAGGAGTTGTTTCTGCTTCAGAGTTTCACCTCCCTGCAGACACAGTGGGGCTCAGCATAGCCTTGTGGGCAGGTAGTAGTTGGTTTGCACCTGGGATGGAGCTTTCCAGGTACCCTGTGCAGGGCCAGAGCACATTCGAACACAAGGGTGACAGTCCTGAGGATGCCACAAGTCTCACCACAGCAAAAAACAACATGTTTCTCAAACAAAAATGAAGCACTGACTTGGTATCAGTAAAGTCCTGGTATGACTTCCTCATATGAACAAAATAAAATCATTCACTCCATGCTTGGCAGCAGTTCTCCAGGGTAACAGTTACTCCCCTTCACATTCTCTCTACTTTCTTGGACCACATTTTCCCATCCAACTTTATTTAAGAAAAAGGAGGAAATTAATTACATCTCAAGTAATTAGAAATGTAAAATCCTTTAATTCACTTCTCTTGGACACAGCTTCAGAATATATTAAGATGTTAGGTCTAATACTCTCCTCAGAAGCAAGAGACTAATTTATTTCGATGGAAGGCACACACGCCTCTGAAAGCAAATATTGCCATTAACTCCTTTAATCCCTCCCCATCACAAATGATCTATTTTGTTATTTAACTACTGAATCATTAAAAAAATCATAAGACAGGTTCCGATACCGTCAAGTCCAGGAATGTGAGAGATGCAGACAAACGGCCTGCCTTGCCCTAGCATGCCCCTCACACCCTGGCAGGCAGCATAAAACACGCTGCAGCGTTTGCAGCCCTGCCTGCAAACTCGGCTGACTCTGCCTGAGCATGTCCCAACAGACTGAACTGTTCCCCGTATAAATGCTACCGGACATCTCTACTTCAATGCACCAAGAGAAATTGGGCACAACATCTTAAAAATAATAGGCTTGGAACATTTAATTGACCATGAGTTTGCCAAGTTATGTCTGTTTACAGAATTATTATCTTTATATGCAATTTCTATACTTACTGCTGGGGAAAAAAAAGGCACATTGAACTATGCTGCATTTATTTTTTAAGTGTAAGAACACTAACTCACTTGATAAAACAAGTAGCAAATACACAGATAATTTGATGCCATGTTGGTGAAGTAAATTGGTATTAAATTCCAGCTTCAGCACCATATGCATGTTAACATACTGAACAAGCCAAATTTCTGATGGTGTCCCAAGAAAACACTGCCAAGGCCCAGTGCAGCACCTGGAGGAAGGCACAAACAACACCAGCTTTTACACTACAGTGTTTCACATCAAACCTGCCCTCTGTGCACACTGGCTGTTTTAGATGGTTGGGCTACATAAAGTCAATGGTCACAATCTGTTCTCCTAATCTAGCAGATTAGAAATACAGCCCAATGATTAATGGAGCATAATAATATTTTTCTGATACTGTAAGTGCTATCTGGCATGATAGCCTTCAGTAGATAACTTGAATTTTAGAAGATTACCTAAATAAATACTAAATAATACAGGAATCTATGTGCAAATACACAAGGTGCAAAATAAGTGGGAGTTTGAACAGGTCAGAAAAAGTATTTTAAAGAGGAAATGTTGTCACATCATTAAAATTATCTATGGAAAGAACTTGTAATATTCTCATACCCAGAGACTGAATCTCAAAGTAGCACTCACACTGTGCTAAAACGGATCAGCTCTCCAGAAACACTTGTTTCTCAAGTCACCTACAAAAAGCCTGTAATTATTTTTTTTTCTGAAGCTTTAATATGAAAGATTGGCAAGTGTTTAATTTTTTTTTTTTTTAAGCAGTGCAAAGCAGACAAAGTAGCCTAAAGGTGATGAAAATCTGAAGGCACAAGAGGACACTTTTAGAAGCCTGAAGATTAAGTACTTGTTATGCTGCAGAGCAATTAACACACTTGAACTTAAGCAGGGGATAATTTCTTCCAGATGAGGAAGCAAGGTGGACAGAGGACTCAGAGTTAATAATTCTCCTAATCTACTTTCACCATTGCCGCACTGAGGTTTTTAACCGAATGGGATTTAGCAGCAAAGCAGGATAATTTGAGCCTGCGCCCAGAGGATGATGGTGAAGGGGTTTTCACTACAAGCACTCAGAGAGGGATGTCTCTTTAAAGCTCCGAGTCTCCTTTCCATATGCAGTCTCCACCATTCCCTGAAGAGATTTGCTGGCACCCACCTGCATGGCAGGAAGGCATTGGGCTCTAACACTGTTTCGCAAAACACCAGAGGATGTCTTAAAATGTTACATATAATCCACAACATCCATCACTTGCTAGACACTACTAGGAGATTACCTCCAAAAGGCTGTAAACCTTGAACTATTTCAAAAGCATTCAGAAAAAGGGATAGGAGTTTTTTACAGCAAAAATAGCAAGAAATTTTTTGGGAGGCAAGCTTGAGGATCATCCTGTTGACTAGTGAACACAATGAGCAGAAGGACAGGACATATGTAAGAAAGGTGAGATGTATAGGGTCTATCTCCTTTTGGGACCCTGAATCATTCTCCATCCTGAAGGCAGCATAATAGGAGTGGGATTAGGGGCACATTCTTTGGACCCTGAGTTTCCATATTACATTATACATGATACATCATATTATACTGTATTATATTACTTATTAACACAAACAGCATTGCTGCAGCACAGTAACCACCAGAGACATCATCCTGGCAGCAGTTTGAAGCAGTAACTTGGGATATGTTTGCAGTCTGTTTTGTCAGGTTAAGTGGTGAAACAGTCACCTTGGCGTTGCTTGAGATGCTGTTAAAGACTCAAAACACATCCTAAAATTGTCACAAAGGCATGTACTGGTGCTCAAAAGGAAAAAATAACGTATAGATAAGTACTCATGTATGCCACGAGCAGTGCAATCCCATGACAGATGTAGCAGAAATCCCCTCGCACACACTAACTGTAGTAAAGGTCTGCCAAAAGGCACATAGGATTGCTGAAAAATAATTTGTCACAGCTGGTCATAGCTGGGGGAGGGGAGTCAGATTAGAAAAGTCATGCTGTGTTAAGAGAAAATGGGAAGAAATTTGAAATTACCACAGTGAACAAATGGTATCTTCCCAATAGATTTTAAGTGACATTTGAAAATAATCCAAATACCAATATTTGATAGAAAATAGGCCCATTTTCAGAAAATAAATCATAGAGTCATTTAGGTCAGAAAAGACCTCCTAAGATTATTGAGTCCAACCATTAACTTAATACTACCAAGTCCACCACTAAACCATGTCCCCAAGTGACACATCTATGCATCTTTTAAAGCCCTCCAGGGCTGGTGACTCCACCACTTCCCTAGGCAGCCTGTTTCAGTGCTTGACAACCCTTACAATGAAGAAACTTTCCCGAATAACCAGCCTCAACCTCCCCTGGCACAACCTGAGCCCAGTTCCTCTTGTCCTATCGCTACCTGGAAGACGACACTGATCCCTTCCCCACTACAATCTCCTTCCAGAGAGTTGTAGAGAGCAATAAGGTCTCCCCTGAGTCCTCCTTTACTCCAGGCTGAGCCCCCACCCCACTGTCTCAGCTGCTCCTCATCAGACGTGCTCCAGACCCTTCCCCAGCTTTACTGCCCTTCTCTGGACAGGCTCCAGACCCTCAATGCCTTTCTTGCAGTGAGTGGCTCAGAACTGGACACGGCTCTGGAGGTGTGGCCTCACCAGTGCCGAGTACAGAGGGACAATCCCTGCCCTGGTCCTGCTGGCCACACTACTGCTGAGGATGGTTATTTTGCAGGTTTGGTACGTAAATGCCAGCAATAACATCCTTCGCCTTCCCATAGGGCCACATAGCTCTGACCAGGGGCTGATACACAACTCAGGGACTCAGCCTTTGCAGATGCATTGCAAGCAGAACCCACACATCTTAGTGAAGCAGCAAAGAGAGAAGTCACCAAAGGAGACAGATGACAGTAACAGAAACTTTGTTTTCCTATTTTTATGTCTTTGGACAGATAAAAAATATTAGGTAAAACTTAGGCATGTCCATTTTGATGGATTATTTACACTTCGCTTTCTACTTTTATTCTTACATATAAAAAAGCCAAGAGCTAACTAGAATTCTATATGTGAACTACAAGAAACTAAAATACCCAAATATTCATACACATATGTATATAATTTAAAAACCCACCAGAATCAGCCTCTAGATAATACTCTACGTATATCATGAGCTGCCTTACTATCATTCCTATCAGCATTTACATCTTGATATTTAATATCCACAGAAGACGACAAGCTTCTCAAATTTTTTGAGCTCTGCACAACCATCTTTCATAAAAACCAACTAGCAAATACTAGTACATGATGTACTAGTATTAAGAAGGATCCCCATACTTAAGTATGTGCAATCCAGAAAAAAAATGCAGAAACTGAAGATAGATAAACATATATGGAACAGGACAACTCTAAACAAGCTATTTATATGAAGACTTTCTGATGCCTCATAATGCTGGTCTTCCTTTAGTTGCTAAAGAGATGTTTTTAATATAACAATGTTAGATGTAACATTATAAAACAGGAAACAGTGAATGAACAGATTGGAAATTAGGGTTAAAAATGGTCTTGAAATGTAGATATTGTACCTCTGTAAAGGAAAAGAAGAAGAGATGGAAAATAAGGTCACACTGTCTAGAGAGGCTGAGAAACTTGAGGAGCAGAACCATAGCAGAGATTTTCAGAGATAAGGACTCCTCAATTAGGTTTTATTTTTCTGTGAAGTTGTGCAGAAGGACAGAGGCTGCCTTTCTCCCTCTCACTAAAAATCAAATAACAGGATGCATTTACAATAGTCAAAAGACCCAGCACCTGGCTGGTGACTCATGTAATGGGAATAAACCCAGCTGAAAGATAAAAAAACCTTCTCTGAGAAAACACTTTGTGTTGAAATACATACACAGACCTCTACACCGATCAGGTCCCTGTGGTAACTTAAAACATGCAAGAAGGTGAAACACTTGCCAATGTATAAAAACCTGCAGGTCACTAACCTGAGTACTTTTCCTGTAATGAAAAAAATTCATTAAGATATTGTGCTTGACAAACGCAAACTCCTAACTAAAGGGATGAGAATCCATCAGAATAAGTCAGGACTAAGCAGTCTTTTAAAATAATGTAGAGTTTATATCATATGCTTCATTTTTGTGACCTACTGCACTGAAAACATACTTAAGAAAATACTGGAGCAATTAAAAATTCATATCTTAAAAATTGGTTGTGCCAGTGGCTTATTTTCAGACTAGTTTTAATAATTTGGGTTCTCATAAAGAAGATCCATTCACTTTCAATTAAATTTTAGAAAACTGTAAGGAATCTTATAAGGCAAAACTTCATATGATTTCTTAATAAATATACAGATACCTAGTTTTAGTCTCAGTTTAATGGTTCTTAATGGTTTACCTTTGGAGAGTAGGGCAAATTTCTCAAGACAACCAAAAGAAACTTTGCATCCTCAAGCAAATTAGCAGTTCTGAGACACAGACTTGTTACCAAAAAAATGATGTTTGGGGTTTCGTTTGTGTTTTTAGGAAGCTCTTCAACTGAATCTACAGACAAGCATGTAATGAAATAAGACATTATGAGAACTTAATATATTAATTTTTATAAGCTAAACAGTACAAGTGGGAAAAAATATGTAGACAGGCATTGAGTTGCACTCTGCAGTCAACTTCCATATAATTAATACACCACATACTATGTTGGGACCCCTAAACTGCTTATTAAAAAAAAAAAAAAAAAAAAAAGAATGATATTTCACTTAAGAAAACTGACTTGTTAAGTCAACGAAATGTTTTGCAGGCAAAACCTTTATGTGCAAACAGCCTGAGCCTTGCAACCCAGCCTTCAGTGAGCTGCAGCAAAGAGGGAAGTAAACCAAAACTGGAATTGCATATAGTGTAAATTGAGAATTGAACAGTGTGTTATTAATTTTCTCAGTGGCTTTTCTATAGTGCTTAATGCTAATACACTTCTCCATGGACACCCTCTTGTCGCAGGGGAGAAGCTTGCGTGCCCTTATGAGTTTGAGAGCTTGTGCTGGCGGTGGTACATGCCTCCGGCAGGGTCTCCCATGCTAGTCAGGTTTCAACTGAAGGGTCAGACAAAGTGTGTCCACGGGCAGGATGGGCTCGCTAAGATCCCCAGCAACCATCCTAGGAGAAGGACAACTCTAACTCCAAACTCGGGCAGATGGAGCTCGCTTAGCCCTGTAAGGCTATCCATCTAAGAGAAGGATACTCTAACCAAACCTACGTCCTGAGGACTTCGCTGTCACCGTCCAAGCTCACTAGTCCCTGGCAGATGAACCTTAGGAGTAAAGGGTGGGGCCAGTTCTGCATACGCTGCACCTCACCTGAAAAATCCATTGCACAGGCTCTAGGGATCTTCCCACATTTGCAAAGGCCTACCTCACATTGGCCTTTTTAGCTACCAGCGTGCTTGCAGCAGGCGTGGGTAGAGCCCTTGTAAATCTTCGTTTGCAAAGTCTAGCCATGATGAATGCTAATACATTAACCTTACTTCACTCCTCAGAGATGTTCTGTTAATCTCAGTTTGCTGACAAGAAATTAAAGCACAGAAATATTAAGTCGAACAGCATAAAAACAAAAGAAAAAACACAGGAAAAAACCCCCACAAACAAATAAGCAAAACACCAACCAAACAAAAAAGCCACCACTTATTTGAGAACCCAAACACAGATGCTTAAACACTGATTTTCATTTTTTACCTCTTGGAGGTGTAATCTTCTTATGGCAGTCATGACTGTTGCATTTCTGTATGTATTTATGTAGTAACTACAAGCATATTCCTACAGAAATGTTTGTTGCCCTTCTTTTTTAATTAAAAATTCTGTTTACTTTATGCTTAGGCACCATGGCTGCAGACACTGAGTTCTTGCTGCAGGCATTCACACACCGTGTCACCAAACCCAGGATTCTCAGTAACACTTACTATGACAAAGAGCCAAAGATCCAAGCTGTACACAAGGAGCATGCCATATGGGTATTGACCCCACCACTACACTCCAAATTAATTTGCAAACCTCCTGATGAAACTGAGAATTCACCTTTAAAATAAAATCAATGAACAAAATGTCATCGCCAAATATAACTTACACCGAAAGGGTTAGTCTTTTGTACTACTTCACAAAGACTCTTGGGACCAAACTGTGCAAGGAGCTGATATATAAAGATCAAGATGTTTAAGGCACTGTCTCTGAAGTTTCAAATAAACTGCGTGTCACAGAACTTTTTGGGTACAAGTGGCACAGGTTTAAAAACAGCTAGAAAATAAAGGGGCTAGAAGGGGCAAAAATAAATCAGTTGAGGCTACTGAATGAAGAACAGTCATGCCCCAAAAGGAAGAGTTATAATTACCTATCCCAAGAGAACATTTTGGAAACCCAGCATATCTTACTGACAAATAATGCTAAATTCAGAATGTATGCACTGAAATTGATAAGGCTGCCAAAGACAACAGCAGAGGTGGAACCATCTGAGCCTCTGGAAAAACTCACCATTTCTAGACTATGCTCTGTGTAAATGACGCTTAAATGTCCTCACCAGGCACTATGAGTTAAAACCGAGCCAAGAAAAAGGAGACTTCAGTTCTTCAGACCAAAAGCCTTGTGCTGACACTGTCCATACACACACCTATTGACATTCCTTGGCAAAAGAATTCTCAATGCTGGACTTACATCTAGACCATCCAGGAGACAAAATTGGGCCTGTTGTTATATGGTCCATCCTCCACAACTCAGGTGTTCTGTGGGGTTTTTTTACATCTACAGCGCTCATTTACCTAATCTTGTTCTATTTAGGACAGGTTAGAATCAACCCCTGAGACCTTGCTGTCTATTTCCAAGCCTCTCCACTACATACAGAGCAACCTGAAGTGTAAAAACATCCTTATAAATTTCATCCTTCATAAAGGAATACATTCTCTGCATACAAATAATAATAGCACTTGACACAGAACTCCCATTAAGACAACAAGGTCACCTCCCCATTGAGGGCTACTAGACGTGAACATCTGTCACTTAAACAAATGCCACCGAGTATATCAACCTGAAGGCTTCACTTATCCACAGAGAATGGGAAAAAAAGTTGTATTTTTGGGTTTATGGAGTGACATCTGTTTGAGTGACAGATGCCTGTGCCACAAGAGTATTGAACACACTGTTTTCGTGAGAGAGTAATCACCTCCAAAAGACTTTACCCAGTACAAAAAAAAAAAAAAAAAGTGTTCTTTCTCTCATGATAAGCTTTTTTCATACTTTAAAAATCTCCTTTATCATGGATTGAAGTTGCAAAATTTAAGAGCTGCATATGTTAAAGTAAGGCAGCCTAAAGCCTTTAGAGACACTGCGTTATTTGTGCCTAAGCCTAAATCCTGATGTTTAGATCTCATTATCTCGGTTTGACCGCGAGACTGCAAACAAGCCATGCAAATTTGTAAAACATTCAGCGTAATTTGTATTAGAATTAAATGCTACTTTGGTGTGTACAGTTTTGGGATATTTATTTTTACTGCTGAATGTTACACTAATCTGCATCTGAATTGATCATTGTATTGAATTAGCTATTATTTGATGATTATCTCAAGCAGAATAGAACAACCCCAAACCAGCAGGGAGTCTTTATCTAAAACCAAAGGCAAACAGATTAAAACTGTGAAAACACAGCTCTATAATTTATTAATTAATACTTCTTTGATTGTTTCATTAGAACTTAAGTACATGTTGGGGAGTCTGTTCATTATTGATAGAATGCTGTAAACCCTGTAAAATATTCTATGAAGGATTTTGTTCTTCAGTAAATTATCTAGGCTGCTTGGAAAATGGTCTACAACAACCTGTGACATGTAAGTAAATTTTGTATTCTTACACCAACACAATCATTTCCATAAAAGCCACAGCCTGAGAAAAAAGGTGAGAAGACTTGGCCAAATACAAACTAAAGTTCTCAAGGCAAAGTACGTATGGGACAGTTGAGTCAAATCCACATTCTCCCTCAGGAGATTTAGCAGAGCTATTAATGACTCTTTCATCAGATTGAGTCTTCCGGCAGAAAATGAACATGATATCAGATAACCCAAACCATAATATTTTATCTTCTTTCTTTCGATCTGAAATGCCTTAAAAAAGAATTGAACTATTTGATTTAAAAATAATTTAGCAAAACATCGTAAAGCACCTTGCTGTTTCCCAACACCATCCAGCCCTGTCCTCCTTTGTGGGTGGGTCTCTCCGGAAAAATGCTGCTGCCATCAGACAACCCCTCATTTCTCTTAGTGATATGACAGATAGATCCGATGGATTACATGCAAGAGAGCTGCAGATCTGGATATGTTACTGGAAAATTAGTTTGTCCAAACACAAGTGGGTTACCTGGGACTGAGGGGGAAAAACCTTAGAGGAAGCATAGCTCACTATGAAGCACTTTAGCAGTTGTTTTGCAGATCCAAGTACATGTCTGTATTTTGAAAACATCAAAATACTTAATTCCCACCCCAAACAGGCTCATCAAAGCCATGTTTCAAAAAAAAAAGTCACAGTCAGGGAAAAAGATGACATTTCAATCTTCCCAGGTTTCTGGGAGAAAAAAGAGATACTTTTTTCTTTTTTTTTACTTTTTTTATACGTGCATTTGTCCCACACAATTTATGAATTTTCCTCAGCTCTTTCAGTTCACAGAAACTGAGGAGACTCACCATGACCTGTAAACCTCATCCCCAGGAACGCTGACTGTTTTTACAATGGCTCCCTGGACAACCAGGGCCAACCCACCCCTTGGTCCCTCCTCCACAAGAAACATGAGGGGACACCTCGGAACAACAGGATGGGCAAGGGAAGGAGTCCCTGCTGCCCAGTAGCTCTGCAATGAGGGAAAGCCTGAAGGAGAAAAGCACGTGATGGGCACAAAATGATAATGAATTTGCAAAGAGTGGGGTGAATGGCATCTCCTGCCTGTGGTGAGCAACATGGACACCACAAAAAGGTGGGGCCAGGAGGTGTAAGGGGCAAGGAACAGGTTGCAGAAAGGGAGCCCTCTACTCAGGCTCCACAGACAAACTCCTCCAGAGTAAATTTAGTGCCACAACACTAGGAAAATAAATTTAAAGCAAAAGCAAAGACAGCTGCCTATATCACAGCTCATCTCCACTCAGAAAGGATCACTTCTCAGATCCTTACAAGTCAAATCTTATGTTTTTAGATAAATTAAGCATATTTACTCTTAATTTCTAAATAATTTTTTAAAGCTTTGAAATATAAATTATTATATGGGGAAAGAACCTTGCTTCATGCTTATCAGTGTATATTTATATGCAATCACACATTTTTTGTGATAGATGTTCAAAATGTGAAAACTAACAGAAGTCATCCATAAGCTTAAGGCTAAGTCTTCCGGTTCACCAAAAATATCTATAGAACTTTCTAATTTCTTTTTCAATTATTTTACAGTATATACAATATTTTTAAATATGCACAACTTAACTACACAAATATTATCACTATACTATAATGTGTAGTATATTCAGCAGATAGGACTAGTTCCTAAAGTCAACAGACAAAAATTGTGGTCCTATTTCACTAATCTTTACAACAATGTGCCATAAACAGTTCAATTTTCCAAGCATGTACAACAAAGCAAGAATACATTAAATAAATAAATATAAATTTTTTTTTTAAATCTTCTTTATCCCCACAGATAACTGAAGCCAGTCCTAGCCCAGGGTTTTGATAGCCATTAATTGTGTTCCTGTCTACTTTTTTTTAACTTGCCTGTTCAAAGTCAAGGATGAAATCACAAGCTGCATCCAGGTTAAGTCACTAAGCCACAGGAATCAAAGGCACCATTCTCACTGAAGCACAAAGTACCCTCACGTGGCCAAAAGCTCCAGGGGTCTGTTCAAATATTAGCATGTTCTTTCATTCTGGGATATTACACAGTCCCCATATGGATCTGTCACCTTAAAAACTGATGCAATACCAGATTAAAACCTGACCGTGTGCCTTGATGACCAAATATAGCATTTTAATTCAAAGACCTAATAATAATGCATAAAAGACCTGATAAGTTCAGTAGCATCTTACCATGAAATCAGCATTAAAAGTATTATAGGAGCTTTTTATAACTATGAACAAGTAACACTGATACTTTTCTCAATCCCCAACTTTCAACCATCACTTTATAGACTAAACTGATATGTAAAAGGGGTATGATTATCTATCTAGCCCAAAAACTCTGATCTTCAGAATGAAAGGCAAGTATTTCACTATAAATACTTTATTGCAAAAATGTAAGATTAATTTACATTATCTTCTCCGCTTTACAGTTATATCAGTTCAAACTACCATAGTTAGAAGAGCTAAATATTTCAAGTATGTTGTTGCTGAAAATTACTTAATAATTTTTCCCTAAAATTCCTCTGCCCTTATTGTTTTCACATAATTTCAAATTTTTACTAGTTATGCACATCTCACATTCTTTCTCAAGTACGGTGATACTAAAGTAACAACTTACACTTCAAAGTATTTTAAATTACTAGTGTATAAAAATGAATTAAGGCAATCAGCTTACTACTATAAAAAGAAATCTGAATTCAAGGAAAGTAAATGAAATTAAATTCAGATTGAACTAATAAGTGTATTTCATGCTAATCATTTTATTTATTCATCCTATCTAAATACATCTCAAACACTGCACTTCAAAAATAAATTTAACAGATCAAAACTTCCAAAGTAAAATTTAAAGACATTTTCTAAAGTGCGTCAATATAACCCAAAATAGTCAGGTCACAGCTGTACGGTGGCAGAGAGCATTCTGTCTCACCCATCTGCTGCCAGGCTGCAGCACAGGGAATGCTCGACGCACAGGGACCAAGATGACTGTCCTGGCTGCACCCACCAAACACAGCTTGAGGTATTGGTCTCCCTCTAACCCTGGGCATCCTTCTGTGTTGGCCAAGGACCAATTTCACACAATGGCACACCTTACCTGGCTCACCTTGCAAACAGCTGTTGTGTTCTTTACATTAAAATTAGAGGGAAATTAATACTTTTCCCCTTGAAAAAGTTATTCTATATGATTTCTTTGCTTCCTTTTGACTTCCCATTTTTTCTTTGCAGTAGGAATTATGTGGAGTTCAATCTGACATTGTTTCGTGGCTTCTTTGCATACAAAGCTCAGTCTGGGGAAAGTCATTGCTTGGTATTGGGCTTAGTCTTGTACAGAACAAACGTGATGATCTCTCTCTAATCCTTTTCACAGTTGTCACAAAATACTACACATGCTGTTTTTCATGTCCAACTTACTGGCATACTCAACCATGGAAGTCTCTCCCAGCTTAGAAAGAGCCAGTTAAGAAAAGCTAACATTCAGAAAGATTTCCAATAAATGTAATCAAAAGCAGACTGACTTTATCCAAGTGTGATACTAAAGCTATTTTTCTTTCATCTTTCAGCAGTGACTTTCTTTAGCCAAAGGGATATTAAAAATAAAAGTAGTCATTCCAAGACTTAGAGGGGCTTTAAGGTTTGTAAGAAATAAATATATCACCAAATACTTCACTAGTAATTAATTCTCTTTGCACAATCCTTGAAAATTTACAGCTGACAACAGCAGAAACTGAGATGTGAATGACTTCACAGGAAAAAAGTCACACTTCTCAAGAGTGTTTTTTTTATTAATTCTCTTACAGATAAACTATTACACTGATGAATTTTGATTGCAGAGCTGACCTAAGAATTTCAAGAGTGACAAGGTTCAATGGTCTAAATCATAAACCATACCAAAATTTATGAAAATCAGGTGATATTTACTGTAAAAATTGGCAATGGCATTAGCAGAAAACCAAAAATATTGCTGAACTGACAGCATACTAATGTTTTGAATAATAAAACTATTTCTGCTACAAAGACAGAAAGAAACATTACTGCCCAGAGCATCACTACAAATGGAAATAGGATGGGAGAATTTTCTGTGGGACAAGAGATATTATATGAAAAAAACATATGTACAAAACAATTTTTCATTTGAAATAAAACACTTTTTCCAATCCTCCCACCACTGCTCCAGCAACTTTTGGATATGGCTTGTAAGAGCCCATTGAAAAGCCTCACACAGCTCAGCTGGGCTTTTTACTGAAAAAGCTCTTCCGCATGAAGAAACACAGGACTGGTTTTCTTATTAGCAAGTATCTTGGTAAAGCTAAACTGGACAGTTTTCATTGTTATTTTTGGGAGTTTTGTTGGGTTTTTTTTGGGGGGTATGCTTATTATGGATTTTTTGTACTCATATGTTGAGCTTACAGTTCTTAAATCTACCCATGGCAGATTTATGACTTCAGCACAAAATCTGGGATTTAACACTTGATTTGCTTCAGAATACGAGCATGGAGATTATTGAGTACCCCAAAGCCACACCAAATGAGTGAGTCACTGCTGAAGTGTTAAAACCGACATATGCACACTTAACACAGCACAAACTATCACATTTAACACACACCAGCAGAGAAACAAAGATCAAAACTCACTTCAAAAGCTCTGAGCTCATAATGATGACGATACAAAACTGACCATGGTTTGGTCCACAACACCCAACATGTCAGGGTAAAACACCAGAGGGACTAGGGCTGAGGGAAGATGAAGACAGGGAAAGAGAAACGAGCGGCTGCTTCATAACCTTTCCTTCACAGAGTCTTGAGGGGATTTCAAGCACATTACAGACCACTTTAATCCCAGCTACCCATCTGACTGTTTGAATGACCACCATAAAGGATAGGAATACATTTATAAGGTGTCTGCTGTCACAGGACCTGAGCATGGAGCAGGTGCTTCCAGCCCCCTTGACACTCAATGGTATGCAGAAATGGCACAAACCTCTTATTTCTGTGTCTCTTGGTGCTCCATGTACATGGCCAAGGATTTGACCCTAAACAAATAAAAAAAAGTGAATGCTGTAGTATACACCGATAAAAGTCAAATCCCCCACCAAAAAGAAAAAAAATGAAATAGGAAATCCCAAAACCAAAAGCTCTCCCCTTTATTTAAAAAAAAAAAAAAAGAGGAAATAAAAAGGTGTTATTAAGGAATACAACCAAAAACAACTGAAATCCAGACAATAAAGTCAGATCAATATAAAAGAAAAATATGCTACTGAGTTCATAAAGAGCATCCACGCTCTCCTATTTTTTAAAAAAATGTATTTTCGAAGGATCCATGCAGATATAGTAATAGCCACTTCCATAGTCCAGTAGTTACAATGTCTAATCCTATCAGCAGGATAGCATGGTTTACTACAAAAAAGAGCTTAGTAAAGAAGTTGGGAAATCAGCTGCAATAGAACCCACTTACTGTACTAAAACTTGCCTGATTTTCTGTGTGGTGTGGGGACAGGTTACCAATTTTATTCACTTCTATGTCTACTAATAATCCCCAAATCATCTATATGACATACCGGAAAAACAGATTTAAATCTGTTCCAGAAAATCTCACCTTGGAACTGATCAGCATTATTTAATCCATCCTTTCTTCACTCCTGAGATGGGGTTGAAGGCATCTGGTGCACCTCAGAGCACCATGCATTTTAAAGAAAAAAGACATTCAATTTGCCTCTGTACCCTTGCCATGATCTTCCAAGAAAACCAAGAAACAGTCAGGTTTCCAAATGGTGGTTAATGGCTTCAAGTGCTATTATTTTTTAAACTAAATAGTGACTAGAACATTACTCCTCAGGTCACTGATCAGAGGCAATGGAAAACAAGCATAGGAAGATAATTTTATAGGTCAGTCAGGGCTAAAATCGTAAGTGCAAAGAAGAGATGGGAGGGAAAAAAGCAAGTATCAAGAGTCTGGCCAGGCACTTGTACAAAACAATTTTGCTTAATGTACTTAGAGTCACTCTTGGGTAGGAATAGCTAAGAAATGCTGCACCGAGAGCCAGGAGATGTGATTAATGAGGTCACTGCCTACCAGAGAACTCCTGGCAGGAATCGAGGCTGAGGTTCCTGGCAGGAGAACTCAGGACCTGCCAGAAGCTGCAGGAGGCAGATGAATCCGATCTTCACAGAAAAGTCCAAGTAGGGGAAAAAACTGGAAAACAGAAAAATCCCGCAATGTGAAAGCCACCCTACTTGTGTGACTAACTACATTAAACTGAATTTTAATAAGCAGTGCCACAGGACATTTTAGTTCTACTTTTTTAATGCAGCTTTGAAGACCGACATCTGTTTCCTAAAAATGCAGAGGCCAGCTCCTCAATGGAACTCTCCACCACTAGATCACAAATCATTCTGCAGAGAGTCAATATCCATCCCCAAAACTAAGTGGCTGGTAACAGCAGGAGGCTTGTGGGAGGATAAGACTTGCCTAATACCAAACAAAACAACACAAAAAGGATACAAAGCAAACACATGTGGGAAGTTATTACAAGTTAAAAAAATTATCTTGGTGACAAAAAAAATACACTTTCTTCTATAATGGCACACAATGCAGTGGTCGTCTTAGTTTGCTAGTCTTAAGCATTTGATAGTCTTATCTAGACATTCTGAATTCCAACCCTTCCTACAACGGCAAAACGTAATCAATACGATTACATGATTAAGGAAAAAAACCCACATTTTCTAGCAAAAAAAATACATTTTTACTACTAAAATGCATGTGTGTCACAAACCTTGTCTACTTCCTTGAAAAAGGAAACATTAATGTAGAGACACAGTGTTTCCATGCTTACTCTGAATAAAAGCAACAACCCTCCAGGACACGAAAAAAACCAAGCACTGCATCTGTGAAGGTATTATTGGCACACATTCAGAATATGAGGCACTGATTGACCATGTAGAATGGACAAGACTGAATTATGTCTGCATTAAACTGGAATTTTAGGTCTTCAGACTTTAAAAAAAAATAATCTTAGAATAAACGGTGTATTTCTTGACACAATATTACAGTCATTAGGTGAGTTACCCTACTATAAAATAATTTTAATATAATATGTTTAGCTCCTTGAAATTGTCTTTGTAGATAGTACCCTAGTAAAATATTTTTTGCAATAAAGTCATTTACCAAGAGCCAAATTGCTTTGCTCCTATTAGAGTTTCTCCTGTACCTATTTTATTTTTGCCTTGACAGTGTATTTTAAAGGCAGTAAAGCAGAAAGCAGTAAAAGAAGCAATAATGAAGGAAGAGACACACAAAGTGATCCTTAATGGATTGTCAGCTCATGAAGGCAATTCACAGGCTGAAGCAAAATGAGTTCTATGCACAAAAGAAATCAATACTCATTGTAGCCTCCTTCCTGCTACACTGCAATTTATCAGCTAAGCAGAATACTGTCACATCTCATAGGACTTAGGAAACTCTCTGCTCTCCAAAGCAATATTTACTCTCCATGGGTTTCACCCCAGCTGAATTGGATCCATCCGTAGCACCCATTTGCTGACTTGTAGAAGACCAGAACAAGGCACTTTCTTCAGCAGCCAAGACCCAGGATGCACCTCCATGCCATGAGCTGGAGAACACACAAGACATCCCTGGAGTGCTGTCTGTCGCTCTTACTGCTGCTTGTGGATGTCTAGTTACCAGATGGGTATTTAAGCAAGTATATTTACCATCACTCTTTAACTTAAAGCTGGTACATATTCAAGCTACTCGAAGCTTGTACTGCACAGTATGTTTTAAGGACAGATCATAAAAAAGGAAATACTTCCTTAAAAATGGATAAATAAAAATTGAGAGACCATCCACATACTTAGTTATGAATCCAAACATTTTGTAAGTTGTAAAGAGCAGCAATAATATTCACATGGGCAGAACTCATAATAACACTAGTCATCTAACCTAGAAACAAGTAAATACCAAAATTCCTAAACTTTGTCCTTGCTTATACACAAGCCCAATTTATTAACGTGAACATTTCTGAATACAATTCAGAGGCACACAGTCCTGCAAACCTATTAACGTGGCTGGAATAAATAAGACTACAGAATCGAGAGACACAAAGGTCACAAACTCACCATTTACCTAATGGAGCATATTTCTGCATTTCAGATTATCTGAAGTCTTTTAATGAAACATAATGGCGTCAGAGAAGATAACCTCCCTGTTAAAGAAGTGCTCACATCAACTCACTGCTGTTAAGAAGCATCCCCAGTGCCCTGGTCGGCTCTGATACGATGTCAGGGTTGTCTGTAATTAGCAGTGACACAAAACAGGATTGAGTGGGCAGAAATCTTCTAGAGAGCAAGGATAATGAATCACCTGCCCCTCCATGGGATTAGGCTGGAAGATGCTTGGAAATTGTGGATAAGTGTTTTGAGATTGGTTATGAAATGCTCAGAGGTCAATTTGGGAGTTTTCAATTGATAATTCGAAATTTTGCCCCTGGGAAGTTTCAGAGCGTTTCCTCTCCCTCCTTCCTCTTCTTCCAGACTGTATGGACAGTATTTAAGATGACTTTGGCATAGGTGCAAATAGCTACACTGTTTCACCGGCAGCATAACAGGGAAAACTTGCATGAAGGGAAAAAGGAGAACTGAAATAGAAATGGGAACAGACCATTCTTTTTTAGAAAGTATCCTCCATGCACCCAAAGCATCCTGGATACTTGTCAGACAATAAAACATGGACAGTAATGACAAGACCAGCATTTACAGACTTGCTCAATTCTCTCCTAATGTAACATTTACCATTCCCTCTGAAAAATAACAATAAATCTTAGAGGAAATCACTCAAAACTACAGTCATTTCATGCTTCCAAATACCAGCTCTAAAATTCCAGACCTGAAAACTCCAACCTTCATTTTGAATACCCATTATTAACAAAAACACACTTTTGATTTTGTATTGTCATTGGTACACAGAAAAATAAAAAAAAAATATAAAAGAAGACTCTCAGATGTGACTTTAGAAAAAATTCTGATGAAATTTTTCTTCTCCTCTGTTTTATTAGCATCGACAATACCAAACCATGAGGCAAAACTAAGGAGTAAAAGTGAAGCTACATGTTTTAAAGGCTTCCCCCTGACCAAATAGGCATCTTCAAGAGCAGATCACTTTTTCTCCTAATATCTTGCCTGCTTTTCTCAAAGAAAAGGGGAAATTTTGGTCAGAAGACTTAAGAAACTACTACCATAGACAGAGCAAACTGGGGCAAAAATAATTAATCTTGGGAAATTGCTCCCTACTCTGATAATCTTGGCCACTTCTTTTTCTAGAAGATTCCCACTATTTGCAATGGAAGTACTCAGAGAAAACTATTAGTTCATGCAGGTAAGGGACTAAACTCTATGTCTCATCAGTCAGCATTGGTCAAATACAAACAAAACAAACCTCAATTTTCCACTGAGCTTCTACCAGCCAAAGAGCCTTGGAACACCCCATGTTAATGCCAGGAAGGCCACAGAAATTAAATTATATGTGAGAGTGAAAGCAAGAGGATGAGAGAGAGAAGGAGACAAGGTGTATGAAAGATACTGCCTCCTAAAATGAGGAGGAAAAACACTTGAATAAATACTGTGAACATATTTTTTTCTTTTTCTTAAGAAGCTTCAGTATAAGAATGCAGCAGACTGACAGCTTCTCCTAAATTATCAACATTTAGCATCACTTCAGTATGCACAGAATGCTGGAGAGTTTGTTTGGCAAAACAGATAAATCTAATACACACAAACCTAATAACTTATGGGGGGGGGGGAGGGGGGAGGAAAGACTGACTGTATCCGAAGTTGCTAGTATCTGCTGAGCAATGCTGCACAAAGCAAGCTATGAAAACACCTAGACAGTTCCAGACAGAACTGCTACCTTGTCAAAAGGAAAAACTAACAATAAAATAAAAACATCAGCAGTAATAGACACCGAATTTCAAAAACAGACAGTAAAGTTCATGCGAAAAAATCCTCAAAAAACCCTGAGGAACTTCACACAGAAATTTGAGGAGCTTTGAATCTACTTCTGGGACACTTAAGAGTAACACAATGAACAGGAGGACATTCAGCAAGAATATTCTTTTACTGGTTTGAATAGTAGCCTTTGCTTCAGTCTTAGAAACAGCTGGACTTCAGAACATCTCTCTGCACAACAAAAGTTTCGAGAGGACCTCCCAGTTCCAGAGCACTCAGTGAGGGTGTCCAACAGGGGTTCGGTAGAAGGCTCTGGCCAGAGCCCTGCTAGTAAGAAACTTACTTCAAGCAGATATTTCCCTTATTTGGCACTTCCCACCTACTGCTGGTAAATCTCCAGACAAAGAATGAAAGCAATTAATTGGCAGATTAGGGAAACAACAGATTTTCCCTTCACAAGTCAGTAGTTTTAAAAATAACATTAAACCATCCATGCAGCTCTCCATTCTCTCCTCTCTAATCTCTCATACTCCCTCCTTTAAACCACTGCTATCCTGGAAAACACACACTAACCCCAGACCCTTCTACACACAACCTTGCATCCAATACATAAAACTTAAAAGGAAAAATAAAATATACAGTACACTGACTATCTCTCCGCCCTGCACATAGCTCATCACAGAGTCTGGAAGTCATTGCTTAAGACTTAAAGCAGGAGAAAATTAAGGACTAAAATCTTATGTAATCTTTGCATGGCAGAGACATTTTTCTCTGGTTTCTTTTCATTGGAAAGAAAAGATTAAAAGTTGAGCAGGAAACCTACACATCCATATGCATGTACATATATTTTATGTACACACAAAGTACATACAGATGGATGACAATAAATGCCTGAACTGGACTGAAAAAACATGCTTGATTTTTTTTGGAGAAAGTATTCCCTCTGTAATTACCTCAGGAAAATAAAACAAGAAGGGATAACTCATCTTAATTATTACAAGATTTGTATCAGTCACTTAAAGAATAATAGAACAATTAAACTATTTTTAAGACACAGAACTAGCTACTAGCTGCCAATTGTTACATAGTTTTAGATAAAATACCCTACTAACGTTTACATATGTTTGGGGGTTCTGCTTCAATATAAGCATTATTCCATCTTTGGAACTAAGTCTGGTGAAACCATTACGTATTCTCAATATTGTGAGGCCAAAACCTACTTAATATGTCAATCTAATTACAGGTTTTGCCAGATATACATACAAGCTGACAGTTCAAAAGAACTTCCATCTTGAAAAAGCTCCAGGATTTATTACAAACAAGTTGGGCCTCTTACCAAGACATGCAGAGATTAATTAATTTATCTACATTACTACATTTTTTTTCCCTGTTTGCACTACATTTTTCTCAATAACATTATAGCCAGATGCTTCAGTTCTCCCAGGTCAGACTTTTTTATTGGCTTCTTGCCACATACACAATGTCTATGTACAAAAATCAGAATTTTTTATAGAGACATATGAAATTGTCAGTCTTCTCAACACGACATGCCTGGACCATAAGTAACCACTTCAGGACACTGATACGGACTGCCATGCACATCTGGAGAACATGCAGTGGTACCAAAATGAGGACCACATCTGCTGATTATTTTCCAAACCAGCAAAAAGAACAAGTTACTTTCCCTCTGGTTATCAGTAGCCTCAATAGAATTTTATCACTCTAAAGGTACCAGTGCCAGTTCTTTAGACACTCCAAGCATGCTTAACTTTACATGTGACTTCAGATTCTTACCCATTTTCTCTCCTTTATCCAACTTATTTACTTCCACTGCATGATAGAATCTACCAGCTGACAAAACATCAGGGATAATCATGACATTTCCAAAAGGATTTATTACAGATTATAACAAAATCATCACCTTAATGGGATTTGTCACACAATAGTTTAAATCAACTCAATAGACCTACAGGGGATAACAACTGCTTTAAAATATAAGGGCCCAAATCTGAAACAGTCATTAGGTACAAAATAAACTCCATCAATTCCCATGTAAATCCCAGGCAGGCAGTTCAAAAGCCTGGGTTAGCATGTTTAAGCCAGAAAGCACATTACAAAATCCTTCACCTAAGTCTTTTGCTTTTCTTATGCAATTGTTTATTTTAAGTCATTTAAATAACATCATAGAAGCCAT
The DNA here is from genome assembly GCA_035047865.1 of Dendrocincla tyrannina. Taxonomy (NCBI): domain Eukaryota; kingdom Metazoa; phylum Chordata; class Aves; order Passeriformes; family Dendrocolaptidae; genus Dendrocincla; species Dendrocincla tyrannina. The sequence goes on from JAWWMP010000002.1 coordinate 683,400, forward strand.
TCTTGTATTAAGGTATCTACTACACTCTGAAGAACTGAATTTTCTGGTTTTGTTTTTTCCTTGGGAAACAACATTTCCTTTACTCCACTAAAATCAGTTCTAAAAATATCAAAATAATTGATTAATCCCAAATAGGCAAACAATCAGTTAGGCTAGCGGAATGCTAATCCAGTTTAAAAATAATAAAAATAATACACAGACACTCTTGCTCATACCCTGGCCCATTCTCAGTGAAGTCTAGAACTTGACAAAGAGCAAAATGAATGGAAGGAGGGAAGGAGCCTCTGGAGCTTGCAATGCATTAGCCATCTACCAGATTCCTACCATATATGTGTACTCTAAACTGTCAATGGCACAAAAGCCCACAGCTGTCACCAAAAGAAGGATTCCTCATTCAATATGAACCTTGGGGGAGTCAAAACCAATCTAGCCTATAATGTCTGTAACCCATTTCTAACTACAGGTTACTGTGGGAAAATTATCTTTTTCACATCAGCAATCCAAAGAAGAAAGAAAAAGACAAACTCAAAACACAGAACTGTCATTGGGAGATAAGCAGACATGGCTAATTTACAATGTTACAATGCTTTGCAAAACCTGTATGAGAACACTGGACACAGAGGTTCTGACAGGAGCATCAGTTGGTAACACATTTGTTTAATATTTTTCATCTTCATACACAAGCAGTTAGCATGTGCTACTTAATCTAGGTCAGAAGATTGGGTACATCTGAGTGTGCCTCGAAAGAAACCACACATAGACAATCAAAATAAACTTCTGGTCTCCTCCAGAATGCCAAATACACAACACTGATGTCAGGAGGCTGGAGCTCAGACAACCTACGCTTGCTGACTGCTGCCCCGGTGTGGTGGATGTTTTAACAGACATAAAATTACAAAGAAAAGTGATTCTACTTCAAGCTTTTCCCACAGTCCTTCATTCTTTTGGGTTTTCCTTTAAATGTCTACATAAGTAATAGGGAATAGCATGTTTATTGCATGTTGTTGCATGTCAGACTTCCCCTGAACTGGAAAAGAAAAAGAATCACCCAAACATACATTTCTTTTATTTCCCAATTCAACTGTTTAGTAATTTTTCCTTTTTGGTTTGCCAAGCCAGATACAGAGACAGCTTTACGTGCCCGCCCATCCCTGCAAATCCAGAATATGGGAAAAGCTGACTTACACAACAGAAGAAAAAATGGTTAAACGTAGAAAGTTTAGAGGAACAAATAAACACCAGGGAGAAAAAGAGAACATGGGTCTAAGACAAAGTCCAAAATGCCTTTATCTGTCAGGGAGATGAAGCAATATTTGATACCCACAAGAACAGACACCTCAGCCCATGATGAGCTCCCCTTGGAACTGCATCCTATCTTACATGTTGATTTATACTTTAAATAGGGGACTAAATCAAATACATTAAACTTTGAATAATAATCTAAATCAAATATACTAAACTACACTATAAAATAATCAGTTTAGGCTGCTTCAAATTATGGCATCAATAGCAACAAAAAATTAAGTACAGTGGAATTAAATTCCTTGGGAATTTAAAGCATGAGCCCATTACTACATTGCACTAGTAACACCCAGCTAAGCTGTCAGGGCTGTTCCCAGGTGTAGTTCCCTCTCCTGGGAAAGAGTCCCTCTGCCTAAACCTATCACCAGACTTTTACCTCCCTTCTCCCTTGAGGTGTGGTAACTATACTTAAATCTCAGCCAGGTCACAGCCAGCTCTTTCCTGGCACCTCTACACTCTCCTCCATAAAAGGAACTGCTTTGGAAGACTCAGTCCTTTTAATTCTCCTTTTCATCAGCTGTAAAGAATACAGTGTCCCTTTCCTATTCCAGTGGAACAATGAGTCAAAAATTATACAAATGACTGCAGATTTACTTTTAAATCCCCAACATGCTGATCACAGGCAACATAGTGAACTGCCCCTCTGCATTTTCACCTACCCTGTCTTATCTCACTAGCTAATACTGATTATTTCCCATGGTACTTTAATCCAGCAGTTCGACAGCACTCAAAGCCTCCAAAATTACTGAAATTGAAAGCATGTAAGATATAAACATAAACTCAGAGTAAATATGGACTCCTAGCAAAAAAATCCTTTCCTGGCTCCCAGAAACAAAATATCTTAATGATTTCATCACATTGGACAGTTGGCCACAGCACAGATGAAAATGAACTACAGTTCATTAGGACTAGCGCCCTGAAGGACAAAGCCTGTATTTCCAGCCTACCTCCTCTGCTTCTCAGAAGTCAACACTGCTTTATTCCCTTGCTTACTTTTAAACCAAGGATGGCTCCACAGAGCCCATTCATCCAAAGCAGATGCCCAAGCTACGTTCACCAACGTTTATGGAAGCCAAAGCTGCATGCTCCCAGATGGCTGCTGCAGCTCAAGCCTAGGTTAGGTCAGATAGGAAGACACAGGTGAAATGGATTTTATGCTGAATTTGTGCTGTTGGCAGGACAGAGAACAGCAGCTTTAGTTTAACACTGACACAGGCAGGCTGTGTGTGATTCGGTGTGAAGTCCACAGGCCAAAGCTACCCTTCCACATTCCAATAAAGAGCAAGATCTGTGCTACCTCCAACATTTTTCTAAGCTTGGCAACAAACTCAAAGGAAGTGTACACAAACTCGAATGAGAGAACTGTGCCATCCTCCACCCAAGAGCAAAATTTTCTTCTTGGTTTATTTGCAGAAAGTTGACTAATACCCATCTTCTGAACTGCAAATGTCTCTCACCCAGTCCAGTATTCATCCCCAGTGCCTCCAAAAAAATTGAATTCAAATAGGCCTGTCAACACTCAAATCAAGTCTACATATATAACCAGTTAAAAGTTGTAACATGTTAAAAGTTGCCAAAACAGATTTTTGAATAGGAGCAAAGAGATGACCTTCTTGCCTAAATTACCATGCCTGGAAAAGTTGTAGACAAAGCAATCTGTCCTTCTTATAATTACTGAGGCATCTGGGGGGAGGGGAACAAGCAAGTGCTGCTATTTTAAAATTACATATAAATGTTACACAGCCTAAACACCATAAGTAGATTTTGAACGAAAAGCAGACACCAATTAAAGCAGAAGGAAAACAAAAACCAACCAAAAAACCCCGACATCATGGGAGTCATCTGCTAAGAGAAGAACTGGCCAAAGCAAGAGAACACTCCTGCAGCAGGGGAGAGGCAGGCTCACTCTGACAGGAACATCCCTGCACTCACAGGGAAAAGGGAAAATTCTCCACTTCTCCAGCCCAACCAGACATGAATAAAGAAGCTGATGAGCTCTCATGCTTCTCACTAAGTAAACATTTCTACCACGTAATGGACTATCCTGTTAGGTTTTGGAGGGTTTCAATTATTTGGGATTTTTTTCCAAGGGTGTTGTTATGAGTTTTTCTTATTATTGCTTTTTATTCTTTTACGCCTAAAAAATTCCAAGACAGTGCTCCCATGAGACTACAGATATGAGCACCTGGGCTGAAGATGTGTCAGGAGTTTGGGACCAAACTGTAGGAAAAAAGAATACTTTCCCTGCCAACTCTAACAAACATTAGATGCAAAGAACAATAATAACAATCTTACCACAGTTTTGCAGCTTTTAAATCATGGAAAGTGGCAAATTTCTCCATGTTTGTTTTCCACCCTGAAATTCCTGTTTGTGTACTCTGTCGCTCTTCCATGAGACCAGACAAGTATTTAACAGCACTGGACAGAGCAAGAGGAGTCTTTGCAATGCACTTGGCAGCCTAAACTCCAAGCATCAGACTACAGAGATGTATCCAGGGCCGCTGATCAGGTACTAGGAATTCCTGTTCTCTCCAAAAAATTCCTGGTATTTAACAGATATTGCAAATTTGTAAGAGCATGAGATGCAACGAAAATTAAGCTGGGGTCTGTTGCTTAAACACATCCTGAGCCTTTCATACAACTGAATGCCCTAGTCAAAACTTGCATTCAAGGAGAGTTAGAGTCCAGTCAATTGGTAGAAAAGATGAATATTCAGAATTATCTCAAAGCATTGAAAGAAAAATTCAAAAACCTTCTCTCATAAAATATTTGCATCTTTGAAATTACATAGAAGAAAACAGGGGAGAAGAGGGCAGTAGTGAAGAGTATTTAATATACATTTTTTTTCCAAAGTAAGACCATAAAAAATACAAAGCAATGCATTTAATTAGTTTTCGCTAATTATCTCCTCTAATGCTTCCCCCTCCCCCTTTTTTCCAAACTGAATATCAAACAGATGTATTCAGGATAGATAGATAGATGTCACTTCATTTCAATTATAGGACTTTTCTGTCAGAATTGCAAAAAGCTGCAATATAAAAGTACAAAGAATATTATACTTTTAATAATCTACTTTTTGGCAAAGAAAATTAGATCAGCTCAAGGTTTCTCCAATGTCATACAACAAAGATGCTGCAGCACCCTCCCATCCTGCCTGGGAGTCATCTGATTCCCGCTCTTGCCTGCCAGGACGTGGCTAATGGCTATTTCCAGGCTTTGGCTTCCCACTCCCATACCCAGCTGTGCTGAACTGCTCTTGTCCTTATGCTCGCTTTGAGTCAGAGCCAACTAATCTTCCTCAGATGTACCTGGCAAAAGTGAGTCCAGTCATGAGTCTTTTTCCATCGAAATCTAAAACTACAAACAGAAAACAGAAAAAAAAAAACCAAAACAAAACCAAAAACTAATCCACATAACAAAACCCACCAACTTCAGGTTTTCACAACATTTACACCAAGTGGCAGCAAATGGTCACAGTTGTGACACTTTTACTAAAATATACAGCATTACACATGGCTTTGAAATGTGCATTTACAACCCACACAATATTTACTGAAGCCAAAAGAAATTAAGAGCTGTTTGGTTTGGGGTTGTTTTTTTTCTTTTTAAAGAAGGCACAAGACCTGCAATTACAGCTCTGGTGACATTCTGAAAACTCAGCATTTTCCCCCCGCTATCAATGTTATTGGTTCATAAATGACTGTTTCTAACTATGCCATTAATAAATTTCAAGTTCAGATCAAAATTTGTATCTTATTCTTTTACCTTACACATCTATTTGAAAATTAGCTTGATCAGCTTCTTTACAACGGAGAAAAGCCTGCCATTTTTCCCCCCTAAATTTAACTACACAGATAATATTACTGAGCCAACAAACAACAGTAAATGTGGGAAGTAAAATAACAAAGGTACTTGGTAGGGATTTTACAAAGATCACTACGTGCCTATATATTTTACTTCGTTTTTATTGAGCAATTTCTAGGTGGGCAAAAAGCCAGCTGAACAGAAGGAGCCAGCACAGGCAGGTAGCAGTCACCCCATTTAGGCTCTTATGTCCAGTTGTTACGGGGAGCTGTCAGCTCAGGTTATACATCAGTAACAACAGGAGAATGCATCACTACCAACCTCACTACCTTGTAATTTAAAATATATACAAGTGACCTGCCTGTAGTGGTTCCACAGGAAAATGGTTGCGTTTAAACTCTGTAAAATACTTCTATACACAACATGTTTGGCCACTCACCGGTTTCCTTTGAAAAAGTCAGGAGTCTACAGAGGTATTATCTTCCTTAATTTCACAAATATAAGTTTCTTAACATACAAAATAATCCATATTCTAACAAATACTGCAGCCTTTTATATACATCTCAGCATTTTGCAGCAGCAAATAGCAAGCAATAATGTTCCAGAAGTTCATCTTTGTACACATTTCATCATCTAATGCAAACATTTGCACATATTTTACATAATCAAGGAAAAAAGACTCATACAAACAGTCAACACTGTGAGAAAGGAGCCCCAGCATTAAACTCAACAGGCCTTTGCCACCAACTGCAATGAGAAATCTTTGCTGTTCAGATTACCAAAGCAAGGAAGAGAAACAAGAATATACAGAATATACATCAGAGACTAACACTCACTCTTCTGGCCACACGGGGAGCTCTGTAGCCAAGAGAAGTTTGGGCCATGTCCCACAGCAAAGCAGCACTGGGAACCAAACCTTTCAGACATCCCAAGCTGTCCACCAGAGTTCCCATCCCAGAAAGACAGACCAGAATGGTCTTCCATTTATTTATTTTTAAATCTTTAAGCTAAATCTAGTTTTCTTCATGCTGTTGCAGATGTCTGGAAGTGATGAGAGAAGGTTGGACAAAAGGACGAAGTTATTTTGATACAGCGATGTGGGAACAATTGCTAAAGAAATGCAGTGGGGCGGCTCTGCTGTGTTGGTGCCAAGCTCCTCTCCTGGACATAAAGCACAGCACATGATTTGACTTAATTACTGAGCTTCTACAACAAATTCTGCCTAGCATCAGATTAAAAAGCATTTAGGGGTTTAAGCATCTCTAAATAACATTTTCAAAGATTGTGCCTTGTTTTTCTGACCCGATTTATACAATCCTAAATGTAAACAGATTAGGAAATAAACATATGCAGCGTGAAAATCACAAGGGGTTTTTTTATGAACTTAGGTCAATAAAGTGGAAAGGATAAACTACTTAAAGATGCAATCATTGAGAGAAGATCTGAAGAACACAGGGGCAGATAGTGAAGGTATAGTTTTTCCTACTGATGCGATTACCCCTAAATGAAGCCAGAAAGACACAATCTAAAGAGGAACACAGACAGATGGACACAACACTGATTCTGCTCACAAATGCTCCAGAAGAGCTTGAACTTTTCTTGCAAGCCTAGTTTGTGGGTGTTTACTTACATGATATCCCCACAGATTTTAATGATGAGCAGACCAATTAATTCACATGAATATTCTGCCGGAGAAAAAGCAAACCCAACTGCAAATATAAATTAACTTCATAAAAACTTTACGGGCTTCCATAAACATACCATCAACCTGTCCCATACTTTCTTCTCTCATCTGAAAGAAAATGCCTTCTTCTAGTAAATGCTGTTTGGCAGAAGTGAGCACATGAGCAGATGTGTCTGCATTAGTGCTTTATTTCCCAAAGCATGTGCCTCTGGACATCCCTACTGCTCTCATTTACCCCATGTTGATTCACACCATGGAGAAGGCCTGGAGCACACCAGTGAAACTGAAAGAAGTACTCCAGGACTCGCCTAACACACCCCACCTGGTAATGGCCTTTCAGCCCACTGGAGCAGACCAGAGCCAGCCGGAAGGAAAAGCCCTCAGGTCCATCCATTTCACACACTGCAGGGTTTGATCCTCTTGCCCTACAGACCTGCTTCCCTTGTGCCTTCTCACTTAGTAAAACAGAAATTGCCAACAACACAGGGAAGAAATGTTGTGTGCTTTGTGTGCACCTGTGCAAAAGGGAATGTTTGCATGCAAGCACATAATACAAAATTTGAAATGTTTGTCTTGCTGCATCACCTTATACACTGCAAAGGAAACTGTAACTATTATAAGCATAATATCTAACTGTACTTTCACCTTATAGCCAAAAATGCTGATTCTGGAAATAGCTCAGCCTACGTTATATGTAGACATATGGCCACATCTACATTATAAAGAAATTGCACAAAAGGATGAATCTCTAGATTGATGCAGTGCTTGTAAATAAACAAGTACCATAAGCAGATCAGGAACTTAACCTCACATTAGATTCATTCTGGTGCCTAGACCAAACTCATGTGTTTCGAAGCCTTTCAAAGCTCATTAACTGGTTTAGATCCTTACTGGTGGCTTAACATGTATTTTAGTACAATCACAGAGGGAAGTTTAATTTCATCTAGTTCCCCTGCCCCAGCGCTGCTGTGCAAATCGCACCACCATGTAGTAATGGGGGCAAGATGATTCACTTCAAAACTAAAGCGGGCCTCCGAAATGAATTCACAGAATCACAGAATGGTTTGTATTGGAAGTGGACCTTGAAGATCATGTCATTCCAAACCCTCTGCAGATGCTGTCAAAAACAGCATCACAGCATTTAAGCCACGTCAGTGTAGGTGCTACGGCTCAAACAGGCAACCCCAGGTTCTCACAAGATTATACCCCTTAGCTGTGACACACATCCTCATGCCTGCCCTTAACTGTGAGCAGTGCAAGGGGATTCAAAGCACCTTGGCCTAGGAGGAAAGCCAGCTAAGCTGAATCAGTTTGCTCATAATTTCTCAGATGAAAAGCATGCTCAGATTGCACAGGGTACCATTTCTAAGCCAAGGTAATGTGATCATTCCTACATCCCCATGACTAACTTAGACATTCACTAATTATTGCTAGAGGAGGCATAAGTAACTCTCATCTGGCTCCCACTGATTGGCACAGATCAGGGAAGGCCATGTGGGATGGGTAGAAATTGGATCAACCTTCAGGCTATTCAACAGGTCAGATATACCTGAAGTAAGTAAATACACATACGTATTACACACTAACATCCCAACAAACATGTGATTCACTCACCACTGCCCAGTTAGAGCAGACCATACAAGATATCTCATTTACAGTGCATTTTATTAGTGGAAAAGAAAGACATGGCCCTATTTTAAAAGCTGTCACTTACTGACAGCTTGTAATATGTTGCTACAAACACTGAAAATGAGTGAAACAGACACTTTGCTTCAGGAAGAATGAGATGGGAATGACTGGTACATGTCTTGGTCTTAACACATAAGACTTAGCAAGTCTGATGATAAACAAATGTTTGCAAGACTGACAACAAAAGCTTGACAGTAAGACCACTGAGTGCACCTATGAATTTACCATGGGATTAATTTTATTTACATGCAGGCAACATTAAAGGAAACAGAAAATCTATTGTATTCATTAAGAAATTAAATATATACAGTGAAAACTGGCATTTAATACAGCAAAAGCAAGCAAAATGCACACTACACGAGCAGGGATCTTTAAAAAATCCCCACTGTTTGTTCACATGAAGAGCCAGGAGTGCTGTGTTCAAGTGCTAGAAAGGCTCATAATTCCTGCCTGCCTAGTGATTTGAACATCCTGAACTAGTACTCCTACACACTTAATACAGCATAACAAAGCCAGTTATCTTCTGATATCTTATAACTTTACACAATTTATACATTTTAGGACAAGTTGTATTTCTAAGTAGCAAGTGAATCTAAGTATAAAATAATCAAGAGATGTTCTTCCTATCAGTGGAGTGATTGCAACATGAAAAGACACAAGTTTTATTACACAACAACTGCTAATCTTTCCCCTCAAAGATGCTGGGTTTTAAATATTTCATAACATTGCTTTCTCGAATGGGACTAAATATTTTTAAAGATGTTACCTCCTCACTAAATGTCTTGTTAAGTGGCTTTTTTAAACAAGGCAGCTGCTTTCCAAGCATTTGGCTTTTCTGCACACTCTGAACCATCAGCTTGATGAACAGCATGTATCGGGGCCTGACTCCTCACAGTGCCTGACCCTTTTACATGCACATACACAGACCGGTAAGCACATGAGTGTCTATGCATAGGAAGCATTGAATTACCACACATATGTTTATTACAGTATTTGATTGTTACTGTCATCTGGCGATACTGTTCTTGTGGGAGACAAGCAGGAAAAAGCAGAAGAGAAACTGTTCAACTTTAATGAGATTTGACAGGAGGAGCCCAAAGTTTCAGTCTTGTTTTTCCCTTCAGAAAACACAAATTTTTAGCAATATTAAATTTTCAGTATACGTTTTTTCAGTTTCTCCTTGATTTTTTGACTTTATCTAGCTCACAAGTACCACAGAAGGAGCAATTCCCAACGTAGCTCACTACACACTTGAGCAAAGCTACATCCTGCCACAGGTCCTTGAGATCTGTTCCAGAAATGGCCAGAGAGTCACAGACTTCTCTGAAGAGTCCATCTTTCTTCTAGTATGGACCCTCTTCCAACTACCAGCAACTGAACCCACCTCAGCACTTCTGGCAATGCTATCGAAGCAATACATACTCTTTGTTACCAGTCAAGTCCTACTCCACTGCCTCACCCTCTCCTCATTTCTTCAAAATCACTTTTTCGTACCTTCTTTGCATCTTTTTGTTACAAGTGACAGCCCAGGTCTTTATCTTACAGACTCGAAAGGGAATTCACATCAGATCAAGTGCTCACCATTGTGATGAAGGGCAGTTTAAAACAACAGACTTCAATTTTGTCATTACCTCCTCATCCAAAAAAAAAAAATTATTGCAAGAAAATTCTACAAGAGATATCTTCATTCTCACGTGATCACACCGTGCTTGCTTAAGTCTACCTGAACACAGCCTTCAGCATGTTGTCCATATCATTAAAGTAATGGTGGCCCTGAAAATACATTTTATATATGTATATTTCTGTGCACAGCCACACACTTACCCTGGTGTTTGAGTCATTTTTTATCAAAGGAAATAGCAGTAATAACTACAGGCTCATTTAGAAACACAAACTTCTGAGTTCTATTTAGTGCGGTTTTATGAGGATTTCTCTCCCTTGTAACTGCTCAAAAGAAAAATGTGGATTATTACAAGCAGCAAAATAGAGTAGCATAAACCAGTTTTACCATTCTCTCATTTGCAACACCTAAATACAAAAATTGCCGTGTTTTTCCAGTCAGTTAAATGCCAGCTGCAATGGTATCATTACATCTGTACCAGGTCTAACAAATTAACAAGTAAAGCAATTAAGACCATATTAGAGACCTTATTCTTACAACATAATCAAAAATACTTCTTTACTTCTAACAAAAAACATAAATGTCAAACCAAAAGCTTGGAGCTTGAATTCTCATTTTCTGACTGAGTAAAAGCAGTTAATCTACTTCTGAAATGGCATCTGGTTTTGAGAAGTAGCTCACAAAGATCTGGGGTATGAAATTGCACAAAGCTCAAGAAATACAAAAAAGAAAGTGAGTATTAGAGAAGTACACTCAGAAAGCAAAAATATGCAGAAAAGAGCATGTGACAAAGAACAGCAAAGCAAGAGCACAGGACAGAGACATTATAAAGGTCAGGGACTATAACAATGAATTGCATTTAACAAATCATCTTTTCAATTACAAGTAATGTAGTTATAGGCAGTTCCCACTCCTCCCAATCATAGATATAAAAGAAATGGAATAAGGCAACAAGAAACAGCAGTAAGAAACATAAAATACTAAAGTTTACCATATGGTTAAAAAAAATAGTTTTGGGTTACATCAAGGAAAGCAATCACTAAAACTGTTCATTTTCTTCCAAGTATTTCTCACATACAAAGCTCCATCATGAAAATGATCACTCACCAGGCAATCTTGGTATCCCAGGATTTTATTTTATTTTTAAAGGGTTCAAGGATTCATAACAATCTGTCAGCATTGCATTTTAAAGTTTTATGATGTTTTCTTTCCTTCCTTTCATGGCCAAGTTTGGTACTTTAAGCGGAGTGAAAGCAACGTGGTTGTGTCACCTCAGTGTCCTACAGGCACCTCACTCCCCATCACAGAGAAGTGGGGACAGAGGAAAACAGCACAGCTGTCCCAAAGTGAAGCAACACAGAATCTCAGCAAGTTATGTCCTGTGCTTCCCTGCAGCAATGAGGGGTGAAAGAAAACAGAGAGATGTAACAGCTAATCCTGTTACGAGAAAGTTGACAATAATGTATATTTCTGCAGCCTGGCAATCTACAGCATCCCTGGGAAATGGCTGTTGCAAAAGCAGGATGCTTCTTCAGATTAAATAACCACACATCTTGACTGCTTTCCTATTTTGTTACAACTAAAAATTAATTTAGGGGTATTGGTGTCTAGCACTCGTCTGCTGTGAAGCTCAACTTCATTCAATTTATGTCTGTCATTTTAAAAATTCAGTCTATGAAGAAATGATCTTTGTGGTAGATGGTAAGTGAGGAGAATGACAATCTAGTCAGGATGACAACATTGAGAAAATGAAATTGTACACCTGTAGAAGAATCAACAGTGAGATCTAGGTTCAACACAGCGCAGGTATTTCTAAATATTTGTTGTGAAAGTAGTACATTTGAATTTTTTTTTTCTTCCTCAAAAAGAAACATTCAGTGGATTCAGATCACCCCACTAAGCAGAAAAATCACTTAAGGACAGTCAGCTAAAGTGGACTGGGAGGTCAAAGATCTTATGCTAGAAAATGAATGGACCCAACAAGGTGAGATTTGCACAGAGCAGGACAACACAAAATGATAACCAAGCTAGGGAGATTTTCCACAGATTGAGAAAAAAAAAAAAGGGGGAAAATAAGGCAAAGATTAAAAGACAAAAAGGTCACAAATAAAACTTTTGTTTCTAATTGTGTAGAAGTAGTTAATTTTTAATTCTGTTCTTTCACAACAGAAAACAAACTATATGCACACAAATACACAACTTAGAGCACTCAACAGCGCAAAAGGAAATAAATCTGTCAGCTCCTGACAAGCATCACATTATTCTTACAAAATACAAACAAGCCTATCTTACAAGTATTTTAACCCAAGATTTATCAAAGCACCTTTCTGAGAAGTTGAAAATTATATCTGATACATCAAAGGCAATGGAGAAGTCATAGCACAACTAGAGACTACAGAAAACTAAAAACTCTACCCACAGCCAAATGCTGCATTTGTGGCAAGGAATTTGATGAGTGGAGGAGGGAACAGGGAAGTGATAAGAATAGGATGAAGTGAGTGGTCCCAATGATGCCAGTGAGACTATGTATAGCATAAGCACATGCCACTATAAATGCAGACTGCACAATCCACCCCCAAGCATCTACACATCAAGGAACTACTAGCAACATCCAGGGAATTCTTCTAATTCACCTTTTATATGGACTACTGGGAACCAGTTAGATGGATTTAGGTTGAAATGCTGGAGTGAGTTCAAATAAAAGCCACACCATAATCAAGACTAGAGGAATTGATGTACGAAGAAAGAGGAAAACAGCTAAGCATGCCAAGCTTGGAAAACATGCAAGTAACAAGGATTCTTACAGCTGACAAATATCTGAAGGATGTAGGCATCGAGGAGAGACAGTAATTAAGTCAGGACAAAATGGGCTTAAACTTCAAATAAGACAAAGGAAGCACAGTTACAAAACAGCAATAGTTTCAGGAAATGCTTCCTGAGAGAAAAGTGCAACAGATATTTTAAAGCATTCTATATAGATTATAGATCACACATTAGATCACCTTATGTGGAGTGAGTTGCAATCTATAGCTCCATACCATGGTCCTACTAGACAGCTGCTGGACACAGGCTACAAGGAAAGAGCCCTTTACTGTTCTTTTTTTGAGGTGAATGATACTGCCTTCTATTCCAAACCACACTCCACCAAGGGTTTGTATGAAAATATAACTATATTGAGTACTTAAAGCTATTCATTTAAATTAAAATTTTGAAACTATTACAGCTAATAAACATACTATTTCTAAACCTCTGAAGTGATATTATGATTCTGATAGACCATATGGTTTCAGAGTATTTATACTGCACAGAGCTCTTTGGAGCCTTTTGGCATGTCAGCTGTGAATGAGGAGGTGTAGTGGGGACACACAGCAGGTTTGGGGGGAAGAGGGACCTGCGGGGGACCTTGTGGCAGACCCCACTCCCATTGTGGTGGGTTGTGACAATGCTGTGAGTCCGTCATCCCACCCCAAGCCTCACTACTGCCAAATTTAAGGAAATGTTTCCTCAATTGAAGTCTTCTTTCCCAACTCCAATACCCAAATCAGTAATCAAATGTTGGCGTTAATTGGCAACAAATTAAATTAAGCAAAATTCCATGTGTTGAGAATGTTTTGCCAGCAACAGGAGCAGATGCTTTTCTAGAGGCAGTATTTAATTTACTAAGACCCCATTCACCTGCTAACAGAAGAGTTCAATCAAGACCTCCTGTGTCATTGATAAGGTCATAGCTGCTCGAAGAGTCCCCACAAGTAAACAAGAAATGTTGCTGAATAACACAAAATGTTCCTAACTTCTTGCAACATCAGTCCTGTTCTTTAGAGGGACACCAGGAGAACCTCTGAAGAGGAGGGGCACGAAGTATTTTTTCTTTATAGGTCACTGAGCTATTAATATTTTTCACTTTTTCTCACTGTTCCCATGGAGTCATGTCAGGAGACAGAAGTACAGTCACATTAACCCTATTGCAATCCTGCCATTTGGTTGAAAATGTGGCCTATTAGTAATTAATCTTAGAACTGGAGGTAATAATAGCACTCTCCACTTCACTGATAGCACTGCTCATCCTGCATTTATAGCTTGTACAAGGACCCTTGACAGGGGAAAGAACCAGGGGAATGTGTCAGCTACTGCAAAAGGAGGTAGGAGCTTCTGACTTTGTAACCCATAATTTACCAAATGCTTTTTTGTATTTCTTTTTCTGCAGTTAAACACATACTCGGAGAGACAAAAGGTCCAGTTTTTTTTCTCTCAATGCACACATGAGAGACTCATTAATGTTAATTGCATTTATGAATGCCTGTTGAAAAGAGAAGAAACCGTAAAGATTTCCCATTTGCAGGGAAACAATCAAAGAAACAATTTCTTGTTTGTTTCGCTGATGAAGAGATGAGGAAATAATGGATGAGTCACTTTACATTATGATTCAAAATTCTTGAAGAGAAGAAAACACTGATTTTTGTACAGGTCATATTCATGTAAGGGACTCTTTCTAAGAATCCTGTTTGAAACTTTAAGTGTAGTCCTGCTTCTAATTACCCAATTCCAAGAATAAATCATGGTCTCTGAATTGTAATTACACAGATCTGTTGCTATAATTCAATTTGTCAGGTGTAAAATTCAAGTGTAATTTCCTCTACACCCCTCCCGTAGCCTTCAAAGAGACATTGCACTTGAGCCATTTGATAATTTATTCCATACTGTAGCTTTCACATTTACTAAGCATAAAACTTCTGACAGATATTTTTTTTTTACAAGGTGATTATATAGGACTCTAGTTACTCTCCTAACAGATTTGCAAATAAATCCACATTCATCTCTTTGCTGCCACACAGTCAGCATTAGCCACTACCTACCTGGCCTACAGTGACCAGAGCACTCCAAGGCAAGCTCAACATTTCTCCTATCTGTGATGGGGATGAGATAAAACATACACAATCTTTGCATGCACAGATTTGGTCTATAGTAACTTCTCCAAGGATAGTCTTCTGTTCAGTCCCAGTCAACTAACTGGAAACTCTTTGTATTAACTAGCCCCCTCCTACAGAAAAGAGATTGAGCTTTGGCATTGCCCTCAGAATGATGTTTTCTCTACAAAAATCATGAACTATAAGAAATCAGTATGATATCATGCAACTTTCATTAAACAATAGGTCTCAATAGATAGAAGGTATATTAAACAATAACATACAAAAATATTTATATAAAATAATATAAAAATACATATAGACTTATAACTCTACAATACTAAGCATATATCCAAAACAATCAAAAAAATCAACCCATCAGCACACCATTCCCACTGCATGAAAAGACGCAAAATACCTGACCCGTTTCCTGGAAATACTCAAACTATGAAAGCATACACCGTCCATACCACAGTGCGAGAGCTCTGTGGGCTGAAGACGATAAGCTTGATGGTTTGTTCCTTATTTTCGCCCTCTATGGAACAATCTGCATCTCCAGAAATACAGGAGTGCAGCGTATAATGCCTTTAGAAAATGCTTGGCTTGAGTTTTCCCTGCCTCTGCATAAAGCTGTTCTAATGACAACAAATCACTTCCTCTATCAGTTGTGCTCCTGAGTACCTTTTAAAAGCCTTTCCAAAATTAAGATTATATACTCCAGTAATTTTTAATATGAAAAAGTGTAATCAATAAAATACTGCTGATGATGCATATGATTTGTGGAGAGTGAGAGCTAAATATGAATGAGTTTTGGACAAGTTCCGAGTCTATCATCTTTCTTAATTACAAGTTGGGTCACTGACTATGAATCGCATGACTCAGCTCGGGAATCCCTACAAAGAAATCCTAAGTAGATTTAATAGTTGCTTTTGATTTATTTGTTATTCAAAGCTGCAACAAGCCCTGTATTTCAGACCTCTGACAGATGAGGAGCTCCCCAGAGAAAGTCAGTGCAGACATCGCTCCTGCCAGTCGTGATCCGGGGCCAGGGAAGCGACAAGCACCCAGGAGTCCCAAAAGGCTGGGAGCAGGGCATGACAGTGACATACCTCACTCCCCAAAGAACCTCATTACAGAGACAAGTAAAAGCTACTCTCCTACAGATCAAACATGGAATTGTAACCTTAACAGAGGATGGAAGGGACTTTTAGTCCTACATTTTGCTTAAAAACACAATCAAGTAAATTAAGGCTGTTCAGTCAAGTTTTGGGAAACTCCAAGGATGGAAATGCTACAGTCTCTCTGACCACCGCCTTCCACTGCTTCACCACCCTCAATTTTTTTCTTTTTCCTTGTATCTGATCAGGATTTCCCATCTCTCAGCTTGAGCTTGTACCCTCCTATTACACCTTCCAAGACAAGTCTGACTGACCAAAAATTCTCCAAGTCCATCCGATTTCACCATGCAAGAACCTGAACAAACAAGGCAGATAGCGCCACTGCCACCAAGAATATGCTGATAGTAACAGGCAAACCTTTGTCATGGTCTTCCTCCAGTTTATCTTAGTATCAACCACAGTAATAATAATTTGTTATCATTTGGTAACTCTATCTTTTCTCTCAACGAACCACCTTGGGTATTTTTGTTTCCTTCACATATGCAGCTGCAGTTTCCTTTCAGAAACCAGTGCACCGGAAAACTCCACTTCTCCTTCTTTACTTCTCAGTGTTTTATAAAGCAGGTCCTCTCTGAGCACTCAATCACCATGGGCAGTTGCCACCAAAACACTACAGGTACCAGGTTTCACTAGACTTTTCTAATTACATTGCTTGACACTTCCATACCCACGAGCACTCAAAGGTGTTTCATAAAGAAAAGCTCAAGTATTTCTGACATCCTGTTGGTAGCAAGCTTTTCTTTCTGCTCAACAGGCTGCTACTATTAAAACCCTACAAACCTTTGGAAGTGATCCTTTAAAACTGCTTTAATCTCTTACTAATCCTTAATTCTACCTGATATTTCATGCAAATTTGCTTATTTGCCAAACAAACAGGTGTCAGATGATTTACCAGCTCATTTGCACAGCAGAAGGACAAGTAAATATTATCTTGAGTTTTCTCCCTCATTAAACACTTTCCTAAAAACTATCAGAAAATTAAATCAGTATTACTATTAGAAATATCAATGCAAAGAAGCAACAAAACCCATCTATTCAGAGGTATATTCCACTGCTACCCTCAGAGTATTCTGAAGCATTAATTATATTTTAAGAATGTTTCATAAATAAGCCACATAAAAGGTATTTTGCTCTAAAAAGAAGGCTACAAACAAATTGTTTTATTTGCATAAACAGTTTACTGCTCATGCAAAAGAGCATAATGTTCCTTATGCAATTACAAGAAGCTTCCAGAATCTCACTTTTAAACAAACCTAAAACCCTTTTTTGACAATAAAGCGTATTTTGTAAAAATAGAATACTTAAAACAGCCTGGGGACTACAGTGCTATGGTAAGTATATAAATAAGAAGCCCAAGATTTCTGGTATAAAGCTATTTATACCACTGCTTTACTTTGCTTTTTTTTTTTTAAATTCAGAAATCAAACCAAATGAGTGTTCAACATCTGGATAAACATTTTCCTGGTTTCTTCCTTTCCCATATTCAAAATGGGGATGAGGCTTTGCATTAGTAGGAAGGGTAAGTCACTCTTGGTGTCTCTGATGAGATTCTTCATACTTTTCTCAGTATTAATGTTTAGGCATATAAAAACAAGTTATCCAGGCACATATGAAAAATACTACAGAATTATGCAATAAATAAAATAATTGCATAAAAACATCATGGTAGCTACATAACGTAAAATTTACCTCTGCTGATTATTTCAAGTCTCTTGGTCCAGAGAAGCTTATTACGGCAAACACAAGCCTTCTCCAAAGGCTGCACCAGCTCACTACTCCTTGCCCACCGGGAGCAGAAAGCCGAGAGCCATCCCACAGCCAGTACCCACACGCAGCTCAGCTTACCTCCCCATCCTCCCTGCCCACACGTCCCAGGCACTGCTTATCACCACCCCTCCACTCCCTCCCGTCACCACCAACAATGCACCCAGAGCGAATGGGACACGATACTGCAACACTACACACTGTTACCTGAAAATGGGGAACAGGCTCAGACCTAAGTACCAAGCCTGGGGCAGGAAGGTTTATTAGGGACTGATGAGGTTTAGGGACATCTCTGCCTGTGCTATTTTCATTCATGATAAAGTCAGCTTTTTCCAGTGAAGACCAAACATCCCATACAATTAAAATACTTACGCATATTTCTCTAAATAATTATGCATTTCAATAATGACTAGCTTAAAAAAAAAAAAAAAAAGCTTTTTGATATATGGATTTAGGCTCAAGTTGTTTCATGGACTGCTTGGCTAAATCCCTGTGTACTTCATATACAGACCCAAGCACGCCCCCAAGTTTGAATTCCAGATATTTTATCAAAATCCATTTGATGAAGGAGTAGCCGATACATTATTCTGTAATGGGTATTGTGGTTTCCTATCAAAAGCACTTTCAGCAGAAATTAAATACTTAGAAATTGCAGCTATTTAAACAATTACATTCTGCCATGTAAATCTAGTTGTAAGTGTATTTATTGAAAAACACAACCCACAAACTTCATGGATACCTATACATAGAAAATATCTTTTATTCCCCCGGATACAGTCTTACAGATCTCAGATCATGGAATCATGGAACAGTTTGGGCTGGAAGTGACCTAAAAGCTAAATTAGTTCCAACCCCTCTGCCTTGGGCACAGATAACTACACCCATTTTTATTTGCTGTGGAAATACATTACCGGTTAGATGGAAAGAACACAGATTTCCTAGTCCAGAAATTCATTTCTATAAGACAAAGAGGCAGATTTTAATGGTTGTTTTGTAGCACCAAGAAAACAATCTGACCAAGACTTGGCCAATGTAAGCAATATATCTATACACTGGCTGTGAGAAATCTTGCAACATGAATATTTGAGTTCAGCTGGGTCCCAGAGGAGGTAGCCTGATAACTTGTTATTTGGGGAAAGCAGCCTCTCTAAAAATATCATTTTCACACACAAAAAAAAATCATTTTAAAGAAATGCAAATCAGCACGATCAGACAAAAAGCCTGACGAGTCCTAAATCATTTGTACAAACCAAGAATATAGATGAGCTTCTAAAAACAAAAAAATCTCTCTCAGTTTCTCAAAACAAATCTCAACATCTTCTAGGCTATTTCAAGAATTTTATAACAAACCCCTGTTTTATATCATATGCAGCGAGGGGAGCAGTACCAGGCAGGAGATCAGATCATTTTCTGGGCCTTATTTGAAGATTCTCTTTTTCACACCACTATCTGTATAGCTACTACCATTTAAAATTCCATCCTAAAAAATATTTGGAAATTTAATCTCTGATTTAGTTAAAAAAAAAAATATTTAAAAAAAAAGGATTCGACAGAAAATCATGTTCACACACAACTCAAATGGCTCAGAACAAACATCCTCTGCCAAGGGAAAAATGAAACCCTCTGCCCAATCTGTACCCCTGCCATGACCAGTCCTCAGAGGAAGGGAATTGTAAACATATTTTAACAAAATAAATTAATTACACTATGAGTTAAAAATTTACATTTCCTGATGCCTTCAGGCAGTTTCTTATCTCTATTGAACAAACAAGGTTAAACATGACAAATATTGTGCCTCCTTCTGAGTAAATGTTGTTTTGTTTACTTTGGGGGTTTTTAAACAACAGTAAGTCACAGCTCATCATATAACAGACTCTCAAGAACACTGAAGAAAAAACATTTGTTCTCAGTCCAAAAATGCGTGGAAAAATAAAAGGGTCTGACTAGTATTTGTTTATAAGGGTCTGGCCAGATACAGCTGAATTAGGAAGGCACACTCCCTCTCCCATGTTTACATTTGAATCACAAGCCAGCAAACAAAATAAATCAACTCACTTTCCACCACCACCAGGCATTAAAGGAATCTGTCCTATAAATAATTATTAACTGTATTAAGATATTAAATACTACAAAATGCTTCAGAATGGTTTTACGGTGATTATTTCAGCTCATCCCTACATTTCAAGATGCATCTATTCAATGGCTTTGATTTTTGCAGAGATTAATTGTTTCTGTTTGCATGGCTATGATGCCTAAAGGTTTGGGGTGGATTTTTGTAGATTTTTAAAGTTTTATAGGTATAGGTTTTCTTGCTCATATATTAAGGGGTGTTCGAAGTTACTAAAGGGATTTTCTCACATATTCTCAGGCTTTCTGAAGGTCATGATGTTTTTCAGAGCCACCTGCAAGATAACTTGAAGTCAAAACAACAGAAGAGCCCAGAAACCCTTGGAGGTGGTCCAGGGGGCATGGCCCAGGACCCTGAGGGGTGGACCACCGAGGGAATTAGAAACGATGATTGGTTATGGATATCTCATTTGTTAATTGTTTAGAAGGGTATAAAAGCTGTAACCCTACTGAGGACGGGGTTCTTCTTCAGGGATTTTTGGATGTGGGGAATCCTTGTTGAAACCGCGTGCGTTTGGTAGGCCCAGCGGAGGCCCAAAGCCTCCGATCTCCCAATAAAGGTATTGTCTATCTTTCTCCATTAACATTTTGTCTGAGTGCCTATCTTCCAGGATTTTATGCATCAACCCTGTGACTTCCAGAGGTGGTGTGTATACAAGGATCAGGCTTTGAATCTGAATCCAAATCGGGGTAAGAAATTAAAACACCCTAACAGCATGTGCAGATCTGACAAAGATCATTGTATCCAATCTGAAAAGACTCCAAGGGGATGGATGGCTAATCTAATTTGAATAATACTGTCCAAACACCAGACAGTACAGT